>CCSG02000006.1:243959-522051 GCA_001077455.2 Babesia divergens
CCCTTCTCAAGCTTATGCTCAGCGTCCTAAACGGCCTGAGACTTCACAGTGGATCCATCCTGTTGAGGATTTACGTCGGATTTCTTTCACCTGGTAAAGAAGTTAAGGACCTTGCTGGTGATGGAATTTCCCAAAATATCATCGAGAGAACTCCGGAGTTCCTTAAAGGATTGTAAGATATCAGGATCTTTGAAAAACCCTCGACACACCCCGTGAGTTAGCTCTCCCCACCAATAACCGGTATGTACAAAACCGTACTTGGGGGGCCCATATGAACTGAACTCATTAATTTGTTCCTCTTTCAATCCCTTCGATTCATAATACATGTGCTTCAGGGACACTCTGATCACCGGAATATTCTTCACTATCCACTCAGCATACACATCAAAATCCTCAGGCTTCAAGACATCCTTGTAAAAATTCATGGGGATCTCCTTCCTCTCAGTCACACTGCCGGGGCCATACGTGGGCTTGAAGCGGTGAATGAATGAGCCCACATAGGAAGAAACATTTCTACATTTTTTGGATAAGTCTTTGAACTTATCCTCGGGAATCTGTTTCTTGAACTTCTCTGCTTTAACTTCCTCACAGAACTCATTAATAAAGACAAAAGCACTGGCCAGCATTGAATCATCCCATTCGGAACTCTGGAAGACAAGGTTGGACTTGGGGGCAGGAGCAGAAGACGCTGAAGAAGATTCCACAGTGGAATCCTTTGATTTCTCAGAGACATCAGACACGTCAGCACTGAAAGGCTCCTCTACATCATCCTCATTAATCTGATAGTCCACAGTGGATGTCTCCACAGGGCTATTCGGGATCTTGTCAAGAGAAGTTTTAAGCTCATTGAGGGCTTCCAAGAAACCCGTATCTGCATATACGTCTGGAGGTAACCAATAAACTATTTCTCCCCACCAATAACCGTTATATACAAAGCCGTACTTAAGGGGTCCCATTGAAGTCTCAGTCTTAAGTTCTGTCGCAGTCAATTTTACAGACTCCTCAAGCATCTTCTTATAGGACTCCGTAATGTTCTGAATATTCTTCTCAAGCCATATTGCATACACATCAAACTTCTCAGGCTTCAAGACATCCTTATAAAAATTCTTGGGGATATCCTTCCTTTCAGTCACTGTGCCGGGACCATACGCTGGAGCAAAGTGGTTGGTAACAGACTCCAGTTTGAAGGAAAGATATACACACGCCCTGGATATATCATCGTATTCAGCCTCAGAAAGCTTTTCATTAAACTTCTTTGAAATGACATCCTTACAGAATTCTTCTAGGAAGAGTACAGAACTGGCCAAGTGGGAGTCATGCCAGGAAGGACGCTGGAAGACAAGGCCAGACTTGGCGGCAGGAATAGACCCCTGAGATTCCACAGGGGAATCCTTAGGATTCTCAGAGATCTCAGACACTTCAACAGTGGGAACCTCAGTAGAAGGGTTCACTTTGAGATTACTGCAGAAGACTCCACGGGGACCATGGAAGGCTGAGACTAAGAGACAGAGGCCGGAAGCCCTGAGGATTCCTAACAACTTCATTGTTGTAACAAGATACCAGAACAGTACAGTGGTATATATACTGGATTCCACAGTGAATATGCCTGGAAGGCTGAAAATCCAGACGACATCGTTACCATGGCCGTTGCCGCCTTCCATGTAGGGTCACCTGAGGGTTCCATGGGCAACCAGGGTGCGATCTCCAGTGTATTACTGCCATATATACTGCACAGTCCACGGTGTTTTTCCTTAGTGGTCCAATAACATTGTCAGCCACGGCACGCCTAGTGGCCCTGGTGTCACTAAGTGAATCCTACTGTGCGATCATGTTACAATGTTGAAGCCACACAGACTTTCATTGCACTATGATTTCAATATAACTCAGTTCAGCAAAATGTCTTCATATACCAGATACATGCAGTCAATTAGTTATCACTGCGACCAGTAATGTAATTTGCTAAAAAATAACTCTAATGCAAGTTACGGAATGAGTAAATTATATTTTGGACAATGCCTGAGGGGAGTTTATAAAACACTTTGAATAGAGGAATGCGGGCTAAGATTATGGTGTAGTCTATAGTGTTCCACTAAAGCTACTCGGACAGAAAATGTCCCACACATAGTCGACATGTTGGGAATGGATTGGTTAAGTATCAATCAAATTTAGAGACACTTTAAAATGCCAGGGAGGAAATGTTGGATAAGGGCCTTGGTGGCCCTCCTGAGTGTATAGTTGACATATGCAAACCACCATTTGCCCTCGAAAACAAATCCGTACTTGAGGGGTCCCAATGAAGTCTCGGTGTTAACTTGTTCCTCGGGCAATTTTATCGATTCATTAAACATACTAATCAAGGACTCAATTATTCCCGGAATATTCTCCTTAAGCCATATTGCATACACATCAAATTTCTCAGGCTTCAAAACATCCTTGTAAAAATTCATGTCAATCTTATTCCTCTCAGTCACACTGCCGGGACCATATGTGGGTATCAGGTTGCGAGTGACAGACTCCAGTATCTTGGAAACATGCACGCAAATCTTAGATAAGTCCTTTAAGGCTTTACCTGAAAGCTTTTCATTAAACTTCTTTGCATTGACTCCTTTACAAAACTCTTCGAGAAAGAGGACAGTGCTAGCCAGATATGAATCATGCCAGATGGGATTCTTGAAGACAAAGTCAGACTGAGAAACCGGAAGGGACTCCTGAGATTCCACAGTGGAGTCCTCCAGATTCTCAGAGACCTCAGACACATTAGCATTGGAATCTTTCTTGGACGATAGAATCCTATTGAGGATACCACAGCTAACAGGTTGCCCATAAAAGGCTGAAAGAAGGATGAACAGGCCGGAAACTCTCAGAATTCCCCAGAACCTCATTGTTGTAAGAGAATAATAGGACAATACAATTGCCCATATATCGGATTCCACAGTGTCTACTAGCTGAAGGCTGAGATTCCAAATGACATCAACTGAGGTCCGTTGGAACCTTCCATGTCGGGTAGACAGGATTCGTTGGGCGTCCGGGATGCAGTCTACAGGACACCATGGAATGACACCTTGTAGGGCATAGTGTTGTCTACTGTAGACATATTATTGGGGCATTCTGGTCTGATGATGTCATGGCCTCAGTGCTGTACAGGGGACACGTCTAGTGGCCCAGGCCCACTGCCACGTACTGTCAGATTCCAATCTCTAGACTCATTGAGAATTATGCAACATATTGTCACTATGCTTGTTTTAGTACATAGTTCCATTGTATGTTCCACTGCCGTTATATTAGTCGACCGTGATCACTGCCAGCCCACATCATCTGGAAGGTTGTTCTCAGCAACGTGAACCATGACTGGGATACTATTTACGACACCATTCACAGCAATATCTCATGTAGTGATAGTATTAACATTCTGTGATACTATGTTATCGGCACCAATGCTGAGCATGTTCATCAGTGTCCTGTTGACAATGCCTGGACTGGCCGACAAACATCGGCATGCTCCCTGTAGTTACACCTAGTGAACTGAGAATACATATATTACACATTAGTGACAGTGATACACAGTGAATAGGCTGAGCGCCTCTTCAGGCGAAAGCCTTCGAACAGTATTGAGATCAGATCCACTGTCAACATGATTAGCCAGTATCCTACCGAAGCATTACTACAGTGACTATATAAGACACGAATAGTTATTAAACCATTCTCACCCATTAGGGTAAAATGGAGTGATAAGGTACATTGGCATGCCGAGAACATGAGCAAAGTGACATGACGGGACATCTTATAGGGTGGTAGCCCTAGGCCGTGGCAAACATATGGCACAGTAACCTAGGAGCGACAAAATAAAAATACAACATGCACTTTGGCAAAACGTAAGGCAGTGAAAAGTTTATCTGCGCTTGTTTCTCACTGAGGAAGTGCACGGCAAAAGTATCCAGTATATCCAGCATATCAACTATGCCCCATCCGAATTCTCCAGGAATACGTTTATGTTTCATCTGCTACAATCGGGCCTCCCATCAGTAATGCAGAGTTCGATATTACTAGAAATACTCTGATTGTGGATTATTAAGATGTTTTAGAGGAAAGACAAGTGAAGGCTACGGCACAGGACAACACTATAACATTAGCTATATATTTCTCAGTATTATGTGTTTACTTGTCATTTTGTTATCTGTTTTTATTAGAATCCCCCAGGATACTGATAAACATTGCAACTCCGCAGGGGAGTCAATAACATAATGTCAAGATGATCTCCTGGCATTACCACAAGTAATTATATTGTTAAGACTCTTCTGGAGATCATCGAGGGATTCGATGAAGTTTGGATCTGAATAATTTGTCGAAGATACCCGGTAAATTGTTCCTCCCCATAAATCATCCTTATATACAAAACCATACTTGAGAGGTCCCACCGATGCATCATTCTTAAGTTTTCCCTTGGGCAACTTAAGAGCCGCATTATTCATGTTTATATAGGATTTCCTTACTTCAGGAATATTTTTCTTCAACCATTCCACGTAAATCTCTAATTCCTCAGGCTTCAATGCTCCTTTATAAAGCTCTCCTTGAATCGACTTTCTTCCAGTCACAGTCCCAGGGCCATAAGCTGGCATAAAGCGCAGAGTAAAGGGTATTAGATTGTAAGAAACATCTATACAGGCCGTGGATATGTTCTTAAAGATTTTATTTCCAAGCCTTCCACTGAACCTGTTTGCATTGACTTGCCTACAGAACTCCTCCAAGAAGAGGACACTGCTAGCCAGCATAGAATCATCCCACTTGGAATTCTCGAATACAAGGTTGGACTTGGCAACAGGAGCGGAAGATGCTGAAGAAGGCTCCTGGGATGATTTCTCAACGGCCTTAGACTTCACATTGGAATCCTCAGGATTCTCAGAGAACTCAGCCGCCTTAACATTAGAATCCTCCTTGGGTTTCTTAGGACCCTTAAAAATGCCACAGCTAACAAACTGGCTATGGAATCCTATAGCCAGGAGACAGAGGCCGGAAGCCCTCAGGATTCCTAAGAACTTCATTGTTGTAAGGGGATAATAGAACAGTACAGTGGTATATATACTGGATTCCACAGTGTCTACTAGCTGAAGGCTGAGATTCCCAACGACATCGCTTGAGGCCAGTGGGACCCTTCCATGTAGGGTGACCAACAATTTCAATGGTGCAACCTACGGTGTATCACTGGTCTGCTCGTATCACTTAGGTGAATTATTAAAGCTGCTTTGCCCTATTGGTTTAAGAATGTTATCTGTCATGGCACGCCTGGTGTCCTATGGATTCCAGGGTAGCATTAACATTTATCTCGGTATCTTCTTCCTCTTATAATGATCACATAGCTTTATTATACTATTAACTGCATTGTTATTTATATTACCGCTTTCACCATTCTGGTTACTCCGCTTCCAAGGTGCACTTGGTATTGCTAACACTAGTGATATAAGAATTCAGGCACTGGTAAAGCTGGTAAGACGGGACCTCACCACTGATGACAGTACGCTTCAGTTATGAATCATGAACGGCCTAAGCACATGAGGCACTACAACATGCAATGCAGTAGATTAAAGAACTATTAAAATCCATCTGGCAAACATAAAAGTAGAATTTGAGATTTCAGATCGATCTGCAGGAGCGCAATCTTGCATGGAGAAGCCTGACAGGTATACACCGAGGCTGTAATGAAAGGATTAACGTTGACCACCTGGCGACCAAGTGTGAGAAACTTGTGCACCTGGAGTACACGAGACGCCATGATGAGGTGACCCGAATAATTCACTACATGCTGGCTAAACGGATTGGCATAAAGCGGAGAGGGAAGATCGACAAGTACAAGGTGGAGGACAGGGTGCATGGAGACCACGGATGGATCAGCTTCAACAAGACAGTATTAACGGAGAAGACAGTGACACACAAAAAAAGGATATAATACTAGCAGAAGAGAAGAAGAATAGGATAACGGTGGTGGAGGTAGGAGTTACATGCCAAGATAATCTGGAACAAGTGGAGATTGAGAAGAAGCACAAGTACGAGGCACTGAAGAAGCAGATGGAACATCATAAATGGAATAAGAATACGGAGATAAGACTCATTCCCTACGTGATGACGTGTGATGGGCTAGTGACGAGATATCACAGAAACTACAGACAAGAACTAGGGGTGCCGGACAGGATGGAAGGTCAAATTCAGAGGATATGTCTCCAGCAAACTTATGATTTCGTCATGAGGGAGCTGGGCATAGAAGTCATGGAAGAGATTGAGGGATGGGCCCAGGGGATGCCCCGAAGGGCAATACCATCATTGCCAGATCCAGGGCCAACACATAGCTCACGCCACAATAAACATTAACACATCATGGTAGGCACGTAACAGATTAGACACCTATGATCCAAGTATGACGACCTAAAACAGTATATATATAAAGATGGTTTAATGATAGTCATATTAACGTTGGCATTCAAATTTCTACCAGCTTAACATAATCTATGTGAGCTGTATGCTACGGAATTGGAAGGCTGCTTCACATTGTTCAGTTGTACAGACCAAGTATATTACGTACCAAAGTATTTTGGACATCCACATTTCTATTACCTCGTAAAAATGTTTATAAACATGTCTTGAAGTGATACAAAAGTTCCAATAAGCTCAACCTGGCGCTAGATGTATATGCCGGCTACACATTAGCTTTTTTGCCAGTTTCCCTTGTCTTTCTATATAGTTTGCTATTAGAAGGTTATGCACACTGCAACATGAAATTTCCTTGAGCTGGCACGATCGGCATTCACCAAGAGTATGTGTAGCGCTTCCGTGCGCGGCAGGCTACGACCAGTCTTACTAGTCACATCTGTACGAAAATGAAGTACTTTCGGCACATCCTAGCATCTATAGTGGCATGGTAAGTGAGATTATTTACTGTCTAATGACCATAAGGTTCGTTGCATCCGCTCTGCTGTTGAGGCGATTTCGTGGCATCTTCGTTCTTGATTCGGAGCACCAGAAGCTGATGTACTACTCTGAGGTACGTGAAGACGCGCGCTTTCCATCGATTCAATGTGGTACAGTCAGCCTTCTACTTGTCTTTCTACTATGATGTCGTTGAGGCACCCAGCTGGACTGCCTTGTACACAGGACTTACGTGAGTCAAACATTTGTGCTTCCGGAGTTATATGCTTTCAGAAATGATGATCGCACAGAATTCCCTCAGGTTGTAACCTCGTTCAAGCGCCTGAATATTATGCAAGGTGGGCCGAATACAACAATTCACACAATACATGTAGAGATTGCATTAGGTTCAATATACCGCTTATTCAACCTTAAGACTGTAATAAAGAATCCTTTTAACTTCTACGCCTGTGCAGGTGAGATTTGCAAATATTGTGCTCATCTGCTACAGTCCTTCTCATGCATTCGACTGGTGTTGCACTGCTCTTCTTGCTTGCATGCAATTGCGTGATGTCTGTTTGGGGTGGCGTTCTTTTCTTTGGGTTATATCTTTCAAATTTTCAGGAGAGACTGATATCGCGTATATCTGCGCTACCCTTGCGTGAAAACTTCGCACTTCCTGCGTTATGGTTATCACTTCTCTGTCTACATCGTTTTCTTGGGGAAAAGCGTGACAGTAACCAGCGTCACTATATGACACTTTTTGCCGCGTTTATGTGGATGTTTCTGACATGGCAGCTTTCTTTACACATAGTGGCGACCCAATTGGGTTGCTTGTTCCTGATGAATTTGTTTGGCCGTCTCTCCAATCGCATTTTTCTTGACATTACTTGTGTTGCACTATGCGCATTGCTCTTATCATGGATGGTTATGTTTTGCCCTTCCTTTATCATAACCTCGCAACTGACAACCGGAATCATTGCTGTACTCGCAGCCACGATTGTTATACCGTCGGACGGTGACAAAGCTTCTATGGCAAGGTTTGGTACAGTGGTACAGAAGATAATCATCGCCGTGCTTCTATTTTGTCTCGAGAATATGTTGTTGTCCCTCACTACTCGTGATGATTCCCACATAATCACGATGCTACTATCCAAGCTCGGCTTGTCCAGAAGCACGTTTGACTCTCAGATATACATGCTGGGTTCGGTTGGTAGAACAATATATGTGATCACTTCTGCGATAGGAGTTCAGGCCTATATCTCTTCAAGTCCTTAGAATGATATCATCCACGGGTTTATTCTGCCACGTTGGAGCCTCTGCGGTTGTTTTGGCATTTGTCACACTAAGGGTAGGCGTAGTATTGTTTATGATGACATGACTGTAACACAGCATGATATACCATGTTACGGCCTCAACAACAACTTCAATTGTTACCTCGTGCTTCAATTAATCGTATTCAGCGCAATGGCGATATTGGTATCGCGTTTACGCGTGTTAGCACTGCCGCTCCTCTGCATTTTTGCTGCATATTGGCTATTAATCATGCGTCTCGAGATCATGAAGCGAATGTATGTTTCATATAATGCATATAAGTGATTAGATACAGCTGTGGTGCCATGGTTCTAATTGTGGCGCTGGCTGTCGCCCCTTACCTAACTACCCTTCCGCTGCGTGAAATTAAGGCCCCTCCTTTCGGGGAGTTTCAGTACAACGCTGCCCTCAAGGATCTAATCAAGTGGGTGAATCATAACGTGGATCCAGGAACGCCGATCCTATCTGATATGCCGACCTCAAGTGCATTGCGTGCAGCTACAAGGGCGCGTCTTGTGATTAATCCCCAGTTCGAGTACACGCCGCTTCGTCGTAAGACCCACTTCTTATATACACTGGGAGATTGTAACGATGCGCGATGGTTCGGTAAGAAGATGCACGAGTTGTATCATACGGATCTCGTGATTGTACCGCTGAAATTCTGCACCATTCCTCGTGGTGGTGGCCCCTATGATATTCAGGCAGTTCTAGCTCTTAACCCGCTGGGTACATGCCCACCGAACACGCCTTACCATCGACGCCTATGCAATCGCTTGTGGGCAGGGGATGAGCATTTTGAGCAGCTGTTTGGTAACCAGCGTTACCTAGTATTTCGCTATCGTGGCATGGACGTGCCTGCAAATGATCCGAAGTGGAGCTCGATGCAAAATTTAGAGCATTATAAGCCGTGGATTGATAATCACGTAAAACGTGACATTGAAACTGGGCCGAGCCAGATAGTCTCCACAGCGTTGACGATAAAGAGGCATTTTAATTTACCAGTAGCGATGTCTCTATTACAATACGGTCTTCAGGTTTTCCCCGGAAACGAACGCATGTTGCGTCTTTACGGAGAAGCACTAGATTACGACTTTGGAATGTTCGAGGAGGCTAAGAAGTACTACGCAGAAGTGTTCCGAATGTTGAATTCACGCTGTTCGAGCGCTGATGATCTGTTGTTCTACATGTCATATTTGAGTCACATGTTGCATACGGGTACGGGCGAGGATTCTGAGATTCTAGATCTAATTGAGGCGAGCAAGAACTGCCTGAATCTGAGATACCCTCCTGATGCTGGGCATGATCTTTGTGAGTATTCGATGACTGTTTTGGACGCCCTTCAGAGGCACCTGGGAGCAAAGAAGCTCTACGTGCGGGACATCGCGCTACGATTTTTTCGCCTCTCACAAGTAAGTGCCACTGTGAAGATTCCTCATTTTTAACAGGATGTAAACCACCGCAACGAATGTTTTTTCAATAATTACAAACTTTTCAACGCAAAAGACCTGACCACCTGGGATATGTTGGTCATGTTCCTGACCAATGTGTAATGTAGTACAGCCGTTAATTTTTTAGCACTGTAAAATTTACCTAATTTATCGCATAAAATTACACGATGGCAGACTATACGAGGTACGTTTAAATGTCCAGCATCCTAACCGTACCCAGAAAAAGCAATCATGCTTTACTGCAAAGCCAACGTGAGCTTCTGTCAGGCGACGGTGGTATTGCTGGATCGTTTTCAATTCAAGATGAATTGGCTGTCCCTAGTTCATCACGTGAGGTGAGTATTGCCAGTCCTACCGCTTACGCTATAGCTGATATCCAAATATGATGCTTATGCAGGGTTCCCGCACGCTGGCATTGCGTTACGATTCTAATGGGCGCCCAGAATTCGATGCTGTAGTGCGTCAAGGTCTGACTGATGGGAAGATTGTGTACTCCAAACCTGGTGACCAACGGGAGAAGCACTTTGATCAAGAGAGTCTTGTACGACCCGCTGACGACAAGGTGAAAACAAATTTAGAACGTACACGTGAGGCTCTAGATCTGGCTCTAACACGCAGACGCCAGAACAATGCAGTTTCTGTGGGTAATCGCAATAATCCGGAGATTTTCCGTTACACTCCTAGTCAACAGACTTCCCGAACTATAAACCAGAGACTCATCAAGATGGTAGAGAAGGAAACCGATCCGCTAGAGCCATCTAAATTTAGGAATAAAAAGCTTCCCGCTGCCGCACCATCGCCACCTCCACCCCTTCAGCACTCTCCGCCACGTAAGCTGACAAAGGAGGACCAATTGGCGTGGAAGATCCCGCCGTGTATCAGCAACTGGAAAAATTCGAAGGGATACACGATTCCTATTGACAAGCGTGTGCAGGCTGACGGTCGCCGTTTGCAGGAAGTGTATGCTAATGAGAAGTTTGCGGTGTTCGGTGAGAGCCTGTCGTTAGCTGAGCGCACGGCACGTGAGGAAGTGAGGTTACGTAATGAAGCCCATCGCATGGAGAAGATAAAGGAGGCACAGGAGAAGGAAGAGCAGCTTCGTGCACTTGCAGCCCGTGCCAGGGAGGAGCGTTCTCGTCTCGATGTGCACAGCGATTTGCAGACTGCCGAGTTTGAACGTAAGCGTGAGATTGAACGTGAAATGCGTATGGAGCGCGCTGGTAAAAAGATCAAGGCAGCCGCCGCCCGTGAGCGTGACATCACCGAACGTGTTGCGCTTGGCCAACCTGCTCCCAGTAAGGTTTCGGATACGCACGATACACGTTTATTGAATATGGCTTCTGGTCTCGATTCAGGATTCGAGGCAGGTGAAGATGAGAACTACAGCATTTACGACAAGCCACTGTTTGCTGACCGTAGCGTTGTCGGCATATATCAGCACTCCAGCGAACGGTTTAGCCAATCTCTGGGTGCTAACAGTGCAGCCCACGTGCCTTCGTTTGCCAACGCTAAGAACGTGCAGCGCACTACCCCCGTTGAGTTTGTGAAGGAGATATCTGACCCGTTTGGATTGGGATCGCTTTTGGACAAGGCCAACAAAGAATCATGAAAGGTTGCCCATTTACCACCTGGCTAACGCGTTCGTTTGCTGGTGGTCGGGTTTGGCTAACTCCGTGTAGTCTCACCCATGTTTTACCAGCTCTTGAAACAAGTCTATGGAGCAATACTATCCATGTAATTTTCAAACGTTTGGACCAACAAGAGGAATACCATATATTACGAAATCTGCGTCGTCCTCCCAGTTTGTTTCCCTTTTTAAGTGGCCACATAACGGCTGCGAGATAATATAAGTACATCTATTATAGAATATTTCATGTGTTGTTATGCACTTTCTTTCCACCCTGACTTGGCACGCCACGGTACAACGCCGCCGGTAGACGGTGCATCAGCAGATACCAGAGTGCCGCTCCGCCTACAACGGAGCTACAAATGACGTATGCCCACACAAGACCGGCATTCTCTATACCCATTGTAAGTAGCAGCCATGCCCACCGTGCAATCATGCTCAGCAGAACTAGCGCTCTGCGCGGTCCTGCTATCCATACGACGGTGACGGCATTAAGGCAATATAAAAAATGCAACGCCCGGCTGTCTTGCACGTTGAATATTAGTAATGAGCTTGCTACGAATCCCATCATGGCGAGGAATGTGGATAGCATAGGCATGCGCACCATCAGCCGGGGCCGCACGATTGGATAAAGTTTAGTCTCGAGCCATTGTTCAACTATGTCCTGTCGTAGTGTGTTCAAATCCATTCCCATCAATTTTGTTGCCTTCACATCCCCTGGTTGCTGAATCGCCAGCAGAATCCGAGATATTCTGTTGTTTTCTGGAATTTTTTTGAGAAGCTCTATGTCAACATTATTGGTAAGCTCCTCTAGGTTCCTTTTTGGCTTGAAAAGTCTTTCGAAAGCTGTGGCATTTTGGAACACATGCCATTCTGCATAGAAGTGTATGTGTTTCTTCAGCTGATAAAAGTGGTACACGTTGTCAATACGACGTAATGCTTCTTCGTGTAGTATTTGGAAGTCCGTATTTAGATGTTTGAATATTGTTTCATAATTTTCACGCATTGCCCTATTGAGCGATTCATCTACCATTATATTGAACTTCTTTTGGGCCTCACGAACAACGTTTGCTGCGCCGCAGTACAATTTTTCCATTTCATGCAAGCCAGACGCTCGCAGGTACTCTATTGCTAACGACAATAACGACGATGGAACAGGTCGATATGGTAGTAGTTTCATTATTTGAGTCTTGAATGTCGATTTGACTTTGTGTGAAATGTTCATGACAGCCTCTTCACAAACATCATTCCAGTGATCTCGTGCTTCCTTATCAAATAGGGATATTTGCTTTTTGAGGAATGCTAGGGGAGCATTGCTGAATTTATCAAGGGTTTTAAATTCACCAACTTCTTCGTAGAATACACTATACGCACCACTTATCCATGAGTCTAATGTTTCAAGAAACTCCTTATGGTTTACTTTATACTTTTCCACGGCGTTGCGATCAGCGTTTGAAATGAAGAATTCCACGGACCGTCGTGTGGCCTCCTGAAAGAGCATACTGATTTCGTTATCATTCTCCTTATTCAGCTCTTCTATTACATCAGTTATGTAATTCGACACTTCCTTTGATATGTCTTTGCATGCAGCGCTGTTTGAATATTTGATAGCATTTTCATCAATAGCCTCTACGTACAATGCCATTAGTTCGTCCTTATTTTCATCTAATTGCTTGATAATTGCAGGTAACACTGGCAATTTAAACTGTCCTATCCGTTCGCGTATGCTCTTCTTAACAGCTGGCACCTTTGATTGGCAGTAAGTCTCTGTTATTTTGTGCAGCATAGACCTAAAATGATCTACAGATGTGCGCATCAGTTTTTCAAAGTCGACCCTCAAGTTCTCAAAATGCTCCAACTTCAGGTCGTACTGCGCATAGAGTGCGAGTTGCTGCGTGTATTTGTTCTTGGTATTTTCGCTGAATCTTTCAAGTTCTTCTACTAGTGGGATGGGCATGTTGTGAACGAATTCCCAAAGTTCCCCTGCATACAAATCCACTAGATCACGCTTTACCAGATTGGCGCGTGTGGTACGTATGTCGTTCAAATAATCCGTAGACCCAGATTTCAAAGATTTGTCAATCGATTTAACGAGGTGGATCAGCATATCTCCCAGATCGTCTCCGTTCATTAAGGTCATTGAATTCATCACTGGGGAATATCGCTGTTTAGGCTGCATAAGGCAGCGTTTAAACGATCGTGTTTTATACTTTCGTATTTGCTCCAAATATCCACGAATCAGGTTGGCCTTTATCTGAGCGGCAGATTTCGCCTTTGGTACTGTTGATGTTAGGAGGACATCTATAGATCTAAATACATGTGGCAACACATATTGGTAGCCTGATGTGGCCCTTTCAAGCACATCATTCATCATATGTTCTGGACATCCTTTCTTGTTCTTGCAATTTGTGTCACCCCTGAAGAAGCTCATCAATTGGCCACGGAATTTCTCTATATATTCAAAGAAGGACACACGATCCGCATAGCTAAGGTCAAATCGTTTACCATTAACTACTTGGTTAACATAATTCAATGCGGATTCCTGCAGCTGCAGGTTGAAGCCCTGCACTAGTATGGTGAGCCCTGTATTTCTCTGGAGTTGCTGAATCGTCTCCTTAGAAATCATATTAGGATCAGAAGGCGCCACAGAGCTTGCCTTCTCACGGTTCACAATTGTTGTCGACTCCGGCTGATGGGCCAGTGAGATTTCGTTGGTTACGTTTGCGCCATTATTCTCCTTCATTATAACCTGCGGCGCCTTTGCTAGGGCTTTGTTGATATTTAAAATTGTCATGTTGGCCATTTGCACCATGTTTTGGAGATCCATGATGTCTCTGGAATCGATAACATTGTGGGTGATGTATATGAGTTCGGTACTCAGTGCGGAGACGATTGTGAATAGTGCTTCGTCATATCGTTGAAATCCGCCAATAGAGTTGAAGCCTTCCACATCTAACAGTACAACATTGACCTTATCGTTTTTGCATTTTGATATGTCGATGCGTTCCTGTGTCGTTAGAGTTGCTTTTAAGGTACCTCCTAGCAGGAAGTCGACAATTGTAGTGAGATGTTCACCAAAGGTTTTACCGTTAGCTTCTACACTTATCCGTGCTTTGAAGTCGTTATAGTCGACTTCTATTGGTTTAGACCACATCCATATACCGCGGGTGGTAGCTGAGACGGTATCGTCGACATGAAATCCACCGAGCAAGTCGCCCTTTCCGCAGAGTACATGTTCATTAAGCACGTTCATGAAAGAACTCTTTCCCGTCTTTATACTTCCTATGGCGGCAATGATTGCTAGGGGCTTAGGGAACGTGCGTAACAACTGTACTCCCTCGTCAACCACCTGCAAACCAAGGTGGTTATCAGCAGGTCTGACGAGTTGCACAGGATGACCTCCATCGGTTGCTGTTGTAAGACAGAAGCTACTTAGATCCCTGCCGACCTTTTGGTCGTCAAACTGGCATCCATCACCGGCACATTGTTCTCCAAATGTCGTAAATTCACTGCTGATGCCTCTGGATGTGTACTCCGCTACAACGCAATCTAGGATCAGAAGACAAGCACCCAGTAGTACTAATAAAGATATACCCGTTGCTTTTCGCCTCGATGGAGTAACCACCGAACACGAAGTCAACGCCGCCATAATATAACTCGCGACGTCACATCCCTGCAGAGCCGCCTATTACATTAAGGATAAATCATAACTGTGTTGAAGTAAAATATTTTGACACGACACTGTGGTGTCTTATTGTTGCAATTTTATCGTCTAGTAGGTAATCTTTGGCACATTGACGTACGTTTCCGCTATCCATTCGTTGTCCGAGATGGGGAGATAGAAATCTTGGAAAATTGAATTTTTCCTTATACGCTTCCCTCTTCGAACTCCACCTATATCTTCCGCGTGTCTTCGTGATGTTTCCTCCTGGGATTGACCCTGTTCCGTGTCGCTGGTGAGGTCTGTCTGACTGTCAACCTTCTGTTGTTTCCTTCCCCTTTCCCCTATGTTTCCAGGTCTCATTGGCATCAATTCCCTTTTTATGATGTCTGAGCAGAAAGTTTCATCTGCCTTTTGCGATATAAAGCTGTATTCAGTCGGGCTATGCGTCTCTTCTGCGTCCATCCATCCTACGTTGCTTTCGTTTAACACTTCTTTGATAGCATCTTCACAAATTTCACGCGTATTATTCATTACTCTAACGCATTGCGATGGGTTGGCAATAGAGTGATTTGTCTTTTCATGTCGCTTCCTTCGTTTCGGCGTCATGGCCTTATGTTTCTTGGCAGTTTTCTGCAGAGTTATACTATCGGTATTTTCTGACACAGCTGCAGTGTCACAAGATGCTTGCAACGCTGCGTAATAAGCCTCCTCTTCCTTCTTCATATCGTCCTGTAGCTTCTTCTGTAGCTGCATCCTCCTCACGGTTTCCAGAATGGACTGCTGTGATACTATCACCCGCGGTTCTGGCTCGTGTTCTGGTTCCACGCATCGTATGCCTGCATGGAGTTCGCTGTATGAATCTAGAATTTTGCTTGTATCACGGAAGTATTCCGCACGGTAGAAGCCATCGATGATTTCGGAGGCATTGTGACATTCGATCTTGAATTCTGAATCAGAGCCGCGTACAATCCACGTCAACACGCCATCTGCATTATATATAGCGATGCATGGATGATGTTTGAATATGTATGAATAGAATTCAGATGGAACGGACCATGCAATGTTAAAAGCTATAATGGTCATGAAGGAGAGGTCAGCAGATGTAACAAACGTACGTCACCATTGTTATTTTTTGCGATACCATGCAAAATTACATTGAAATGCAGTACACTATAGGGTATAACAATCTTGCAGTCGATCAAAATACTTGCTCATGAATGCAATCCACCAAATGTGGATCATTGTCATGAATATGTCATATCATGTCGTCAAAAAGAATCATATCCCACCCATAGTTCGCAGTTTTGATCTGAACATATAATTGGTGGCATAGCTCTTATGCAATGGGTTGGTTATACACAAGCCCAAAGACGTAAGAGCAGTAACACCACTCATTGCAGCCGATAAAGAAAGTATTCAGTATGCGCACACTACATGCATACAATCACCACTCTACCAGGAAACTTATGAGATGTATGTTAACCACATCTGATTGACCATAATATGACCGATGACCTACCATCAATTTCAAAGCAGATATCATCCGGAAAGGCACTTCTAGCCGTGACCAATGCACTGGCTATCCGAGTTACATGCTTTGAAGTGTCCTCGGACACACTTTCGGCGGATGCCGTTGACATTATTCTGGTCTAGATCTCACAACGGTTAACCCCTACAAGGAGCCAACTTCCCGAGATGCAGAATGAAAAATCGAGCAGAACAGCCACTATAGTATATGATGAATCAAATGTGGCTCATATGCAAGCCTATGAGCGCGATGAACACAAATAGCTGCGGCGACCTATCTCGTCGTGAGGCCCCTTTGCGCGTATAAGTAACCGGCTATTGCGTTAACAACAGACGTATTGCATTTAGAAAATCCTCAAAACCATACATCATGTGCCTATATTGAGAAGCTACGTCTTCCACAACCAAGGATCAAATACGACGAGCCATGCCTCGTGTTCACACTTATCGATGTTATTCTTGTGGGCAGATATCGACGAACTTGTACGGAGTGCGCTTTCTCCACAGAGATACGAAACTAACGACATGCACTAATCGGCGTGGCGATTATGTTCCGTTATTAGCGAGGAATGGCCATGCGTTTAGCGACACCCGTATTTCCGGTGGTAGTGAGCATGTATCCTAACAAGTAAGCACTGTTTAGGGATGCTTGAACCCAACTGTGGTTTTACTTCCTCGAGTATGGTTGGATCTATTTTTTGTTAGTTGCGTTGACGTTACCCTTATGACCATAACTGATTTTGATTTACGACTATCCTAAATAGTTCCACATCTGCAAACCATGTTGTGTGTTTAAACAAAAGTGTATTATGGTGATCTATGAATTTTCACTTTTAATTTCATGAAATCGCAACATTGCCCATATGTAAATACGCCGCGAAAATTGAGGAAGAAAACTCACCAACGCCTTATAGATACATTCCTATTGTGCTTTACAGAGTTAGATGCCATAAGATAAAATGCCAAAATGACTCAGTACAATACTCTAAATAACTTTAAATCCACTGCCGAATACTTCGCGGTTGCTCATTAACCCCGCTAACATTAGGAAAATCGGAAGGCGGACCACCTCGTAGGAGGAATGCACTAGATTATATTGCTGTAGCTGTCGTCGATGTCGACCTCTTATGAATGTTGTGATATGGCATCTTTGACGCAGCGTACCAGCCACTGAGCAAGGTTACCACATCTCGGGATTTCGACCCATCAATGAAACCTATGTCACATTCTATACAGTTGTATTAGATTCTTGATTTTATCATCAGGGCGCCGTATAGAAGCCGACCAGTTTCTTAACAGCGGCGCTCCGACAGCGCCGTTCCATTGATGCGTTGCTAGGTCAAATGCACGAACCGCTAACACTTATGCATGCACAGACGCTAAAATTTCCGCATTCGCGAAATATTCGTACATATATAGGTCTATTTATGGACTGCCTAGCTGAGTTAGTTCCCTTAGAGCAACGTGAAAGTTTCGCCGACAAAGCTGCGCAGATTTTATGATTACACTTTTGTTTGTAGCCTGCTATGCACACTATAATGAGCACATATTCTTTAATCCATCGAAATGGTCGAATTTATTGTATTGACCTTTTCATTGATTATACTGCATTGCGTCCACACCTCTGCTGAGCCCCTTAAGCCGCATACCTATATATGACGACTGGCGAGATGCTTACCATGTTGACGTACTACTATATATTAAGTTACCTGTACTTGGTTTTCGCCTAGTTATTATGCTACATTAGCGCTGTGGCGCTCAATGAGCCAAAGCGGTTTGTTTCTAACAGCGTGTTAACATACTTAAAATTTGGCTACCAGCAGATGTGTATTATTATTTGGTTGTTCATGTCCTTACTTTAACTTTCGGTGGTCGTGTAACTGTACAAGGGAGCGAGGCAAGAATATATAGGCCGAGTGTGTGTCTGTTAGACATAATTTGTACTACATGCCTACATCAACGGTGCACAGTAGGCTTACGGTGTTATCTGTTTATGATATATGTTTCAACTGGCGCGATCAGTCCCACTCAGGTTGGTATATATTAAGGTTTCTCGTCTGCCTTTAACTTGTTAATGTGTCAAAAATTCCCCGTTTTCATTTCAGGAGTTGAGTAAAATGGCGACCTCACGATCTGAAAGGGCAGATCTTTCGGCGCAGTCTGCTGATCGATGTGACAGCTCTACTGCGTTTGACAAGGCTGGTCACAGTATTGACTCGGAAGAGAGTTTGAGCCCCCGTCAACATGGAGGTGAAAGGGATAGTAGTAGGGTTGGCGCGGCAGACAATGTGCCTGGGGTGAATGCTGATAAAGGTGCCGATAGTGGGAACCCACAAGTCGAGCAGGAAGTTGAGCCGCAAGTGCAAAGAATTACCCGACCGAACGACCTACTGGCGGTTGAGGGTGGTTCAAAGTCTGTGAACCAGCCATCCAGTGAATTAGCGGGTACTGATGTAAATGATGATTCATCCTGGTTCGGTAGCGGTCTTTTGGATTTGGTTATTAGCAACACAACGGAGATTGCAAACATGCTTCAATGGGGTGAGGGCGAACCGCCATATTCCCTTTCTAAGGATGTAGCGGAGGTACACCAGTTGAAAGAGCGTATGACGCAGAGACTTGGGGACAGGGCTTCAAAACAAGGCATCTCCACCCCTGCCGAGGAGGAAGGTTACAAGCCGTCTAGCACCGTTGCCGACATGACCATGTACAATCGCCTGGGTGTTGAATGCAACGCTACCAAGACTCAGATCAAGCAGGCCTACTATAAGTTGGCGTTGAAATACCATCCTGACAAGAATCCTAACGATGACGCAGCTAAGCAGAAGTTCCAGGACATCGGCGAGGCGTACCAAATTCTTTTCGACGAGAATCTACGGCAAAAGTACGACCAGCACGGAACCAAGGCGACAGCAGACTTCCCTATGATGGATGCTTCCATTTTCTTCATGTTGCTTTTTGGTTGTGAGACGTTGGAGGACTATATTGGCACTCTGAAGATTGCGAACATGTTCCAGTATGCTGCATCGGATAAGGGGATTATGAAGAACATGAGCAGTAAGATGGAGGTTGAACAAAATTTGCGTGAGGTGACTTTGGCCTTGAAGTTGGCGAAGCGCCTCGATACTGAAGTTAAGAACGGTGTGATAAGCAAGGATTTGCGTCTTGAGATAGCGCGTTTATGTTCGGGTACTTTTAGCGACACCCTTGTGGAGTCGATTGGATGGGTATACGAGAACTGTGGCGACTATTTCGTGGCAGAGGCTACTACATTTTGGGGTCTGGGTACCACGCTAGCAAACATTCAGGCGGCCGGCCGCTCCTTGGGCAACACGTGGAGTTTGGCTAAATCGGTCGTCAACGTGGCGCTGGTAGTAAAGGACATCAAGACCGATGAGGATCAGGTGGATACTATGGACAAGCTTAAGTATATCGTGGAGAATGTTTTGTCTCTTGTGCTCTATGACGTCGAGAACACTGTACGCTCTGCTGCGACGAAATGTTGCAAGGACTCGGATGTGTCAGTGAAGCATAGATTAGCGCGCGCACAGGCTTTGGTATCTCTCGGTCAGTGTATGCAAGCGGCTGCGCAAGAGTACCGCAGTAGGCAGACCGCCACTCCCGATGTTGCGCGCATGATGTACGAGGCGTACGTCAAGGCCACCGAGAAGAAGGACGCGGCCTAATTCGGATATCTTCTATAATCAAGAAATCGTGTGATTATTCTTGTGCTATATTGTACTCATATGATTTACAGAGGTTTGATGTTTTAATAGCAAATATAACATGACATTAATATTTGGTCATTCTTTAAGGCAGACTAATCATGCTTTAACTTTATCAATGCCGTAAGGGGCATTAAACAGACCCTATTGCGATAACATGTTCTCCATGGCATGGTTGAATGGTATTGGCGGTAAAATTTTAGCGAAGAAGTCGCCGGGTGTTTCTGTTGCCATGGCAATTTTGCCCTGAAGAGTTTCAAGGGTGGCAGTAAATCTACTATCCATAATTCTGAATAGCTGAACCTGATGGTTACCGGATACATCGGGATTTGGCACGAAGATTGCCTTTTTCCTGAGCCGGAACACATCGATGATGGTCCCACCGCCCATGTGCGATATTATCAGTTCACTCTTCTTTAGCAGCGTTTCAAAGTCGTGTTCAAAGGGTACAACCCGGGTACGTAGAATTTTATTTCTTATTTTGAGCGACGAAGTGCCGACCTGGTAGCAGATATCGGTATATCCAAGCCGCTTCAGCTCCATTTGGGTAGCAGGATTGTCCACCGCTTTGATGAGAGCATCGAAGCTGGTGGTTCCCACGGTCACAAGCACCTTGCAGCCCATAAAACTATGGAAGGTGTACGATTACGAGTGATTTCAGTGCTCGTACCTGGGTGTGCCCCCGGGCGTTCAAGTGGGAGAACGATACAACCACCGTCAGATGGCGGCACTTGCATCTTCATAGCAACCCGCCGCTATCAACCGGTTACATACTCTATATTTCCATTGATTCGTGTTGTAACACTATAGTATACTACATCAACGCCGGTTGTATCTATCTCTGGAGCGGCTGCGTCGGTGATATGAAGGTCTACCTCTGTTATTGCTGAGGCTTCTGCTTCTACTCCTTGAGCGAGATTTACGACCATACTTGCGATGTGGCCCCTTCCTGTGGTTGTAGGGTCGTGCCATGCTGCGTTCGCTAGTTTGGCTGTTCCTGCATGATGTTCCAAGGCATGTATAGCTGATCTTACCTTTCTGGTTTTTTATCCTTTATATAGTCCGCTAGAAGTTTAGACATATCTCGAAGCTTTTGATAACTAACGTGTATTTTACCACTGTAATGCTCCGTTAGACGTCGATCCGTGTCACTGGCTGCAAGGTTTGTATAGAGAATAACTCTTATTATCTAACCTGAAAGTAGAGCCCCGCATATATCGCAAGGCTTAATACGTGATTGATAGGAGACTTCCCCTGCCTTCTCCAGCATCTCCAGTTTGTTCTTCTTTAAAAGATCTGCCTCCTCCAGAACCCTAAGGGACTCTTCAACCTCTCCTTTCATTCCGAGGTCATTTGCCTGTAATAGTTTGAATGAACGAATGAAAGCGCCCAGTTAGTGCATTTCACATGTAAGGGTGTTTTGATAGTAATACATACAATTTGCATCTTTTTCTCGATCTCGGCGTCGATGCGTTTGGCCTCTTCCACAGTGGCGGGGTCTATTGCCGTCTGTTTACACGCTACATCCTCCTCCGCCTGAACGTAAATGAGACAATTGAGTTCGTTGCGCACCCTCTGGCGACCCTTTAACACACGTCGGTCACAATCGTCAATCATGGGCAGAATGAAGTGCAGTGTTTCCTCCTCATAGCCGTAGTAGCGATTCTTCCTTTCCTCCAAGTATCTGCGCATGTTAATAAGGCTATGCTTGTGGCTAACTCACTTGGCACGCAGTTCGTCTGAGTGTTTCTTTTGGCATGGACCGATGTAATGTTTCTGAGTAATGTGATATCGACTCTTGAATGACGTACGGTGTTTTCGAACAGGTCAAATGGGCATATACCTACAAGGTACATTTTGCATACATCGTTGTCTGTGAACCCTTTGTTTTCCATTGGATTGGCTGGATTTTCAAGGTCGCCCATAAGGGCGGCCCATTGCGATCTCAATTCATCCATGGTGCTTCAAATTGGTCTATAAAATATTAAACGCTGGATTCCTCAAAAGCTGGACGCAAACAGGATGATTTGACGGCGTTTGCTTTCCACGGTTCCACGATATACGCTGTGGCGCTATTCATGACATAAAACGCTAGATGAGCAGCAAAGTACCATTTATAGAAAGTTACAGGTAGAGTGAGGAAGTGAAAATGATTCCTTTCTTTAGCTTGTTGATGCATGTCACAAATGTTTGCTCCATCTGGAGATTGCCGATGTTGCGCGACGTGCAAGCCAATTGCCGTAGAAGTTCTTCCAAACGTCTATATCGCAATGAGCAGTTGTGATATAGGCAGACTAACCTGATGCAGCGTATTACCGATCCCTCGAAGAGAGTTGACTCTGCAAGTACCTCGGTGAAGGAATGCCCCTTTGCCCATCTTAGAACAACAGTCATCATTGTAGGCTTGAATTTATTAACAAATTCGGATACGTCCACATCCAGATTGTTATTTGCCATAACCTGTGCGATATCACCAGCAATATCCTGCATAACATTATAGTTGCATCACCAGAGCACTTTTAGTATGCCGGTAACACTAGGCACGAACACAAAGATCCCAATATAACGGTTGACAATCATATGAACACGACAATTGTGAACCTATAGATACAATTTTGATCACATGAATCGACAAGGATGAAGTCGGAAGGTACATACCTGTATTTTTTTGAATGCTTCTAGAAGTTGCGGGTCGTTTGGCAATTTATCTTCCTTCTTTTCATCCACAACCAAACAGCTAAGTGATGCACATATATACTCCGGAGCCATTCCCTCGAAAAAGTTGCGCAAGAACATTTCCGCCACTACCAATTCATCCGTTGCGTTAATCTCGCACGCCATATTTCCCTTAATCGTTACTATCCCATTTTCATCGACATAATTCAACTCTCTGAGTACTGCTTTCATTTGCTTCAACTCCTTTTGCATGACGATTTGGTGAGATTTTTCGATCTTATCAATAACTTCTCGTTCCTTCGTCTGCGCTGCTATGTAATCCATGAAGAGGGCATGTTTCGATTCATAATCTTCACTTGCCAAAATTTTACACGTTCCCAAGGTTTTCTCCATTTCTTTAATTTCGCTGCGCTGTATTATTTGGCCATGCCCTTGTAACTTACCTAAGCAGTCCTCGAATTTCTGGGGTGTCAATTTTGATGTGTTCCACTGGATCCAACATGGGAACCGCTGGCAAGGTTTTAATATACTCCATCAACTGCCTGTACTTTGCTCGCATCGTTGACTGGCAGATATCACTGTTAACTCTGAAGTCTTCTTGAACTTGCATTCGTATTTGGCTAATATCCTTCACACAGTCGATTGAAAATGGCACTACCACGAATATCCCATTATCAAGGTCCGTTGTTGGTATGGGTGCATTTTTCCTACTACCACTAACGCTTGCTCGATCACACAATACGAGACAGTCTATAATGTAAAACTTTTGTTTTTCGTAGGCGTTCCTTTTAATTTTAACTTTTGGAGTGGCAAAAACGATTCCCCATTCCCAAACCAGTCCTTCGTTTTCCAGTCGTACTAATCGCCCGAAGTTTAAGAAGTTTAGCATACGCAGGTCCTTAGCCACCAGCATTGAGAGTTTAGCCTTCAATTCGACCAAGTCTTTACGTATCGTGTATACACGACTTAATTCCATCAGATCATCATTCTTCAGCAGTGTCTTTTTCTCTTCCATTTCCTTGCGAACGCAAGCTAGTTCGCCCTGGTACTTTCTAGAGTTTGTATCGCGCTGGAACTGCATGAATGATCGTTCGATCATGAATTCTGGTGTTGTGTTCTCAATACGTATGAGGTTAAGGAGCATATTGTATCCAAGGTGAAATGAGCTGTCCAGTCTGTTGGCCTTGCCCATAAAGATTGACTTTGCCTCCTCAGGTTTTATACCTCGATCCAACATGATAATAACGAGGCCGTGCTCATCAAGTCCACGTCGTCCCGCACGCCCAGCCATCTGGATATACTCACCGGATGTTATAAGCCGATTGATTTGTCCATCCCACTTACTAAGGGACGTGAAAACCACGCACCTCGCAGGCATATTGACTCCCATAGAGAAAGTTTCGGTACTAAATAGCACTTTTATGAGCCCCTCTTGGAACAGTATTTCAATTATTTCCTTTATTATCGGGAGTAACCCCCCGTGGTGGATACCTATACCACGCTTCAGCAGTGGGAGCATAAATACTGCCTGTGGTAGTTTTCTATCGTCGTCAGCCAGTGTCGCCATAGCATTCTGAAAGATTTCAACAATCAGATTCTTTTCTGCTTCATCCGTCATATCAAGATTTCGTAGTGCCGTTGCGTTTGCCTCGCAATCTGCTTTTGAGAAGGCGAAGACGATTAGCGGGGTAAATTTTTTCTCATGACACATTGTAACCACCGCCTCAATTTCCTTAGTGTTCCGTCCACGTTTTCGTCTATTCTCTTCCACTCCATCTAGTGTACCAACTGCCTTCAGAAATGCGTCCTGTCTAAACCTCCCGGAGTCATCTAGGACCAGATAGATTCCGCTCGATTGTGCTGTGTATATGTAGTGTTGCAGCGGTGTTGGTCTGTAGTCTGTAGCAATTACGTTGCACGGCATATTCTTTATACGGCATATCCACTCTGCAAACTCGATATGGTTTGGAATAGTGGCCGAGAGGAATACTAAGTGCACCTTTTGTGGAATCAGTATGATAGTTTCCTCCCAGACAACACCCCTTTCGGCGTCTCTCATGTAGTGGACCTCGTCAAAAATGACACACTTCATTTCCTGTACGATTTCACTTCCCCTGTAAAGCATGGATCGCAGGATTTCTGTTGTCATCACCATAACCGAAGCATCCGGGTTCAGTGTGACATCTCCGGTCATAAGTCCAACATCAACGAACTCGTCGCAAAGATTTCTGTACTTTTGATTACTTAGAGCCTTTATAGGGCTTGTGTATATGATTCGCCCCTTATCACGTAAGCCCATAGCAATGGCATACTCAGCGACAACAGTCTTCCCGGCGGACGTATGAGCACATACCAGCACGCTTTCTCCACGCTCGAGGCACTCAATAGATCGCTTCTGAAAGTCATCTAGAACGAAAGGATATGATCTAGCGGGTTCTCCCGAAACGTTTGGCTTAGTTTCATATCCTGAGGGGCGTAAGCGATGGTGTGAGCAGTTTTTACCACCGCGCAGCTTCTCGAGAACAACTTGCGCCGCTAGTCGGTGGTCTGATGCCCCTATGAACGAGGGCGCCGTGGAATAGCCTTCAGACTCGTAGGCTGTAACGTCTGTGGTCGCCGCCTCGAAGGCGTCGAACATACTGAGAGCCTTATCCATGATACCCAGTAGAAAATTTTAACACAAGCAGGGTATATAAGGGTATCACCGCCGCGTATATGCCCCAACTAGGCGATCCTTTCCTTATACGTATGCTGCGTTTTCTGCTAGGAAGCGGCCGCAAGAGCGTACTTGGAACCTAGCGTCGAATGTCTTGGTGGATTCCACCAGGCCCAACGGCAGTTGTTTATATATTTGCGATAAAATGTAGTTGATACTTATACATGGTGTTTCAGGCGTTGAATTCTCGTGTGACTGGTACAAAGTGTGTGGCAATGCCTCTCGGGCATCCCTCATTATCGACTGCTACACAGCTAAATCTGCAGTGTTCAATCTGCGACATGGAAAGATGAACGTGGACGTGTTCGTCGAGCACGTTTTGCCGCAGCTTAAGACGTCGGTTAAATATGACAGTATTGTTTCCTGCGTCGTCTGTCTCTAGCTTCACCTTAATCCACGGCATTTGTCTTGAGGACTGTACGATATTTAGATGTGCGTTGCGAAACCTACATTTCGGATTGATCCCTGAAGATGTATTGCGACCGGTCCTGTGTTGGACCGTTTCTACACGATTATGACCAATGATTCTGTTATACATACCTCGTACTCCAAGATTGCGGTCAACGCTGGAAACGGAAGTGGAAAGTGTTTTAGAACTCCGACAGGTGTTGGAAGTTTGAGTGAGCATATGCTTTCAAGCAGTTCGACCTTGCAGGCTGACGCCTTCTTCGATGTTTCGCATGCCTTAACTAACGGCATCAAGGCGTTCAGCTCATCGATATCGCGAGAAAGATATGAGAAAAATGTTTCCGTCTGTCCAAAGGACGTCTCATATTTCTCTGAAGGCGTTGGTGTCTTGGTAACAGCAGGTTTCTCTTTCTCTGAGCGAACTCCAGTGTACAAAACGAACTCCTTGAACATGTTTTCTAGCGAAAGATCGCCTGTGCCAGTGGGAGGCATTTGTGCCATCCCTTCCATTTGACTTCGACTGCCAGGGTCACTTTCGACTTTGTTTACTTTCCCCATTATTGGCGCACGTACCGAAAGGAGTGTTGGAACGGAATAAAGACGTGCCTTTACTGCAGGAGTCAGCAAGTCCAAAAGTGCGTACGTTTGCGGTATATGTACATCATTCGATTCGAATATCCCCATTATATAAGTTTTAAGGGCGTCATTGGGGTCTATTTTGAACCCTTCCTCATTTTGGATAGGCTGCGAGGCCTGCTTTTGCTCCTTCTCACAAAGCAGATACAAAAACAGGCAGAGCCCTTCATATATCTGCAAGACATCGCTGGTTTCGTTGCATACACCTTTAAAGCACCACCTAAGCACCTTAAAGTGCCCAAAGAGTGCGACAAATATTAGCTTTAGGCACATACCGTCGATAGTGCTGGTTTGTACAGCCTTGCATAGATGCCCAGCCGCTACTTGAAATACGAATTTGAGGGTACACCACGTATATAAGACCAAAGGCGGCATCGTATAGTTCATTTTTGGTGCCATCACATCATTTGCCACTTTTTGTAAGGCCCACACTGTACACTGGTGGTGGTAGCTGTCCAGGGAGTCCAATCCCTGCACCCGATATTCCAGCGCTTTGTCTAAATGCGTTTGACACTCGCCGCATGCATAGTAATACAGGCCGTTGAACCACAGGTGTGTGTGGTTAGTCCACAGCTCGAGCTGTTTGAGGCAGATGGACGCCTCTTCATAGAACCCCAACCTGAGGGATAGGTTAATTACTTGTAGCATTGCATATCCACTACTTAACTCCTTGTAGTTGGCGTTTATTAAGCAACGGAGGTGCTCTCTTATGGAGTCGGTTCTCTCTATATCCTTCTTAGTAAGAACCGCAGCTTTCCATGACTTCGATCCCAATTTCAGACCTCCACTTATCAAGTCTATCCTTATGGGTGTGACGATGTAGTTGTGTATCGCTGGTGGCTTTATATGACACAGGTCATACATGTTCTTCACCCACATGTTAACAATTGTGATATTAAATCTATCATCTATATTCTGAAAATCAGCCGACGTTACAAGGGGCTTGAATAGAAATATAAGCTCACAACCTTTAACAATATCCTTGATTTCTGACAATAAATACGTGAACTTTTGGTGCTCGCAAATGTAACAAATCTTCACCACTGTTGAAAGGTTTCTGAATATAACCGTTCTCAGGTAGTCCAGCTCATACGGGAAGTTTTCGTATGATGCCATGATGATTTTCAAGATGCGTACTAGGTATTCCGTATAGTTTGACCTAAGAAATTTAAAAGCATCCTTTAAATCCACTAGGAGTTTGAAATTAACAACGTCTGTTGTCAGCAGCCTTTCAAATGTTCCAATTGCTGCAAGAAAGGGGGTTGGATGTCTAGACTGCTTAAACTGCTTCAGTTGGAGCCGGAATAAGGTTGTGTTAACTTCCTGCACGATTCCTGCGTTGCGGACTTCGTGTTTGATAAGTCTACTTACTTCTCTTATATCGCCATGACGGTGATAAAGTACGTTCATGCAAAAAGCCACTTCTGTGGAGGCATCTGGTGCTTGTTGTTCGTATATGAGGGCTTCCAGGCGTTTTCTTTGATGTACACAGAGTTCTTCGTGGCCGTTACATAGCAGCGTGCTCGTAAGTAGTAGATAGAATTGCGCTTCCCTGACAATCAATGTCTCTAATTGCTGTGTTGTGCCGCGTAGGGAATCCAGATGTATCCATATATTCCAGCACATGCGATATGCCAGTGCATACAACGGCTGTTTTCTACATCCTAGAGCGATGCAACAGAATGATTGCACCCTTTGGTGACTGAACGGTACTTGCAGAGTATGATCATGGCTGCTCTGCAGGAAAACCTGGGCAACATCTTCTGTAACGCATTCCAATATGGTCACAAGGGAAATTGCGGCCTTATATGCACATTCATCCATTGGTCCTATAAGTGTATCCTTCAATTGGCTTAGTAGCTTTGGGTTACACGCTACTATGCGAGGAGATAGGCGTACGAGTTCTAGGCCGCATGAACGGAGGTTTATATCTTTAGACGTGAGCACTTTCAGTAAGATATCGTCAATTGCGTTGGAGGAAAATTGCCGTGGAAGTTGTCCTACCGTGCTCATACAGTCGACACTGCCCTGTGTCTCTCCCTCCACGTAGCCCTCAGTACCCTTGAGTGAGACTTCCCTGGAAACTAATCCGAAAAGAACACGTACTACGTGTGCATTTCGCATGATTTGGTAGTAACAGAATGTTCTCACTGCGCTAGATTTCGTATACAGTAGCACTTCGTACAGTAGCCGAACAAGCAGATATACGTATGCGAAGGAATCCTGTCTGTGGCATGCCGGTAATGCCTGCGATAAATCTGGGCAATCGAAGAATGCGGCAAGCATTTCCTTGCGGCGAGACAATGGCTGAGTTGCGAGCTGCCTGGTGTCGACCTGGTACAGCAGATTGCCTATTTGTTCGATGTGTAAGGAGAGCTCCTTCAAAGACAGATCGCTTTGGTGTAGCGCGTGGTATAGCTCAATTGCCACCTCATTCTGCGAGAATGTGTTCCTGTGTCTAGAATAGTTCGCTAAATCGCTGTTCCACGATGACGCCCTTGAAGATTCTGCCGAAGCCAGCGAGTTCAGCCATTGCTCGAACCACTCTACATACTTCACCGTCCTGCCTTCCTCCATCTTATGAGCAGAACCCGGATGGCTTATATGGTGACTTCTTTCTTCATCTCATCTTGGTGTTTCTGGGAACTGGTGTAGGAGTCTTCTTTCTGTGTTAATAGTGCTCTAGGGACCCCTATTAGAGTCTTCAGTGTTACCTCGGTTGTGATTTCAAGTCATGTATGATTCTATAAAGGATAATTAATTTAACAAGTCATTTGGTTAATTCATTTGTTACAAGTTCTCATTTTTATTTATTTTTGTTTCCCTCTGGTCGGCGTATAGCTGAAATGTGTTCAGGACATGTGCCATGCTAACCTACGTTAACGTATGTAGCCTGCCAGTGTATCGAGCATGATGTGATTTGGCACTTTGAATATTACGTGGACACCCGTTTACCAGTGCCGAAGGTTGCGTATCGACGATTACGTTTTCTAACTTCCACTCGAGGCAGTGGTTTGCGGAGTTTTCACAGAAGTTTTCTATGATCTTCTTGTACTGTAGAGTTGTCGTATGTTCACATTCTGCATTATTGTTTGGTGCAGATATATTATTTCTGATTGTCAAACGAGATGGATCTGCAGCGGAGGTGATGTTTGCATCACCATCTCCCAGGGAAATATAGTTCATCATTATTCGTACTCATACGATTTCGTTATGCGGCGATATTCTGTATTACATAGATTCCCGGGATCGGGGTTAGAATCACATTGGTACATATACCAGATTAAAGAGTAGCATCTGATCCACTTGTAGCTGGCACATCTCGTTAACGAGTTTTGCGCAGTATCCGCCACTAATATCGCACTCGAGTACCATCTCTCTGCATTCAGGATTACATATTTGTCGATGATTCCGTGATTACCTGGATGTCATTACGCGCCGTGGAATGTCTGTGTCATTTCTAATAGCTGCATTGAGCGGCTGCATTACATGACGTTTTAGCAGTTGCGACCGACCTTGCATTCACCAGATGATGACACTACTTCGTTTGTGTCTAAGAAGAATGCTGCATGCGTTCGTTGCAGCGTGTGTACTAGATCCTCTCCCTTCGACAGGTTGAAGGGCGCCACCTTGTCCACCAACTCGTAGAAGGTCTTTTCATGTTCAACAATGTACTTTACACGTTTTCTTAGTTCACTATTCTGCATGAATTAAGCGGTGTTACAAAAAGTCAGACCTGTATTGCGATATTCTCCGATATACGGCCAGCATGTTGCCGCTCATAGTTCTTGAGTTCTGACTCGATCTTTTCCCATCGTGCATCATTTCTGCCGGCTGCGAGGTCATTGATCATGTTTTCCCGATCTTCTAGGAACTTGTTGTACTCTGGCGTATCCTTGAAGTTAGAGCGAGTGTCATTGTACCTGGGTAGTGCTGCAAGGGATGGTGAGGCAACTTACACCTGCATCACACGTTTACGCGCCTCCCTTAGAGAACTGTAATGGCCTTGAGTCATGTCAAACGGCAAGAATGACAGCCGGCTGATGTGGGCGCGGCATATGGCACATTGAGCGTGGCCAACATTGGTGGACACTGCTTCATGGTAGGCTTGTATAGAAATTAACCTACACTGCTGTTCCGCGCAAACGTCGCATCTATAACATAAGATATCAGCCCATTTCACATAGAATTCAATGCAAACGGAGTTATATGTCTTATGGTTCGGTTATCAGCTAGAGCATACTACGGTGAAACTTACATCTTGTGGTCACAAGTTTGAGAGACCAGCAGCTTCTTCTCGCTTAACGGCGTGATTACATCCAAGCATATCGGGCATTCGGTGTCCATATTCTTTATATGCTAATGCCTCCGCAGAAGTGCTTTGCTGGGCGCATTATATAGGCCTAAAAGTCCAACGTCACGGTACACAGCTCAGCTTAAGTGAATGCCGTTTTTACAACCGAATGAAAGCGCCCATAACATTATAAAATTACGGAGGAATATAGATATGTTTAAACTGGGGAATGTATGCGAGAGGTGTTATATTTGGGCCACATCGCTTGGCGCATACGCGCCCGGATGTGTATGGTGTGTGTCATGAATGCGTACTAGACATTGCTACCCAGTCTAAATATATCTACACCCGGCCAATATGGCCGCCGTGAAGTACCTCATTAAGGTGGAAATCCATGAGGTAAAGGATATCATCTTCAAGGACCCGAGCACTGATGTTGATACCATTCCTAACCTTTACCTTCTAGTGACGGTTGGAGGTACTCAACATTCGACTGTTCAGAAGAACCAGGTTTCAAATGCTGTTTTTAATGCCTCCTTTAACTTTACGCTTGACCTTACACCGGCAGATTTGCTCAGGACAAGGATTATCATCTCGCTTCATCATAAATATCGCATTCAAAGCGCAACTATAGGGCTGCATGCCTTCAGCCTGCATTACATATACTCCAAGCAACAGCATTGTATATACAGATCATGGGCAAAGGTGCTTTGCCCAGACTTCCCTGCTCACAATGCGGTATGTTTATGCACTTGGATCTGTCTATTTCATGTTTCCTATGTTTTGCCGCACTCATATCATATGTATGGAACTATTATATGAGCAAATCAATCTTAAGATTATAGTAACCGGTTGTATTTAACTTTAGACAGCCTTTGGCCTGTGTTTCGATATTTAGGTGGTATGGTGCTATGCATTTCCAGCTTCGTGTTCTTTTAACATATTGCAGGGATTTCTGCTGACGTCTATCGGTGTATATGGCCCAGGAGATAATGTGCCAGTGTTTAAGGAGGTGGTTGGGTCATCCTTGCCCCCTAGTGGATTGCTGTCTAATACAAACAACTCCTCTAAGAATGTATCTCGTAATCTCAGGTCTCCTGGGATAAGCACACGGTACTACATCATCAATCTCAATGTCATCTGTGGTCGTGACTTCATGGCACAGTCATCACTCCTGTCCACCTGTCTGGAACCTTACGTGAAGGTTTGCCACGGTGGCATCGAGGTTCAGACGCCCGTGATCAAGGACAACCCTAATCCAGAATGGCAATCTACTCTATTTTTGCCGTGTATAACCCCTTCATTCGATGACCTTGTGACTATTGAGATCTGGAATGGTGAATCTAATGGATGTTTGCTGCACTGCGAGTCCATTGATGCGAAGCACCTCTTCAGCAATGCGTACCCAGCTCGTTGGATAAACATATATTGCAACGCGGCAGCAAAGTCTGATTTGCTTAGTATTATGAAGAACTATGTTGTTGGCTCTTCTGAATCTTTAACGGACTACGGAGGGAGGGTTCTCATAAGCGCCTCTGCCAACCAGGTACAGGTGCCGCCACCGAAGGGCATAAAGCCGTACAAACAGATCCATATTCCTCCCACACAAAAACACTTAGTTTGGGCCGATTTGTATGAAGTTGTATCCCTAGCGGATGCTCCAAGCAGCATTGAGGTGATGGTGTCGCTTGGGCCTTACTCCGTAAGAACCACTCCATTGACCTTGGATAAGCACAACGCTTACAAGGTTCAGGATCAGTGCGGCCGCCTTAACACAATGGAGCCATTGGTATCTTGTAAGTTGCTATTAGTGTTTGTTTAAAGTCTTGCAGTTGATAATGATTCCGATTTCTGGGATTTCTTCGTTTATATAAATGACCGTTCTGACTGGGGTGTCGGTGAATCGCAACGTTTGGCGTGGAAGCGTATAACTTACGACCGTGTAAAACGTTCTCAGGGGAAGCCGATGTGGTTCCTCATGTCAAGTGCCTCTGATCACAAAACCGAATTGTTTAACGTGTTGATGTCCTTCGAGGTGGTAAGCGATTTGACTAATAGCGTCAGGCCGGATCGATTTGAATACACGCTCTCGAAGTATATTTTCCGTTCCATGATATATGAAGCTCTGCACCTGCCTTGCATTGATATTTCGAGTTTTCCGAATTCTTTCGTGGAGGTCGAGCTTGGGGGGTACTACATGAGGACGCAGGTTGTTAAAGGCACTCCCTATCCGTCCTTTTATGAGACTGCCGAGCTCGAGATATTGCTACCTTCGAATTTGCTTTTAGCTCCTGATGTAACCATTAATATTTACTCTGAACCTAGTTCCCTGTTTTCGTCCCAGGAACTTCTGTGTAACGGGCACTTTAGCCTTGTGAAAATCCCAAAGGAGTGGCACAAAGCACCACAATGGGTTCAGCTCAAGTCTACAAAGAATGATTTGCACAGGCCTTGTATCCTCGTTGCTTTTGAGCTCATCCCTATGGATATTATAAAGGCAAATCCCGATAAGTACCCCTTCTTCGACGATATCAGACCATCGACGATTCCCGCTCTCATATCGCTGCTTCTCATTGGTATACGGGCCTTCAAATCGCTGAATCGCCCCAGAGTCCTGATACGTTTTGGAACATCTGAAAAGCCTATTTATCAGTCCTCCAGTGGGAACCCTATTTCGGGTTGCGAAGGCAACTGGAACTATCTGACTACCCATGAGATCCTTCTTGATTTGCCTAAGCGTATGCAGCATCACTGCTTTGTTGAGTTTGTCGTTGTGAACGGCGATGATGGGGAGTGTTTCGGAGTCACATATGTTAGCCTTAACCCGTTTCTCCCTTGGTTATCGCATGAGGAGCAGATGCATTCGAAGGAGCTTTTTAAAATGCAGGTTCTCGAGGATTTTCTTTCGACCGGCGAGCAGACGCAAATTGACGAGGCCAAGAACGAGGCAGCTCCTGTGAAGGCTGCGATCAAGGATAATATTGAGTCTATGAATGTAAAGCTCTACGACACGTTTGACTTTGTTTCTCTGCAACGTGCGGGAGAAGCCCGTGTTGGCGAAGAATATCGCAACGATTTTGAGATATCTTTGGTGGATGAAGACGAGCCTGACGAGCTCCAGAGGGACGAGATTCCCTACGAGATGGAGTGTGACTTCGCACCTGAGGACCTACCTTACATGAAAGCTCCGATTGTGCGTTGCACCGCTGCGGGTGTGCCCGAGACTGTGGGTGTACTGAAATTCATTTGTACGGTGGATGAGAACCGTGAAAAGCGTGTGAGGCACGAAGCTACGCAGAAGATGGCCGAGCGTCGTCAGAAATTGGTTGATCTCTATGCGAAGGCAAAGGAGCTAGTTGTGAGGCTCTATGTTCTGCAAGCCAAGGGTCTTTACACAAGTAGTGGTTACAGCAACATTCCTACCTACCTTTGGGTGCGCAACATCGACAGTGAGAACAAGAGCTTGATGAGTTATCCTCAAAACGTGAGGGACACGACCACACGGGCGCAGGGGGTGAAGCCGGTTTTCAATACATGCTTCAACCTAGGTTGCGCGCTTCCTGAAAACAGTATCCTGAAGATCAGCGTGGTTGAGCAGGGGACCCTTCAGGACGAAGTTATAGGTACCACCTTCGTGGACTGTGAGGACCGTTTCCTCAACCAGAAAGTGCAACAGCTAATGGCCGAGGATGTTGTTCCGATAGAGTTACGCACATTGAAGAACGATGACACGACTGTGTCCCACGGTACATTGCGTTGCTGGATGGAGATGATGGACATCGAGACTGCGAAGACCAAGCCCATACGCACCATAGGATGCATGGAGCAATGTGACTACGAACTCCGTGTTGTTATCTGGGGCGTCCGTGCTGTGCCGCTGGACGGCAGTTCGTCAATTTCCTTGTTCGTGAGGGGCACGTACCCAGTTGAAGAGGGGGAAGATCTTGTTGAGGACACCGACACCCACTACAACAGTCGTGATGGAACGGGTGTCTTTAATTGGCGTTTGAAGTATTCCATTCGTATCCCTAGCGAGTTTTCCCAACTTAAGCTGCAGATTTGTTCCTCTAATCTGATCGGCGGGAGTGAGGTGATTGGCGAGGGCGTGATTGACTTAACTCCCGAGTACCCTAAAATCAAAAAGAAGTCTGGCCCTTATATGTGCAAGCGTTTTTGGTTGGATTGCACGCACCCTTCCCACGGCTCTCAATCCCGAGGCCAGATAGAGACAGAGTTTTCTGTGGTTACTGAATCGGAAGCTAAGTTGTTTGCTGTGGGCAAGGGCCGCGACGCGCCTAACAAGGATCCGTTTTTGCCGACAGTTGTGGAGAATCGCACATATGTGGATTGGCAGGAAATCAAGGACACCATCAACTCCGCTTCCGGCGCTATTATGTCGGGTCTGAAGTGGACCGGCATGTTCATCGCCATTGCGGCGGCATTCGCTCTTCTTCTGCTCATTTTAGTTATCATCAAGTGATTATTTTGTCCACTCAATGGACCATGTATCATAGTGCGCCTTTCGTGATTTCGCGAATGGTGATGTTCTGGCTCCGAAATATACAAGGCTGCGTTACTAGACGTATCTTCAACTGTATGAGCCTAGACGTGTGTATTTATCAGGTTTTAATGGTCTCACACGGCGGCCAATGTGGTTTACGCGTTTCATTTTTTGTACACATGTGCCGACATATCAACGTAATCAACGCATGCATGTTTAACTCTACCTGTTAGGAATTAGAGTAGAAGTCATCTTTATAAATTGACGGGGAAGCAGAGCACTAAGGTTGGCCATATTGGTTTCCTGCCATGGTTCCCGCATGCTTCATCCAGATGGCGCAAAATTTCCCAATTAAGATGGTCTCTCTGCGGAGTTTCAAGTTTCAATAAGACTGCGTCTTCACACCTTTTGAACATGTGCTTATGTGGAATTGATTTTATATCAGACTTTGGTCATGAACCTAATAGGCCGTCCTAACACACTCGTCGCATGTAGCCCGACAGTAATGTAGAGTGATAACAAAATACAAGGGATTAGAACATATTTCCTGTGCCCATAGTACTGTAAGAGTTGTTGTCACTCCTAATTTGGAGTGCCACAGATCAGCGTTCTTATGTAGGCATGTAATACTAGCGTCATCCAACATAGAAGTTGTTCCAATGTAATGGAGCAATGCAAGGACAACATACGGCTAAATGTTTTCCATCCTAGTTAATTTAGGTCGTTCAAATGAATTGCCCCCAGGGGTCCACTAACACATTAACTAGAGCGAACAACTTTTACAGTTGTTAGGGCGTGCCAAACATCAATCTTGCTTCTTCGATCCCACGTGTTTGAGGTTAATGCCCGGTCTCTGAGAACCGATCTTCATTCTTCTCCTGCCGACAATCTTCAGTAATTCGTCTATAATGATAACCGGGAATGACCACAGCAAAACAGCGATCCAATCATACTTGTCCAGCGGTACCACGCCGAATATCCTAGCCAACAGCGGTGTGTACAGTATCAGGCAATGGATGGTTATGGAGATCGAAGTGGCCAGCATGAGATGCAGGTTCGACCACGGCGGGGTCACGAGGAGCGATGAATCCTCCGAGACGGCGTTGAATGCGTTGAACATCTCGATCATAACAAGCACTGTCAAGCTCAGTGTGGCTGGCTTTGCCTTTCCCAGAGTGAAGTAACTGCACATGTCTTCGCTCATATCAGCTAGACGGTTTACACTAAAGTTTCCCCATGTAGGGCACTTTTGGAAGGTCATCAGCTGCCGAAGAGTGATTGTCGTATTACCGTCATTGGGGGATATTCCGAAGATGTACCACCATACGAAGATACCCACGGTGGATATGCCCACATAGAGACCAATAATGAGGTATCTTAAAAACGTCCACTGGTCAATCAGTTTGTCGTCGTTACTTCTGGGCGCCTTTTTCATGACATCCTTGTCGGGTGGGTTGAAGCTGAGCGCAGTAGCCGGCAGCCCGTCAGTGACCAGGTTAACCCAAAGAAGCTTGACTGGCATCATTCCCTCTGGTATTCCCATTGCAGCGGTAAGGAAAATCGACGCCACCTCTCCGATATTGCTCGATATGAGGTACCTTATAAAGGCCTTCATGTTGGAGTAAATGCATCGCCCCTCCTCTATGGCTGCCACAATAGACTGGAAGTTATCGTCAACCAGCACCATGTCAGACGCTTCCTTCGCAACTTCAGTACCCGTGATGCCCATTGATATGCCGATATCTGCCATCTTCAATGCAGGAGCGTCGTTTACACCATCCCCCGTCATGGCCACGGTTTCACCGATCTGCTTCAGGATTGAGACGATATCCTGTTTGTGTTTGGGTTCTGTTCTGCTGAACACTACACCCGACGCATTTAGAATGGTGCGCCGTTGCTCCTGGCTAAGGCTTTCGAACTCCTTCCCGGTAAACGAGTAGTAGTGCGTGCTGGCAGAATTGCCGAAATCCATTGGCAGAATTCCTATCTTTTTAGCGATTGCCTCAGCCGTGAGTTTATTATCTCCAGTGATCATGAATACCCTGATTCCAGCCTCTCTAGCTATTCGAATGGCATTTTTAACCTGAGGTCTCGGGGGGTCTACAATACCGGCGATTCCCAAAAATACCAGATCCTTCTCGATTTCATTGAAGAATAGCGGACTACCTTCTGAAATCTCACCCTTGGAGACGTTCTTTTTATATATTTCCAACTCAGCATCCGCTTTTGTGATGCAAGCGAACGCAATTGTCCGCAAGGCATCCTTTGCCATCTGCTCCACTTCGTCCATGATATTCCGCTTCATCTCTGTTGTAAGATGTGCTGTGCTTCCATCTGGCAACATATACATGGTACACCTATCAATGACAGATTCTGGTGCACCTTTTGTATACAATTTCAGGTGTCCCTCTTCGTTGGAAATCACACTCATCATTTTACGATCCCTACAGAATTCTAGCGTAGCCTCCTTCTTGAATGACTTTTGGTACTCCATGGATATTGGTGCCCCGCTATCTGGCGCAATATGCTTGTGAATCCTGTCTACCATGTTCAGGATAGCAAGTTCGGTGGGTTCTCCCTGCTCCTGGTCGACTGAAGCATCTGAACACATGCATGCACATTTGTTCAGAGTCTCCATCAGTGCGTCTATGGGCCCCTTGTACGTCTGCGCGTTTGACATTGCTGCGGCTGACCCAGTGGTCTGTTTGATGGTGTCATCGTTCGTGGACAGGTGTATCGACTTAATTTTTCCAGAATCCAATATGGTTTTCAGGATAATTGCACACATTTTGTTTGTGGTAAGCGTGCCAGTTTTGTCCGAGCAGATAACAGTGGTGCATCCCAGCGTTTCAACGGATGGCAGCCGTCTTACTATGGCATTACGTCTTGCCATATTACGTGTTCCCAGTGCCAGGCTTGTTGTAATAACCGCTGGCAGTCCCTCGGGAATAGCGGCAACGGCTAAAGCCACTGCTATTTTGAAATAGTATATGGACCCCTTCATGAAGCTGCTGTGCACGGGTTCACTGAAATTGCGGAAGTTGATCACCCACACCGCTACACAGATCAGGGATATAAACTTTGACAATGATTTACTGAAATCATCCAGCATCCTCTGAAGTGGCGTGTCCCGCTCCTGAGCGCCCGCGTCAAGCACTGCCGCTTGGATAGCCCCAATTTCTGTTTGCATTCCTGTAGCAATTACCACGCCTACGCAGTTTCCACATGACACCGTTGTGCTGCTGAACAGAATGTTTCTCTTTTCCTGAATTTCGCAATCCCTCATGTTTTCGGGGAGTGCTTGTGACGTTTTTGCTACGTTCTTGGATTCTCCAGTGAGTTGCGATTGCTCGCAGCTCAACGACGTGGATGATATGGTGCATATCCTGAGATCAGCAGGTATCTTGTTACCCGTTCGCACGCGCACAATATCTCCCAACACGAGTTCGCTTGAGTCGATGGTCACCCACTTGCCGTCCCTGAGGCACGTAGTCATGGTAGGCTGAAGTTTCTTGAGGGCATCTAGCGCCTGCTCAGCGTTGGCCTCCTGCCATACTCCAACCACTGCGTTCAATATGAGTATCACCAGTATTACCACAGGTTCGATAAAATCCGTCAAAGAGAAGCCCTCACTAATTTCCGTTAACGTAAGGCCGAAACTGATGACAGCCGCACCGAGGAGTATCTTCACCAACAAATCATCAAATTGTGAAATGAACAGCGACAAAAGCGACTCCTTGTTTTGCTGTTCGAGTACATTCCATCCGAACTGTTTGCGGCGTGTCTCAACAGTCTTGTAGTCGAGGCCACCTTTTAAGGTGACGCCATAGTGTTTAAGTACGTCTTCCACTTTGGTTGTGTGCGGCGCAGCAAGCATTGAGAGGCCGCCGCTACTCTTTGCTTTCTCTGCCATTTTACCGCTACCACGCGTCATTTTTTGAATGCGACTATCCACATGAATCTGGGAGGCTCAACAGAAAGTGACAGGCTTTCTGTATGGTACTAGAGACTGCCTTACCGTTGTAATACAGCTGCCTTCCTCTTTAAAATATGCATCCGCCCGTTGGTGTATAGTACGGATTCCTCATTAGCCACTACCGAACCAATTTCTTCGACGCAGAATCCCACTATAATCTCACGGGAAGGTTCTGCAATAATCGCCTATGTGTTGCAGACACAGAGCAACTAATGATCAGAAGAGGGCTTTATTTCGCAGTAGCCTATGGCAATTATGACGACTTGCATGATAAATGTCTAGATGTGAACTGTTGTTACACATCAGACGAGTCCACAAGTACTATAAATCCAACAATCAAATGGTGTTCCAGGAGCTACAAATTGACATAAGATTGAAAGTGGAACCAATAAGTATAATATTGGTATGTGCATACGAGTTGTACACAGCCTTTTGGGCGCTAGTAGTCGCCACCATGTGCTAATGGGGATGGGATTGCTGTACATGTTTTGCCGTTAGTTATACGTCTCACACCATTAAAACAGCAATATTAGAGCATCGTATGCTCATTAATTGGTTTTGTAGGCTACACATCTTTGTATGCACGCTAGAATTGCGGTATTATGTTGATAACCTTAAATTATATACAGTATTACGACCACTGACTTCACCACCGTGTGCTTACCAGTGTATCGTGAACCCCAACCTGTCAAGTTGTTTGCCAATTGTATGTAAGCGCAAAGTAGGTGGAAGGCCCTGATCTAGTTTGGTGTGCATATACAAGGGCAGGCGAGCCGTTTGAATGCACGCGAATTTTCATGAAATGGAGTCATCTCCAAATAATATATATCTAGGTGGTTAATTGACAGTTTGTCTATAGTAGAAGGAATTGCATTTCCTCATTGGAACGTTGTGCGTTATCATTATGTACGCACAATGACACTTGTAATGAGATATTTAAAGCAATTTCGAGCTATTTCTCACTATTATAGAATTATTATATTGAATATCCACTGTAGGAGGTTACACCGCTGCACTGTATAACCCTGTATGTTTTGGGACCATCAACCCATTACCGATATATTACCTTACAAATGTAAGCTACACAGTTCTCAGTGTTAATCGCAAGTATGGATTCGACTAATGGCGGAGACATGGTGTCTGAGGGGCTTGTTTGCATCAACAGCCGAACTCCTGACGGAAAGCCCTTATTCTACAATCCTCCTCAAGTTTTCAATCGTGACCTTTCACTCATAATTCTAAAGACCTTTGTGGAATGTGAGAAGGAGCGGGCACTGCAATGCTGCAAAGCCGACGGTGAGCAACGTGTTGGCCAATTTGTTGGCGTGAACATTTTGGAGATGCTTGCAGCTACAGGTTAGTACATATTCGTGCTACATGCGTAGTGTGTATACATGACTTTGGAATCCCCTAGCAGGATATTGGTGCTTTACTTTCCAAATTTACTCTAATACCGGCTAGTTTGGTTGTTTATTTATGTCTGATACTTTACGGGATCCATATCGGCAGCACGTTCCAATACTTTGATTTTACCATATGAGGAAACGTATGGTGGTGGCATTTATGATACTCAATTGTTATTCCTTTTGCGCAATCTTGCTACAGGAATCAGAAGCATACGTTACCTGAAGGAGCTGGATGAATATATCAACTATATATACATTAATGACCTTGACCATAATTCGGCCAATGAGATAGTATCAAACTGTAAACTGAACAACATTCCGTCGAACAAATACAGGTCAATATGCGCAGACGGCAATCAGTTGGCGCAGTTATTGACACCGCCAGCCGATATGTTGCGGCTCATGCTAATGAATGGTAATATCCAGAAGATCCCCTGTGGCTTTATTCCCCGCAAAGAATTCAACGTCATTCACGATCACAACCGTAAGGTTGAACAGTTTTTGAACGTGATCGCCTGCAGCGAATACAGCGAGGACGGCACTCACTATCGCAATGTAATTGACGTCATTGACATAGACCCGTACTCAACGGCGACAGTTTTCTTGGATTCTGCTATTCGCTGTGTAAAAAGTGGTGGTATGCTTTTCGTCACTTCAACCGACATGCCTACACTTTGCGGCAACAATCCGTTGGTATCCTTCTACAAGTACGGTGGCTCCAGCATAAAGTCCACGTTCTGCCACGAGCTTTCACTGCGCATACTTTTGTACACGATTGCTACTACTGCTGCGAAGTACCAACGTGTTGTGGAGCCCATGCTGTCGTGCAGTGTAGACTTTTACGTCCGCGTTTTCGTGCGCGTGACGAACAACACGCAGCAGTGTAAGCATCTCAGTGAGAATGCCGGGCTACTTTTGTTGTGCGCGCAGTGCGATTCTTTCCGCATTTTGAAATTGGGCGAGTTCTCGGAGCCCACTCAGCGTCCTGCATCTCTACCTGCCGATTTGACTGGGACATGTGAGGAATGCGGGGGCCGTGTGAAGATAGGCGGCCCACTGTATATCGGCCCAATCCACAACCAGAGCTTCGTTGAGGCTGCACTAAAGAATGCCAAGGAGTCTGAAAGATCTCTTCCTGGAATAACACAAAACGCGAAGATCATTGGCATCTTATCTGCGATCCAGGAGGTATGTGCCATCATGTCTGTTTACTTTTCCTTGAGAACCTTATATATATATATATATATATATATATATATATATCCACCCTTTTATATACATTTTCAGGAGCTTGAGGATGCACCATTGCATTACAACATTCCTTGCCAGTGCCAGAAATGGAAACTAACGACAATTAGTCCGTCAGCGTTCAAGAGTTGCCTCGAGAAGTTGGGCTATCGCGCTTCACATTTCCACCGAGATCCGCAATCGCTTAAGACGAATGCGCCCAACAAGGTCGTGATGGACATAATCCGTTATCATGCACAGCAGCACAACAAAGTTGGGGAGCATAATTTCTTCAAGACACCCATACAGACGGAGGGGATTGACCTCACCGTTCCGGATCGCCAAGGCCATAAATCTGTCGCACGTTGGCTGCAGAATCCTACTAGTCATTGGGGCCCGAAGAAGATGCACCGCCAGGTGGCCTCCTCACGAGATACCACCCAATGTTATGCCACAGACAGGGCATCTCAGTCCTAATATGCCTATTGCACAACATCCTGTTATACCATTGTGTGCGCGTAATAAAGTGATAGATTGATGTTATAGTATTTTATGATGGCCGGTAGCACCCATATCTTCTGGATGAGAACCATGATTAAACGTTTTAATGTTTTCTGACATCCAATGTCAGAAATGACGTATCAATCTATGTTATGAGGGTTGGCCTAGCAGTTACGTAGAGTGGGTGACGATTTCCCAAAGCGGCAGCGACCCATACAGAAGCAGGGCAACCTCCCTAATCATATTCGCCACGCTTTTCCTCCTTCGTGTGCATGTCCTGTAGAGTGGCACGGTTCTTGATTGGCTGAAAGCTTCTGCATCATCCCATATGGGAGCATCGTCATGCAACATATCTGACTTGTTTCCAACTAGACAGACGATTGGCTGTATGGACCCTACGCGCCCATGAGCCTGCAGTATAAAATCCACCATTGACGTAGCATACTTAAATGATGCATAATTGCATACGTCGAATATTGCCAGGAACGCCATGCGATTCTGTGAGATGGGTTTAAATTCGTCGTCCTTTTGCAGGGGTACGAGTGGCTCATTAAAGATGCCGAATGGCGTGTAGTCATTCATACCGACTTCGAATGGCCAAGTGCACTTCGACATGTCTACCAGCCGGGGCAATGGGTCATCTGCACATGTATCTTCGATTTCGAAGCAGAGTGCATTGATGTCGTCGTAATTGTCGTTGATAAGTGGCGCGTCGAATGACAACCGCAGCAGGTAGTAGTATAATTCGGGAAGTGTTGTCACCTGGTATGTAGGAGGCAGCACGTTGTTCATAATTGCATTCGCCAGGCAAGTCTTTCCCACCCCGTGCGCGCCAAGTAACGTCAAACGGAATAGCGGTATGCCAGTGGCATCGATTTTCTCCTCAGGCATTTTGCAAACTTTCCTTCATTTTAACCTAGGCTCACGCCATCCTTTTCAAGAGTGAACAACACATGGTTTGTTTTCCTAGTGCTGCATCCGGGGATATTGCTAGAGTGTTGAAACGTAACCATTAAGAGACGCCATGCTCTTCGTAGGGAAGCGCGCCACCTCTAGACAACAGATGATATATCCTTCAAGCTAGCGGCATTGGATGCTGCTTAAATACTAGCTAATATATGCTTCCCTGGTTTATGCGACTCCCCCAACGACATATTGCCTTGCCACACACCATGCTTCCAGTCGTCACTCCTAGAAATCGCCACAGGACAGCATTAGCATCGGGAATATTGTACATCATTTCATTTACAATTAGTATATTGGAAGGATGCCAAAGAGCCAGCTTGCGTATCAGAGGGCGGCTTTACTCCGTTGAGTTACGGCTTCCATTGTATTTCGCTGCTGAAATATTAATCAACATTCTTGATTGAGTGTTTCTCAACACACTATGAGGATTAGGTAGTTTTTTATAGGCATCGTGGGTCGCTGTCATATTTTCAACACCGTCGTGGAGAATAGATAGTTTTTCCATTAGGATGCATGAGGAAGGCGTTCTCATGAGGATTTTGTATGTGATGCGCAGTAATTAATAGGGCGTTTCGTATCTTTGTGATGTTGTGGCTTCCTTATGGCGTGATAGCAGTTTTACAACCGTTGCCATGATATATAGGGGTTTGTCTAGAGTCTTTGTGGCTGGTGTTTTAAACTATTGCATCAAGTTGTAATAGGAGGCAGTACTTTATTTCCTCTTCTGCTCTTGCTTTGAGTAGTTTATTTAGTCAATCGCAATGTCGGATGTTGAGGATTCACTAGCTGGCAGTTATGCTGACGGTCAAAGTGATTGTGTAAGTATCCACCCAGATGGTGGTTCTGTGGTGATGGATTCCGATATGGTCAAAGATGGGCACGATGACGGGACCAATCGTTCGGATGTCACAAACAGTAGTAGTGTCGTTGCTTCGGAGGCCAACACAGCTGTTGCTACGACTGAGAATGGGCGTGGATCGAAGCATCTTGGCTTTGAGGACGCAATGAAGGGCAAGCTTTTAGCTCGTCACGGTATTTTTGGAGCTCATGAGCTTTACGAGGACCTGCTTTTCAATAAACCCGCCAAGGGGGAGCGCCACAGTTCCAAGCGCCTTCAGTACGTTGACAACACATCCACCCGTGACTTTAGCGACTTGGGATCTTTAGATAAGCACTGCATTATACGTTTTCCTGAAGAGATTGCCAATATAATTAACAACCGCACTTCTAACGGTGAGGATGTGGGTGTGACGATTGAGCCTACAGGGCGTTACGACTATCGTGAATATGTTGTGAGAGTCCGTGGGGTGCCGATGGAGCTTATGGGCATTTTGGTTGAGCTTCCTTGCCACATTGAGGCGCACAAGACACTGGATTGTGACTTGCTTTTCAAGGCTGCCGATATTTCTCAAATGATGCTCGTGCAGGAGAGGAAGGAGGCGGAGGTGACCATAGAGAACATGCGTCAAAATCTGTGGGAATGGCCGGATGGCATTACTCCCCCAACTAAGAACATTCGCAAGAGGAAGTTTAAGAACTTCGACCTGTACAGCAACGAGGATGTGAAGGAAGCCGAAAAGGAGGCTCTCATTCTCCTCAAGGGTTTGGTGCGGGATAGTTACCACTTCGAAGTGAAAAGTGCACAGGAGGTATTTGAGCTTGTCGAGAGTTACAGAAACGGCAACATCAAGGAGCGCATCATAGGGCCCGACGAGGATGTGTATGATTACATTAAGGCTGTTCAACAGTCAGATCTTGGAGACGACGAATCGGAGATCATGTTCAATGCAGACTTCCCTGGTATCATGAAGTAGTTGCATTTATCTGACAGCGGCGTCCACGTCGACTTTTAAAAGCGCAACCTCTGCGTTTTACAGTGCCCTCATATACCATTGTTAATATAAAGTACTATAATTATAGTTATACATTTTTGAAACTTTACTTGCATTGACATTATACAGTGGAGTAACGCTCTTATTGTACGATCGGTGTATTTTACATGGTTCGGGCATGGAGTTGGTGCTGCCTATCTCTTCTTGGTTACTTTCTTTTTGATTGGATATTGTGCGATGTGACCTCCCTTCATCGTGTATGGATTGGCTTTTACAAGCCGGAAAAGGCGGTATATAACGTTTCCAACCATCATTTTGTTATATCCGTGAACTGAAACGATAAGGCCTGTGCGATCAACCTCTACGTTCACTTGGCTGGCGTACATAGTGCATATACGTGTGGCGTCGAGGCAGTTTGATCCAACTCCAAGTCTAAACATGAGATTGGGGAAGGCTGGATCGAAGAATGCCTTGACGCCCCTACCATGCAACAGTACCTGGCCGGAGAAACCGCGCGTATGTTGGTAGAGGCAGTTTTCCATGGTCCTCGTCGTCGTTTGCCTCTTATCCACGTTAGCTACGAGGCACACGTCCTTCTTGTCCTTGATTAGCATATGGTAGTAGCCCGTGTTGGTCTTTTGGCCATTCCTGAAGAAGTATTTGGAGCGGAGAGCCCTGATATGACCCGACCATTGCGCAACGCACAACCTGGGGTTAAGATGTATCTTAGTACTTTGTTTATCCTGAGGCAGTTTGATGAGGCGTGAGTTAGACTCGGTTGTTTGGATTCCATATATGCTAGGACCGTAGCTGCCAGACACACCGAAGAAACGCACGGTTTGCCGTATAGCATTCAGGTTAAAGTGTCGCAGAATATACATTTCCGTTGCAGGTGATGTATTTTGACTGCATCTATCTCGAGTAGTGCTCTGCCAGCACTTGGCAGGAGGATAGGGTGTTTGTGGTCATGACTCAACGCCCAGATTTTATAGTCTCAACACATCAATATAAAATCATGTCTATAACTCGTATTCTTGACGCAAAAGGCTTGGGCAACGTGTCTAATGCGTGATGTGCTATTGCAATTGTGTGAGCTAGCCATATCAAATGGTTGTTCCTTCTCACTCGCGGCTGGACAATCCCACTTCTCCGATGATATCACTGTTAGATTTGATCCATGGAATCCACTGGACTGAAAGATGATCGTGAGGTATCTACACCTAAGCATAGGCGTGGCAGCCCAGCACGAGGTAGGACAGCTTCTATTGATTCCTTGGTTCTCTACAAATTCACCAGTGACGAATCAAGTTCTATTTCACCGTTGTTGGGCGATGCGTCGATATCAAAGTGTCAACAAGATGGAACAGGTTCTGCTCTCGCAGGTGTGTTTCATGCTTCTGTGGATGGATCGTCACATCCGACGCCATGCTTGAACGGTGACGATAGTGCTGCATGTGTTGATAGTGGTGGATGCTATAACGATTTGACTGTGTCTATAAAGACGGAGGATGAAAAGGCTAGTAAAGCAACTGACGATTTGCTGAATCGTGCCTCGGCGCTTACCAAGGTATCTGGAATTGAGAGGACAGCTAAACGTCGTAACATCTCCACTCAGTTACTGCTTGAAGGCAGTAGCGTTAGTGAACCAGTGAAAATCCGCAAGAAGCGCGCTGTCAAGAAGGCTCCGAAGTCGGTGGATACGAACACTTCCGTACCGTCGAAGCTGATGTCACCAACTGAGAACACTATACCATTTTGGGTTTCATCCCCCAAGGAAGTCAAGGACATTGAATCTTATCATAAGACCTTATTTTCTCGGCTCTCCCAAATAGAGAAACAGATGAAGCGCTTCGAGGCCGAACGCCAAGGTTTGTTAAACGCGCTTTACCAGTTTAACATGTCCCCATTGCACACTTCCGGTTCGGCATCGATATCTGCGACCGTTAAAAAGTCAACCGATGCCATGGATCAGTCTAGTGAGATCAAAGACGTGAACGTCTCTACCATCAATACCATGGAAGCTGCTGCTACTTCCGGCAATGTGGATACTGAAAGTAGCCATAGTATTCCTCCAGGATCGACTGGGCCACAAAAAGAATGCACTGGAGTGTTCATATCAATACCTGTTGAAATCAATGGCAGTACTGATGAGTTAGTATGTGATGCCAGCGCTGCAGTTCCTGATGTTAGGGGGGGCGCACATATCGACAAAAAGGAAATGAGGAGTGCGGGCAGCAGTGTCCCAAGAAATATTGAGCCTACATATATGGATTGCGATGCTCAGAATGATGTTTTCGCGAGTGACTCCAATATTGCGGTTTCAGTTGGCCCGTCACAGCCCCTGCATGGTGTCCAGGATGAGATTGGTAACGGAGCTCACTCTATTGCAGAAGACTACTCCCAGAAGATGCTGGATAGCATAAATAAGCTAAATGATATGTTGGACAACGATCTGGAGTTATATACAGGCTCACAGCTGGATTGCAATGCTGCAGATTACAATGTTGGCAACTTCATGGAATCTAGCACCAAGCACGAGTTTCGTATGTGGCACTCCTGCTGGTTAAGACAGCCATGCAAAGGACCTCGGCCGTCTTCAGCGCCCCCGTTTAAACGGACACATGTAAATTCACGATGCATTCGTCCAGCTGTGCAAGTATCGCCACTTAAAGATGCTAGTCCTGGTCAGGTCTCCAACGAAGCTCCTCGGGATATACTGGAGGAATTTTGGAAGCTTGACTTCACTGGTTTATCTAAGAACCAACTGACTATGCTTGCACACTTTTTCGGCTTGAAGGTAAGTATTTGATATACCTGTCTATGTACATGCTGCTACCCACCGTACAAACAACACTATAGCCCTATCTGTTCCTAATGTCATCTCAGAGCAGTCTCACAACTCAAAGTCATATCGAAGAAATGGAGAAGATTCGAAGTTACTTGGTTGACTTTGTTGTAAAGTAGTTTGTCATAGTCCCGTATGAAATGTGTACCATAATGACAATACAACATCGTCTTTGAAGCTTGCCCATTATGTTACACAATGTAAATAGATCGTAATACCATTATGTGGCTACGGGGTTCAATATCTCTTCTGTTGATCCTCGCGTCATCGTGGAGAGGGCGGTGTTTTCACTTTCACCAGGATTCTAGACCGTTAAGTGGCTATAATACGTCGGACTGTTGGCATGTATTTGTAGAGCCTTTACGGGTCGGTTCTCGAAAGGGTTTGACAGGTATTTCTGCGTCTAGACATGAGGAGAGCTCTGGTGTAGATTTGGAGGTTCTAGACAATTCAGATATCGATAAAACACTGAATCTACCACAGAATATATGGCCTATGCGAAAGGATTTCGTTCGTGGATCAATAGAACGGCAAATAAGGATACAGAAGTTCTGGAAGGATAACGATGTCTACCGTCAGCTTCTTGAACGTCGTTTGTCTATTTTCGATAGCAAGCAGCTAACGGATGCTAAGGCAACCAAATCAACACGTGTTATATTAGATGGGCCTCCATATGCTAATGGAGATGCTCATTATGGTCATTTCCTCAACAAAACGATTAAAGATATTTTGCTGAAGGCTGCATTGCTCGAGGGGAAGCTAGCACTATTTCTTCCGGGATGGGACTGCCACGGCATTCCTATTGAGGGGCGCGTAATAAGTGCTACAGATCATGCTCTAGGTGACCTACGAACTGGTGTAAGTGAGGCAGGCGTGCCACGTGCAGTTGAGGTACGGCAGCGTTGCAGCCAGGTGGCTTTCCGGTCGATCCAATCTCAAACAGCTGCATTTGAGCGCGCTGGAATTTGGGGTTTATGGAAGGACTTTTATGCTACTTATCATTTTTACTACGAGAAGAAGGTGATGGACTCTTTCAAAGAACTGTATGACAGGGAGTTGATATACCGAGCACGATGCCCTCAGCATTATAGTACAATGTCGAAGTCTGTCATAGCAGATTCTGAGCTTGTATCTGAGGAGCGTGACATTTTAACGACGCTTGTTTCTTTCCAGATAAACGACCCGACAGCGGTGCTGAGGGCTCTGGACTTCCACCGTCCACTCGGTGCGGTTATGCTTGTGTGCTGGACAACATTACCTTGGACGATCCCGGCCAACCGTGGCATTTTACTGAACGGTGATGTAGATTACAACGTTTTTTATCGTGACGGCATTCTTTACATAATGAATAACAACGAAGAGTTTGATGTATTCCAGCCGAAGCATCATATAGGTAAAGTACGAGGTGATACATTAGTAGGTTTAACAATATTGAACCCTGTAACGGGTTATGAATACAAGGTTTATGACCACGCTGGAATCCTGGATGGCAAGGGTACCGGCATAGTGCATGCAGCACCTGCTCACGGTTTGGTGGACTTCCGGATGCTTTCGGCGGAGAGGGACTTCACGGTTCACGATACATTTGTTAAGGACCCTAACGCAATATGCAATATAATTGATGAGAATGAGCATTATTATCACGGACTTCACACCTTACTTGACGGAACTAGTATTCACGATTTGGACGCCGCAAAAATGGAGAACCTTCTTGGAAGCAATTTACTGCAGTCACGTATTGAACGTCATCCAGTTGATGTTGATTGGCGTTATGGAAACCGTCCACATGTTCGAATCACGAAGCAGTGGTGTTTGTCGCTACGTGAACGAAATCTATGCCTCGAGCAGTTGGCTAAGATAAAGATGTTTCCTGAGTCTTCCCGACACTGCCTCTACAACATTATAAAACAACGGGCACAGGATTGGTGTATTAGCCGACAGCGCATTTGGGGAACACCAATTCCTGTGACTTTTGTGGATGCCGCGGCCCTTGAGAACGAGGAGATCATGAAGTTGTGCACCATGGACGATCGGTGCGAAGGTCTCAAAACTGGCGAATACCGTGTTTCAGTCGATGTGGAGTCGCTGCCCAATTACGAACTAGGTGATCGTGTGTTTAGAAAGCTAAACTATATGACGGATACAGTGGATGTGTGGTTTGAGTCGGCGTTAGCTCAGCGCGTTACCATGGATCGTCTCCGTGAGATACTGCAAGAGATGTCGAAACGCTGTGCTCGTCGAAGTAATTTCACCTTCCGAGATTTGGTGCCAGCTTATGCAGTTGAGGGGCAGGATCAATTCCGTGGATGGTATCAGTCGTCACTACTTTTGAACACCCTTCTGAGCGGGAACTTCCCTTCTTTCGCACGTCGAGTGATAACACATGGCTTTGTGAATGACAATAGTGGGCACAAACTTTCAAAGAGAAACCAGGCAGTGGACACCGAATCGAGGACAAATACTACTCTTAAAACTTCTGATGTCAATATAAATCATGCTGCAGATGAAGTTGATGGTGGGAAGCGGCATTGCACTCTTGCCAGTCAGCGAAGCAGCTTGGGTAACGTTAGTGAAGATGACAAACAAGCTCCCCAACTGGAAAAGAAACCTGGTGATGAGTCTGGATCAGATGCCGCCAAATCGTCGTACACGAATCTCATGACCATGTTAGGAGTGGACTACTATGATGATATAGAGTTATTGGACCTGGATGCTCCAAAATGTGTTGGCGCCGATGTTTTGCGTTTGTGGGTGTGCAGTAATGACTTTCTGCAGAGGGACATCCAGTTGAATCCAACGAATCTTCGCGAAGCACGTGATTTCGCAAAGAAGGTGGCTAACTTCTTCAAGTACACCATTGGTGTCACCCATGATTGTCGATTGGCCAACAATGTTTGCAAAAGTCGCCTTTCCAACTTCACTTCTCTGGACATTCACTTCCTCAAGCTATCCTTTGAGCTTGTTGTGGAAGCTCGTCGTTTCTTCCGAGAAGGTCGCTTCCATATGGTGGTACGTGCGCTGGATGTTTTCCTCACCCAGTTCTCCAATGTTTACATATCGTACAACAAGGATACGTTGTACTGCGACGTCAAATATGGTTACAAACGGACATCTGTGCAGGCCATTATCCGGCAGATTATGCGAAATGTACTTGGCGTTGTAGCTCCACTAATGCCACACATGGCTGAGGACGTATTCCAGGTGACATCACATGCGGGGTCTCAGGAAGTTAAAAAACGGGATCGCCACCAGATACAATCTGTGTTTGGGCTGCGTTGGCGCAAGATGCCGTCTTACCTGGAGCGTGTTGACGTTAGCGGTGTCGAGCGTGCATTGCAGCTCCGCAACCTGGTGAATTCTTTTAACGTGAAAACTGCTGATCAGGTGGTAGTTATTGTTTGCGATGATGACGAGGCGTTGAGGTCTATGTTGGAGCTCGAGACTAAACATGGGCTTGACTTGCGGCTGTTGCTGAACGTGGGTGAGGTTAAACTGAGGTTAGAGCCTTTGAAGAATATGGGCGACAAACTTGTGAAGCGCGGTAATGGTTACAGTATATTCCTAGAGCCTTCGTATTTCGATAAGTGCAAGAGGTTAGTTTATTCATCTTTATCTCTGTTAATCCATTTACAGGTGTTGGTTGTACCGCGAAAGCATAAGCAACGGGTTGTGTGAGCGCTGCTCTGATATTTGTAGCTTGAAGCCTCCGGAAGAAGCGCCGCAATCACAGTATGTGATGGACGATACGTTTTCAGGAGATCATGAATCGGTTCCCCAGACTGTCGTCGATGGGCCCCCATCGATCTTACTAGAAGATTCTAGCACGCACTCTACGTCAGATGATATGGACGACATTGATGATACGCCGGATCCCAATGGCTTAAACTTAAAGTTCAACTTGGATGGCACGGATAAGTTACTGGATGATGCGAACTGACCCCGTTCAATCCAATTCTTCTGGAGTGATGCGTTTGATCTCTTGGGTATGATTATTTGCGCCGTGCTGCAAAGTATTGAATAGGAATCATCTGTGATGATTAACAGTTAGCATACAGCGTAACTCTTGTATTTCAATTTAGAAGTTGTTATATATCGTGGGATCGGTCTCACGATACGTATGTGGCCCTCTTAATGCGTTCTCTGGAACCGATAAGCACAACACAATTTTGTAACGGCGCAAGCTCCTTATTAAAACTGGCCGAGATGTGAATATAGTGCCATAGATCATAGCAAGTATGGATTATATGAACTAATTCATCGAGTGACATGCTTAAGGATACCGATTCGTAATTTATTATAAATTATTAAGATATGGTACATTTGGCATTTGCCAAAACAGTTACATTCGATTGGAGGCTGACGGTGGGACCATTTATGGGTTCAGCACCTTCATTTGATTGTACTTGTACAGCCTGTAGAGTTGCGTCCCTTGTACACTAGCGTTGCAGAGATGGCAGGTGAATAGAAGCATATTTCGTGGCTGCACTGAGACAGCGAACCGCATAAATAGAATGCTGTAGAAGCAGAGCACTGCCGTCATTCGTCCCGATATTCTCTCTGGCTCCTTCCTGATCTCACTTAGACCAGCAATCACAAATCCCCAATTAGCGATTGGACCCCAAAAGTGTGTTGTTAGGAAGTATCGTCCTGCATTAGGGGCCATTGTTGGATTATTCAGTTTGGAGCCCTGGTGGAGAACGGTTCTTTTAATGGGATGTCTAGATTTGAGATGCGTAAACTGAGAAGCCCACAAATTAATATACTGACGTAAGACAAACCCCTCTTTAACATAATCACAATGTTTTCATAAATATCTTGTATGGTTACTCTTATATGCAGTGTTGGCATACTGGTTTTGTGGCGTACCTACCCTATATGCAGCGCCACTTGGTTACACATTTATTATTAAGGGCATCTTCTCCAATTCCGATGTATTTAGTCATGAAACCAGAATTGGGAACGCCCTTATCTCATAAAAATTCTACCTCATGATTTCCTTTTGCACATACATTCTTGGTATGCTTTCGCACATTCAGCTATTCTTTTTGCGATGATTAATTACAAGGTAGAAACATACATTCATAACACATATAACTCATATTTCAACCTTCTATATAACATATTACTGCCGTATGTTTGTAAATGAAGGGCTTCACATAGAATTAGGCCGATATTTACAGCATGGTTATATTTATCAAAATATTAGTTCCCATCTCACGTTTACCTGATATGTACTGTTACTTGTGGAGAATGAATCCCTTCCATATTGGCATGCGCATTATACAGACTTAGATTAGCGCGATTCTTGAACAATTTCTTGGATATCTTGAGTCAGGATTGACCTTTCATAGCTGCTTAGACGCTGGTTTATCACTGCATAAATGAGATTTACGAGTGCTAAGTACAGCCCCGCCGCAGAGTTGGAGTTCAGAGCCAACGTCATATGCAAAAGCAGTACTGGCCACTCTACTCCTCTCGGAATAAGTTGCGATAGGTACTCGTGGTAGTATGACAACTTTACCAGAATATCCAGAGACGTAGGTTTTAGCATCTTCGGAATGTTGTGCACGGCATTTCTGGCATATCCAGTCGCTGCTGCATGGCTTTCAGTGGTGCGGAACCCCGTGTAATCAAGGAGGTGTTCCACGTCAGCCAGGTTGGAAAAGTTCTTCAACATAAGCATTGTACCGATGTTTGATGTGCTTGCCATAGCGAATAAGAATGCTGAAAGTATAGACGCGAATTGCGATGCGATAGGATTGATGAGGAATGCCGCAGTATCGTAGTTTTCCTGGAAGAATGCGTGCTGAGCTGCTGTGAAAAGCACGAGGCGCGCAAAGACGGCAGAGTGTACAAACATGTGTACCATGGCCTTCAAGGCTCCCATACTCCAGTACCCACCAAGTATGCCATTGCCTAATGTATTGATTGAGCGCGGTATGAAACCTAGCCCGCCCGCAATAAGGTGCCCCAAGCTATTTACGAAGTCGGGGACTAACTCTCCCCAATTGACATTGTTTCCATAAAACCACACACGTAGAGCTAGTTTTAACCCCGACTCCATTGCCAGGAGGTTCAGCATGGACTTCAAGACACTCTCCACACTAAACTCACCGCACTCCCCTTGGAAAGCCCAGCGCTTTCGTAGAAAAGCCAATATACGGGGTGACTTCGCAATCTGTGTAATGTAAAGGGGAATAACGGACGCTGTAGTCATCGCCAACAGAGTCAATGGGTTTTCGTTATATTTCGGGTTTTTGTCTATCATGTAGAGGCGCATCGATGCCAGCATGTTCCCCAGGATCCTGAAAACGTTTCTTCCAGGCACTATGGAGCAATATGGCATTGTCAAGCCAACTTGACGGCGGCTTGTATTCCTGACACTGGATGGGACTAGAGAAGTGGCAGTCTTAGCAGCATCTTTATCGCCTTCGAGTACACTGAATATGTGCGCTGAGACGTTATCAGCTGACTGAGAGAGGGGATCACAACCTCCTGCATCCTTGTTATGATTCAAATCTTCCATAGTCACTTTACTACCGTTGACTGTACTCATAGGAATCGATGTCACACTGTCGTCATGTTCTCCATGAATGACCTTAACTGTTGATGTAAAACCTTCACCATCGAAAAGGTTGTCATCAGCCCTATCACACTTTACATTCTCCCATTTGTTATGGCTTGGAGTAGCACCTTTTGTACTTTCTTTTCTTTTCAGCTGCATCCTCTTTACGCAACGGCGAACCATAGGTCGTGGCTCTAGAAGATCTTGTTGTCTTTGTGAATCATCAGCCACATTATTTCCGGTTTGATGAGAAGCATACTGGATCGAATTCGGATATAATATCGCCTGAACATCAGTATTTTACCAATTTATCATGCGGATATTCAAGTGCAAAATAAATGGCCGTCTTATACAAGATAGAGCAATCTGACAAACCTTCCGGGTCGAGTGAAGTTCACGTGCTCTTGTTTCAATCAAATACGGTAGCATTAGTGCTACTATTGAGGGGAGCCACATTTTCGGTCCAGACAATATACGAGGCGTGTGCTGTCTAGAAGATTCCTCGGTAACGGCCACATCAATAAATGTGCAGCCACTGAGCAGTATAGAATGCCCACTTTGGGCAATAATATGCTACAATGACAAATGTCTGCCGTGTGGAATCCAGATGGAAATCATCCTTCGACCCCCATGCAACGCCACCCCTATGTGACGGTGGCAATCCATCCTGTTATCTTCCTTTTCTTCAACAAAATGATATTATGACTCCTAGTCTAATATTCTGGAGATAAGGTTTGCCTTAAATACGTCTATTATCGGCTTATATAATCGCATAGATACAGTTGTTATTTACCAGCTTATTGATTCTCCATCAGTTTTTGTTTTCACATGGATGTGAATTCCTGTTTGTATTTTATGTTGTGTTACTAATTATTGTGTGTACCTATTTGTGTAGCGTCTTGGGTAGCTTAGCTTGTTGCAAGTTAGGCATATACTGGGCCTTCATTTATTACGTGTGCTCAATCGCAAAAGGATTTAATTGTACATGTTTGTGCCGACCATTTAAATAATTTAGTCTTTATTTTCTGAGTGTGCTTTATGCGAATAGTCTTCCAACGATTGCATGTTTACATCGTAAGCTTGTGTAACTATAAAAATGTCGGCATTGGGTATGCCACCGCATCTTTTGGTCCTCTTTCAGGCAAGACCCCTGCTGGAGTATGTGCCACCTGTAAATAATGGTGTTAAGCGCAAGGTAAGCGGTTTAGCTGATTTTGTAAATAGCTTCACTGATGATGTGGTACCTCCGGATCCGCCGTTTGAGACCCCGCGGCAACGTGCCGACCGTCGTAAACGGTCCAAGATTATGGAATTCGAGCGTAGCCAGCGGGAAGCCCGATCGGCGTATGATCCTACATTTGACCCGGCTTTGGCTCGAGGATCTACCAATCCATGGTTGACGCATGATCCCTTCAAAACGATTTTCGTGTCTAATGTGGCATATGATGTAACGGAGAAGCAGTTGTTGAAGGAGTTCGATGAGTACGGCCGTGTTCGCCGAATACGAATGATTAATGATCGTAAGAACAGACCCCGTGGTTATGCGTTTATTGAATACAGTGACGAGCGCGATATGGTTAAGGCGTATAAGCGTGCTCATGGGAAGAAGATAAGTGGCCGCCGGGTGCTGGTCGATGTTGAGCGTGCGCGAACTGTGGAGGGTTGGTACCCTAGGAGGCTCGGGGGCGGCAAAGGCAGGTCGCGCACCAAACCTCCGAAGTTTTTCGATGGGTTGCCGTTGTACAATGACGAAGCGCCTGAACCCGACGAGGAGAACCATGCGCCTATTGTTCCACCGAGTGAGGATATTGAGGAGGGCCAGGTAATTGTAGAACAGTGACTCTAAAACTTTCTCTCTTGTCGCTCTGATAGCGGCTATCGTTTGTTTTATGTCTAAATTAGCCCTACAACAACCTTAATATAATTATTGGTATATAGTATCGTTGTATGCCCATAACGTCCTAGCGAGATATACGAAGCTGGTGCCTTGTCTAAGAGGTTGATGTGATAATGCTTAACGAGTGCGGGAGGACGGTGTTGTATGATTCACCAGGGTGTTATTAATGTTGGTGCATTTATACGGTGAATTTAAGCGTTAGATTTGCAGCAGTAGTACTAATGGAGATGCCGTACACATCGCAACACTAGTGCCCAAAGCATAGCTGTAGAACATAACAGAGTAATGAAAACTCATTTGGAATGCATATCATTTAATTTGCATTACCATTTAGAATAGACCCAACCTACGTTCTATAAATATGAAGGACTGAGGAGATCTTGATGTCAATAACCAAATCTACCACCAGCGATTGTGGACGCCGTTACTATTCTATTGATAATATTTGGGTGATCTGCAATCACGTGTTGATGCGAAATTTCTCAGTAATCTCCAACATGACGTATAGCACAATCCTGGGGAGTAGCAACGGTAGAGCTGCATCGTCTTCACTGTGTATTGATATTTATGGCTTGTCCAGCTGAGATTTGTGACCTCATAGCGTTATATAGTAGAGGCGAAGGCTCTTCTATTTTTCCTGCCAAGCAATATGACAGTGAGCTGAACATAAAGGTCACCCTCGAGCGCCGTGTCGCCATAACGCCTACTGTGTATATCTTTGTCGTGTCCTACTCATCTGATCATGATGAGATCTTTAAGTGCCATACGTTTGCTCACTTCATATTCCACGGTACACATGATCAGCCGTCACAGCCCGGTCATTGGAACGGTGTCCAGATTCCCATTGCCGATGATTGTAAAGTGACTAAGAAATTCACACCAATATTTTTAGATCATGGTCGTCGTGAAGTTCACTTCTTAATCCGCATATATCGTCGCTCTGAACGATATCCCGACGGAGGCAGATTCACCCGTTTTTTGGAGTCTCTAAAGCCTCAAGACCAATTAACAATCAGTCCTTCATCGACAAAGATCGAGCTACTTGGTGAGGGGGTGATACGAAACTTCAAGGGTGTAATTCCCTTCAAAACGCTAAATATCATTGCCGGAGGTACTGGGATTACGCCGTACATAAGGTTTCTGATATGGAACCAGACAAGCAAAATCAACCTCCTTTTCTATAACAAGACACTGGAAGAGATACTGCTGAAGCCGTTGTTAGATTCGCTGCAAAGGAAGGGCTTATTGAGGATAAAATATATCGTGACATCTGAAGCTCCCACTATTATAAGCGGGTATAAACCTGACGAGGCTGCTAACGTGTTTTTCGGTAAGATGTGCCGTGAGGATATTGAGAATTTTTTTGAGAAGGAAGATAGTTGCACCCTGTTTTGTGGCCCACCTGGCATGAACGTCAGGGCGAGAACCCTGCTTGCTGAACTTGGATTTGACTAGAGCTTTATGTATCAAGTTCGGTTACTTTTTTGTCGGCCATGATAGTATAGGTATATGTGGCACTACTAATTCTGAAGACATGAAGAAGTTTTTGGCTAAGGCCACCATGCTGGCCAAAATGGCTGCTGTCAGGCTTAACCGGCCGATGGCAACAGCGGAAAAGAAGGACGTTAAGTCGCTAGAGGCCTCCATAAGGGCTGTGGCCATGCTTCACAAGGTTGTACCTATTTTGCAAACGGCCCAGGTGCTGCACCATAAGACGCCTATAGCCTCTCGTGGTATACTGCTGGGCGAGAAGTCCACTAGGGGCGAAGAGCTGACAGTGGAAACCTGCGCCAAAAAGCCCCTTGAGCGGTACCATAACCTTCACGAGCATGAATGGCGTGTTCTAAAGCCAGGGATGGAGCGTGATACGAGGCATTTACGTTGGCGGAAGTGATTTCGCATGTAATGTAGCAATGTTCAGAGATAGTCTTAGATTAAGGATTGCGATATTTTAATACCTATTGGCGCAATTACATAGCGATAACGTAATCACTTATGCCTTTCCTTTTTTTGGCAGCGCAACCGTTCCCTTTCGTCACGTTGTTGTTGCTTCAACTTCTGTTGTCGCAGCTTTTCCTGCTCCTCCAGATGCTTTAGTTTCTGCGATAGACGTATCTCATGCTGCTGCTGGCGAACACGTGCTGCATTAGTGTTTGTTGGTATGGTCGCATCTTGCTCGAGGTTGTCTAGGGCGACTCCCGAAGAAAAATATTGGCCGTCTTCATCTATGTGGACAGTTTGGACTTCCACACAGGCGTATCTTTGAACGATTTCACGTTTTAAAGCCTTGTCAAGTTCCGTGTCATTTGTTTCCCTTGGCCCATATTTTACATTGCTTGACACGACAGACTTCGCGTTTGAACAAACATTAACGTTCTCCGGACAACAAGAAGCGGGTTCTGTACTAGTATCTACTGGTATGCTATTATCAGGGAGAGGGTCACTGTTGCCTCCTATGTTACTTCTATCGCCTATTTTGCCATGGAATTGAGCCTCATAACTGGCACTTACTCCGAAGAAATTCAAAGGCCCTTTGAGCCAAGCGCTGCGCTTCAGCTGACTTCTCACCATGAGAGGCTGAGTCTAGCCATTCGGCGCACAAATCCACACCTTCCGTCTCCAGGAGTTCGATAAGGTAGGACACAATGTCATTGTCTGCTTCAATGCCTAGCTTAGGCAGCTCTTCAATAAGAAGTGAGGACATTATTGATCGTTCCTTGCATGGATAAGACAGTTAGGAGTGCGTGCTAAAGGTGAATATGTTTCATATTCTTAGGACGGTAACATATGTGTTGCAGCACTCAATCACATATGATAGCACATCGGTTGAGTCGATTGCGGATTCGACGTATTTTATTGAGGACTTTCTGGAGTGACTAGTTACCTATACGGCAGCAATTTGAGAGCAATGCATCATAACGCTGTGTTGCAAGACACCTCACTATAACCAACAGTAATAATCACGAGCGTAGACGTGAGGTTGTGGCATGTTCTAATGAATCCAATAGTTACTTATGTTTCTATTGCGTTATGATGCAACGATGAGGTTCTGGCAAGGACATCATTCAAATGTGTGGAACGACAACGTGATTCCCTCCATTGTATAGTTTATGTACCATGTTCTATTGAACTTATTCAGATATTACCCTCTATTGCATAAGCATTGGAGATTTGCCTTATTCATCTCCCTATGGTAGTGGTTGGCCGTTATGTGTTTACCGTTGTTTCTCACTGGTTCTGCGTATGCACTACTACACATCGTGAGTCATTTTACGGGGATTAAGCGTTGCCTGTTACAGTCAACATATATGCTCAATCTTCGTTTCTTGGCTGCATCCTAATTCTATGAATATTGAGACCAATTTTGTAATGATGGGCAATAGCGGTTAGGCACAATAAAAATGCTTTATATGAATGCGGACAATACATCATAGGGAGCGTTATGGTCGATACTCGGTATACATGCTCACTTTAAAGTTAATGTAATAGTACCAAATTGGCCCCCGGGGTATGGTGGCCACCATTGTGCCGGAGGTAATATTAATTAATTACGTTTATCAATATAATACGGCAACGACTGCGTTGAATAGCTAAATGACGGCGTTGTTGTATAGTTGTCTGTTATATCAATGATGACATACATCCTAGGAGTTTGTATTTTATGGTAATCATGTCCACTGCCTAGCTCCATGGGATGAAATGCCAATAATCTGAAGTGTACAATAGTTCTTGACTTGCTACATGCAAAGCTACTAATGTGACAACTCCAGATGAAGTATGATTTGCCTAGGCTAGATGCGTAAAGCTTCACACCTACGACATACTACGTATGTTTTCCTCTCCAATATATAATACATACGAGATGTAGATACCTTCATTACTTAGAAGTGCCAATACATAATGTTTTCTTTTAGTTTCATGCGATAAATTAAGGGAACGTCCTCCGTTCATAGCGTGGGCTGAATCTAAGGTCATCGCTTATAGAAGCGATGTTATCCGTAAAATGGAATGCCCACATGTTACTGGTTCATATTGAGAGCTGCTTTGACACGGTCAAGCTCCTGCTGTTCCTTATCCAGATTAGAGCGTTTGTTCAATCGCGTCGGATTGTAATAAAGAACGACGAGGTACCTGCCGGCGACATTGAATCCTGAGAGGTGATCAAGGGCGTTCTTGGCATCATATATGTCATCGTATACCACGAAAGCTGTACCATTCGTTCTGGGTCCGTTGCCTCTGTATAAGCATTTACCAAGGAAGAACAGGTGTGCGTCGAATCCAGACTATCAGAGACTTACTTCCTTATTTGACGCACTGAACCATATTTACCAAAGATATCATACAATTCCTCGGCAGAGATCTTGTACGGCAGATTCCTAAGAATCATTAATAACTCCGATTCTCGACATACCTGAGGTACAGAATCCTGCTAACCTCTGGAGAAAGGCGCATAGTACGCCTGGATGCGCTAGCTCCGATAATCATGATTGAAGGCACTTTTAATTATATGCTCTTGATACGTTCGCCAATTGTGTACCCATTGTCGCAGGTTTAAAAATTGTCATTGTAATAAAAAGAATAGCCTCTCATAACGAGCCTTTGTGGCGCAATTGGATAGCGCGTCGGACTTCTAATCCGAAGGTTGCGGGTTCGAGTCCCGCCGGAGGTATAGTTTATTTAAAGTAAAGATCGTTCGTAAAGAGACGGCTCCATATGCAAAATATCGTGGCGTTCACTAGATGTCGCGTTTTTATTACATATGATTTACATATTAGGCCTATGAGCAGTCATCAGTCGACGCGATTGAAAGCGAGAAGACAATTGATTTTCAAAACTTCTTTAGATAATGTGTAATGCAGATAGATTCTTTGATTTAGGAGTCGTACAGTTGAATGATACCACCAAATAACAACCCTAACCTATTATGACCGAGTTTATGACCATATAAACGACAGTAATATGTATACACGGGCAACACACACATAAGGGGTTTAAAATTAGCAATTGAAACTGTGGAAGATTTGTAAAAACGCAGCGCACTTATTAAGACATAATCTGGCTCGAGTTGTCTAGACCGGGCTGCACGACATATCAGGTCATTGGCAACGCCGAGGTAAACAAGAGCACATCCTCATAGACAACTATTAGGATGAATAATACTAGGGAGATATGAGACTGTTATGTGTTGTAGCCTTGGCTGCAGGCTGTACCGTTTCAGCGGTGGAGGCAGCAGTCGAATGGGCCCGTGTTACGGATTCCCCTGAGAATTTTGAGGTAAGCTGTTGTTTTGTGAACTATAGGAGTGCCTTACATGTTTGTTATATTATAAAGTGTACCAGTACTTCATGTGTTGAAGCTGCTCGACTAATTTTATCATTGTCTACCGTTATGTTATCTACTCATGCTCGTATGCGAAATTCAGACAGTATGTGATGATATATGGATAAGCGTATGTATGTAATCAGATACATGGCTTTCGTCATGCATTAGGTGATATAACAATATTATATTGATGACGTGATATTACGTATGAATAATGCTATAAATCCTTCACATCACTGCGAAACCTATTAAACATATAATCGTGTTTATTAAGAGACTTGTTCTACGGCTCTATGTTGTTGTCTCAGAGGCTATTAATGGATAGGAATTCAATCTGAGGTCATAATTTCAATTCTAATTTCATATGGCTTCGACATATTCATTTATTGAAGTATAGTGTGTCTAATTATGTGTCATCTGACTGATTGTCATCGATCGTGACTAATCTATTGCAGCCCACTGCTGAAGAGGTGGAAAGACGGCGGTTCGAAAGTTGGATACATGATAGGCTTGGTGTGAGTGAGTATGGGAAATTTGATATGTTGCACCAATACAATGGTCGCATGCTGCGATTAGGCCGTAGAAAGGTTCCTCGCCGTCTAGAAGTAATGTTGCACGTGCTAAATTCACCAATCTTACATGATTCCGTATTTAATAGGCTCAACTCACCGGAGGGTCCCACACAGGGTCTACCATTTCTTGCCGTACCCCTTCGCCTACCAAGGGGTGGCGCTGCGTATAATCTCGTAGTTGCTGTTCTGGCAAATGATGCTTATGCATTGAGGAGATATAGTGGCTTGAAGAAGAACGAGCACAATTGGTCTACCTATCTAGACAATGAGGCTGCTTATACCTATTTGTGGAGGTTGCTGTCGCGCCAGGTGAAAATTAATCGGCAACAGCATCCGAAAAATATGGACGAATTAAGCGATCAGCTTCTGTATTGCTATCGCAATGATAATAACGAGATCTTGATATTCAAGTATCGTCTTACCATGGACCGGAACATGAACGGCCACTTCGCAGGGCTGATTTCACAGTGGTCCTTGGGACGGCTCCCAGTACATAGTGGTTATATGGATCTATTAAACGATGACCTATCTTTAGTTGATAGGTCCAGGTATCCTTTGGAAATGTTTGACAACATTGGGAAGATATCAAGTTTTGTCAGTGGTGAGGGTGACACTGACGTCAGCCTTCTTACGGATATTCTAGATCTACCAATACTTAAGCCAAGCATGTCATTAGAGGAATGTTTGGATAATGAGGCCAAAGAAGTCGCTGAGATTACCCTCAGGTTTGCAGAAACGCTTATGGCACGCATGCTGGAAAAGCATGACATACCGGTCTACCTTGCCCTACGTCACAGAAAATTTATAAGGCGTATCCATGGTGTGGCAGGACCTTTGCGTATAATACGACACGCGATGAACGAGCAGCTGGGATCCATGAAGACCCCCCCCAGTACGTTTGAGTTCGAAGCATCGCAGCAACACGAAGAGATAGAAGAAATTCTTTTTGAGTCGTCCGTGAAGTTTAATCCGTACTGGAGTATGAAGAATGACACTCTTTACAAGTCATCTGATATTGTGAATTTTTATGATGTGAAAAATATAGGATTGCTGTTTGAACCTGAGGCCTTTGTTCGTAGGTTGATAAACATGCGTGGGGAACAGATCAACTTTCTCGAGATTCACGATATACTACACCGATTGACCACTTTTGAGACTCCCGTGAAGAGGCAACTTCCTTTTATAAATGAACGTACATGCAAAGTGGTCACCAGCACGGTTGATAAGGTGGAAGAGCAATACAAATCACTTCCAAACGTTCTGAGAAACAAATTAGTAGCAAAATGTCGTTGCTTGCTTGTTTTTCTCTATTTAGTGGGTGTGGTTGATCGCAACGGGGAGCTAGATTTCCCTAACGGATGGCCAAGAAATGTCACTAAAAGTCTGATGTACATCACAGACGGCGTCGCGTCATCATGTGGTTTGTGCAACGCCATTTTAGGTCTCTTGTCCGGAATAGGATACCCACCTGTAGTGGATAACATGTACGCCTGGGAAACGCGAAAGACACATGCAGAGTCCGCTATCTACCAGCTTCTGGTCACTTCCAAGTGGTCCAAGCATACAAAGAACACGGAATACTTTGACAAAACACTTTTGAGTTACATAAGTGGGCACTACAAGGATGATGATATATCCAGGCTTGCCGTTGGATACTACATTTACAGTGGCATTGGCAATCCGTCACGCCTATTAGATGATGTTAACGTGCGCTCGGGTGTCGAGAGATATCCGAAATCTGTCGGTAGTAACTGCATTGAGGCGCTACCGTTTGTCATCGACGCTGCCAAAGCCGCCATGCATTCACGTACACAACCGAATCTTGATGAGGCCCATGCGGAATACAGGTCTAGGAGTTATTCAGAGTTCGTCAAGAATCTGGCAAATATGGGGGATACGGACGCCCTTCGTGTAATGGGTGACTTCCATTACGCTGGGCACGAGGGCGGTAATATTAGGGTTGATGTACCTCGTGCAATGGAATACTGGACAATGGCAGCCCAGCAAGGTGACCCTGCATCATCCCTAACTATAGCGAATCATTTGATTCACATGATGAATAGAGAAGAGGAGCCAGATTGGATGGAGTCATCGTCACATGATATTGCTGAGGACATATCGGTGACAGCGGAGGCGCTACACCTCGAAGGATTTGATCGGCCAAGCATGGAGGCTGCCGCCGAAAGCTATCTAAGAATAGCTGCCAACTCTAATAACCATGTTGCAGCATCAACGGCACGTTTCCTCATGTCTCGTCACGGTATTGGAGCGTCGCGAGACCCGGTAGAGGCAGCCCGTCACTTGAAAGAAGGAGCAGATCGCGGGGATGCAACATCGCAAATGCTCATGGGGCATGCCTACGCAGGATTGCTGAAGGACGTTACACCGCCAGATGGGAAAAATGTCTTCATGGCCTTAGAATACTATCGCAGCGCCTCCAAAAGTGGAAACATCGTCGCAACATTTAACACCGCTGTGCTTACGCTCCACGGCTATGATCTCAAGTACAATTCCTCGTTAGAGAGATGCAAGGCCTCCTTCGGTCTTTTCCAAAGCGTTGGGCGGCATGCGCTTATGCCTGAAGTGGTCACTGTGTTGTCGAAGAGGGCGGCGATTCGCGGTGATCACCTTGGTCACATTTTGATGAACTTATTCCTGTCAGAGATGGGGGATGCAGAAGCGCACATCCGTGCTGCAAAGCATTTTAAGACGAGCAATTCGTTATGTTACGTGCGTGGCAGTAAGCCGCCGGAGTCTAGTGATTCAGACACGCCCACAAGAGGTATGGGTATATTCACCCCGTTCCAACAGCAGGACCAAGCGTCTGGGCCATCACCATGCCACCTTTTCTATGCGCGACGTAGTGGCTATGAGGCAAATGGTGGTTCACCACTGATATTCGCGGAAGCCCTTCTGGAGGAGAAGCCCCAGGAATCCGTAGAGTGGGTTGTTGAGGCCAAGGTGAAAAACGAGCCAAAGGCTAACTATCTCTATGCCACAATGTTAGAGGGTGGAGTAGGGATGTCTCAGGACTGTCAAGCTTCATACAACTACTACAGCTCTATGACTGAGTCAAAGGACTTCACCACCAAAATGATCGGGTTCCTTTGCATCAATAGGGGGCGTGTATCTCACCTATTATCGTGTTGGCCATCCGCTTATGAATGGTTTGTAAACAACTTCTATGATTACCAATTGGTATCGCACTTGCTTGCTCCGGGATATAAGCCATGCCGCTACGATATGCCAACAATCAGAATCCTGCATCTAACAGAAGACAGGTTGATCACGGCGGTATTTGTTTTGGTGCTCATTTTCATCACGATAGTATACCTGAGAATGAACTAAGACGGTCATATCTGATTGATTTTTGATATGTATTTTACGATAGAGGACGCATATTGCTTACGTGATGACCCATGTACGTCAAAGATCGCTAAATTTGCATCGTAGACGCACTTTGAGCGGTATTTATCTTCTATGCTGGCGAGCGGCGGTGTAGAGCCCCGTAGTACATAGGGTTATACTAGGCCTTTTAAGGCAACATACTGTAAAATACGAAAAACACTGTATTGCCATGAAGAGGCTATGCTTTAGCAGAGGTCTAAAATGAGCTAGTCAAAATCAATTAAGACCCATCAGTGAGTTACATCATGCCAACGTTGTGAACACTTTTGAAGTGAAAACAGCTTGCAAAACTCAACGAACTGACGTTCCAGAGTTCGCCTCTTGCACAATTGACGAATAGACGACAACACTGAGACGTCATTTCGTAATTTTGTGATGAGATGGAAGTCGTAGGCCCTTTCTACGCTGAGGCTGTGTTTTCCGCCCTTTTTGGCAATTTTGGAGATTTCGTCAGAGTCTATGATTTCCTAAGAAGTTCAATGAGACAACCAGATACCATACCCACCTTGAATGTCCCATATTTTGATATTAGCACTGGAGCTGTCTTAGGGCCTATGCCCATCACGCCTGGGATATTGTCTGCGGCGTCTCCAACGAGGGCAAGGTATTCGCTAAAACGACCGGGTGGGATGCCTGGAGCTACATTAGAGTGTAAGAAGGATCCCTACCGTATTCCTGCAGCACTGTGTCCTCGTCAACTATGCGGAACTTTTTATGAGGCTGCACAATACGGACGTTTACATTCCCTGATTCGTTGTGTTCGAGTACCTGAAGCAAGTCCTTGTCAGCTGTGAGCACATAGACGTCGAACTTCTTTTGTTGTATACCATCTTCAGGTTTATCGTCTAGCGGTTCAAGACGGGGGGGATCTGCAGCAGTCATTCTGTCGAAGACCCCTCCGCTGGCGCCTTCAGGTACTCTGAACTCAATAGGCCGCATTTTCTGTACCTCGTGATCACCGTCAGTGCATTCTCCCACATCACCATGGTTTCCGCGTAGGAACGCTATCATACTCGAAATGATGTCATCGGCTTCTGTGGTTCGCTTTAGAAATACCGGCAATCCTACAATGGCGCAAAACTCTTTGATCCATAGCAGCTGCTTCTTGAAAGAGGTTTTTATAACCTGACGATTCGTCTTGTACTCCGGCCAAACAGCCCGCTTCGAGTTATTTGCCCCGGGAGAATCAAAGGCAATGCCAACGTATTTGGGCCCAATCGTCCTATACAAACGGGCAAGGGAGTTCATGAAGCCGACAATCGCGCCTATTTCCGTGCCACGGTAGGTTGTCAGTGTAGGCAGCGCAAAAAAGCAGCGATATGCCAGGCCCGTGCCATCTACAAGAAGCACTCTGTCACGGAGTTCCCTTGCAGTGGTAGGTTTGGTAACCTTCTCTGAAGTAATGGGATCCGATGAGTCGGGTTGAACCTTCTTTCTGCGGCCAAATAGTCTTCCCGATCTCGGTATGTTATCCTTGAAATCAGCAATCAAAAAACAAGGTATCTTTCCTACACCCAGCTTGATACTACGGGATGTATTGTAAAGTGGAGTCCGCCATCCGTCGGCCAACGCGTCTATATTATCCGAAGTCTCATTTATAGGAGGTTTCTTATTGTAGACAATGCCTCGGCGATCTGTATCGGCGAGCATCGCTGGGCTCCAGGCCATAGGAGCCACAAACTGTGTGATTCCTCCATCTTGTAGCACACCTTTTGTACCATTTAGCTTACGATGGTAGATACACTGTGCGCATTGAATGTTTGCGATTATAATGAATACGGAAGGCAGCGGTATCATTACATTTTCTCCGGGCGCGGCGCCGGTAGACAGGGAAGGCTGGAGATTCCAAAGCCTTAGTGCCTCCTGTACACTTCAATGCCTATCTCCTAAGTGTGTATTCATACGGTAATGTAGCCTCTAAAATACAAGGATGCGAAGAATTTTCAAAGTGCCAGTGCCAATGAGGTTGATGAATGTGTCAAACCCTCCGTTATGTAAATGGGTAACACCTTTTACTTTCTCATTACTATCAGTTCACCTCTGTGAAGACGAGTGTGTGCCGTGGCTCCATGTATTCCTTCGTAGCGGCAAGGCGCAAATATGGCGCATGCCTGCCCCGTAGACTAGACAGTGGGCACAGGACATCACGTCTGGTCGCCAAGGCGATGTGTTCCAACTTCACAGAGGTATTCTTGGCGGATAATGACACTAATGACTTTAGGTGATAAGGATAGATGCTCTGAAGGAGCTCCCTAAATCCTATCCAGCAGGATGCAGGGAGCTGAGGGATGTAAAGGAGATCGTACTTGTGGATAACCTGGCATGTGTTCTGTATGTATTTAAGTCGTTGTAAGATGTCATGTATTGTAGGATGAAGAGTGGGCTTGCGCGATGTTATGACTCGGTAAGCAAAGATAGTTGTCCCATTTAGATTCACCGGTGCATGCAGACGGATGGAATTTTGTTATGCGAACTCAATCCGGTGGATCCCTCAGCGGTCCATTTTGCAGGTTAGTGGAGATCTATACTTTCTCATATTTAGCTGTACATACTCTCGTTCATAACGCATCAAACAATACCCTCATAATCGCTTACTCATCCCTGCCGGCGCACCTCCAGTGCAAAGTCGTGCTCATAGAGGTAATTCAAATAGATGATAACACAGCTATTGGATGCTTTTCAGGCTTTGAGAGAAGGGCGTGTCGAGTCACCAACTTATTCCTTTCAGTTTGAATGTGTGGTTCTGCGCCACCCTGCATTCTTTGAGTTCTGTGGTGAGTAGTCCATGGTGCATTGTAACATCACACAGGTACAAATAAGCGCATAGGTGCAGCTGATTTGTACAAGCACGTTTATAGGTTTTGGAACATGAGCAATTATCAGCCGGTGTTCGAAATTCAAGGTCAGGGCTATCAGGAAATCAGGGTATCTGATGGCGTTGTGGTGATGCTCAGCCAGCCTAGGTACAACATTATTCCCATCTCGCTCTACGACATTGAAGATGGGTCTCTATTGGTATATGCCCGCTTTAAATCGTGTGACTTTGTGCAGGCAACACGGGAATTGGAGATCGTGGAGCATCGGGAACTTCAGTTTCTCGAGCTATTGGTGACGCAACTGTTGGTGTGTAGTCTCCTTATAAAGACGCCACACCTCATTATCTCCGCTACAGATTAAACAGCAAGGTGGACTAATGCGCGCCTATGACATACTTAGGGGTGATGGATTTGCTGTGGACAACACAATGCACTTTCGCCCAAACGGATTTGTATTTTATGATGTACGTTGGTTAACGCGTTTCGACAAATTAGCTGATTTTTCTCAGACCTCGACAGGGTCGGAATCAGACGATGTGATTGCTGCATCTAAGAAGAAGTTCTCTTACGTGCGGTTAATACTTTTATTTATCTAACATCATGTCAGCGTCCTAGGAAGTTCTTTACAATATCGAAGATGTCCATTGAGTTTTGGGAGCTAACACGATGCTACCTGATTCGCACGCGACAATTATACATACAAGGTACGTATCATAGTAGATTCGCTTCAGCCTCGATCACCGAAGTACCTTTGGTTAGAGATGATCCCATCGCTGCTATCAGCACCAACTGCTGTATTGCATGAATACTTCATCATTCCTACGGTTGTAGCAAAGAAATTACATTGCCAAGTGTTTCCCACAACAACGCATTGGGATCTATGGGTCATTATTGATCGTTCAGTTATCGAACATCATGGCCCATATTGTGATGTTTGAGCAGTGGGGGGGCGTTTCCGCCTTTTCGCAGATTACCATCTATATTGAACGCTCATTGAAAACATCAGGAATGGATAATCCCGACCTTTGTTCCCACTCCCTCTGGGCTAACCTGCTGTTCATCCATGCTCAGCAGATGCAACTGTACGGAAACGAAACCGACGACGAAATTAGTGGTCAAACATGTTGTGAATCACGGGCACAACTGCGTAGGCCTTCCCTACGACGCAGAAATTCCAGGGTCCATACTCCCACAAAGCCGAGTCGAGGGCTGTGTGAGGTGGACATATTTGCCCCGAATGTCGACCCTGACATGAGGCGCGGAATTCTGTTGTTTTCATTGGATGGTTCGTCATACTATGGAAGGATCAATCGAGAAATCTGCGGTACGAGTCTCAGATGTCTGAGTATTTCAAATGATCTTTCTGTAAGTGTCAGCACGTCATTAACATTCCTCTGCAGTTCATCGCATGTGGCGACAGTTCTGGTATAGTTCGTTTAGTGAGAACACAAAACTCCACTAAGCAGTTAGGATGAAGCAATTGGGTTGCTATGCGCTTCGCATGTCCACCGCCTGTCGGCCATAGCGCCTACGGCTATAGACATGAAAACCCATCGACCATGTGCAAAGTTCACGTTATAACACATGAAAACATTTGTTTATTGATGCCCTAAGATAATTGTATTGGCTAATTGTATAGTGTGACGTTTAGACGCGGCATTCTTTTGCCCCCTTTTAGACTAAGTTGCCCAAGGATTGGTCACGTTGCCAATGAGCATGCCGTCCATGAACCAACGAAGGCACAAGCAGTATATGGTACGAATGGCCATAGTATACCATGCCGGTAACACCGAAGTTGCGCGTCTATGTTGTAGCTTTTGCCACCTGCGCAGAGGTCGCTGCCTTTGCCTCGTTTTTAAGAGCTTTCTGGTATTTCTGCCACTGTGCAAACAGTGTCACATACTCATTGTTACTCACGGCAGCCTTATATTGATTTATGATTTCCTGCACTCCTTCTTCAGAAGGCCGTTCCTGAGGATTAGCTGAATGGCTCCACGGGTCTTCCTCCAGTAGGTATGCTACCATTTCTAGCTCGTAGGCACGAACGTTCTGTGTCATTATCAATCGCAGTTCCTGCATAGCCGATGTTTTTTCAAAGAAGTCCTGCTTATTTTGAGAAATAATGCCCCGTAACTTTCGCACAAATTCGACCTTGTTTATGAAACGGCACTTACAGAAGGTCTCCACACCGGTGGGTATAGGCCTAGTTCGCACTTCTCCTGCTTCGGTGGTACATTGAACTTTCGCAGAAGGGGCTGCAGAGGTGTATTGTGGGCACGAGTCTTCCTGGATGTGACTGTAGTCTGATTCGTCTGCTCCAGTAACCAATTGCCCTTTGCATGAACGTCGCATGAGGTACTCGTCCTCGTAATCCAAGCGCTGGCGCTTCTGTTTAACTGATTTTGCGACAGATCCAGGGTTTTGCAGCCTTTGCAAGCAAACGTTTTTGTCCACAGACATGCGATAGAGATCCCCGAAAGTAAACTTGAGAAACCCGTACCCCTCCAAGGTTACGATCACGTAACGCTTCAACTTGTCAAATGAAAAACATATCACACGACCTTCAACATAGTCACCCGGTTTCGTTGGTTCGGCATCAAGTCCCATTCCGAGCACTCCACGGCGGAAGTATACATTGTCACCTGCGCTGAGGCTGTGAATACGGCGGAGACACTCCTCACAGTCCAGGTCACGTATGGTTTTCGCTTTCGCAGTCTTCGGAGTCTCACGAGATAGTGCAGGGGTTGCCGCAGACACATGCGTGTAACTATCACTTAAGTCTGGTATCCTGATATCGGCACTATCGCTGGCGACACTAGCGGCGGAATTTGCCCCGCGTAAGGAGGGGCTGGTTTTCCTGTCGCTACCATTTCCTAGAGCGCTGTCCGATTCGGCTTCATCCTTGTGTTCGGTTGAGAAGTCAAGCAGCCCTTGGCAGTGAGAATTGAACTCCTTCAACGCAGGACTCTCGATATGGTCGAACGACATGATTCGGACAGGGCAACCGGCGGTTTATTATCCATCCGTAGCGATTAGATCGGGCAAATTTTATGGTATAACACGATAAACTAGTGTGTCGAGCATGTGCCAGGATTTCTACCCCTATAAAGCTGAAGAAGACTCCCTGCCAACCGTGAGGGTTGCGACGAGAGGAATAGTCGCTGTAGAATCACTTGAGTCACCACACAGACGTTATATTGTTTAAACAATGAGAAAATCATGTGCATCTACATGTTGCTTAGACGTTTCTTCAGCGTGATTAATCAGCCAGCCAGAAAGGAGAGGCTGACGGTCAAGGAGGCGCTTGAGCGACAGGCAACTGACATACGGGACAAGCTACGTCTCAATTCACTTGAAAGGTATAATAGGGAGCTGGCGCGTAAGGAGAAAAATTGTGTTATGCCGCGTCCTGTATACGAGGGTCCACGTAACGTGAGATATTGGATCCGGCGGAGGCGTAGCGGAATGCGTAAATAACGGGATGGGAGGAGCTTGTGGTTGCATAGGCAATATTATGAAGGGCTTATGTATGTATTCCTATGTGAAGAGAGCTATGTTGCGATTTTAGGCAGCCACCGAGGTCGTCTTCTAGATGTGACAACCGTGACGTTGCGTATGAGTTATAGCATTAATCGTCGCAGAAGACTACAGCGTCCATTCTTCCATCTACCATCATTGCATTGTAGAAATAATCGTGTACCTATACTGACAAATGTAATTTAGATACCTGGACGCGATAATACGATAGCATAACCTTCCATGAAAATTGCGCAGCAAAGGCCAGCAACTGGAGCAACAACATGTAGCACCTCTGATTTGCCCTTGTCACACTAAACGGCCATTTGTGAAATCTGTTAATCTGTAGGCATCAAGTGTGATCTGCCGGTTCTTGGCGCGGTGGTGAGGTGATCTGGTATCGGGGATATATCAGAAGCAATTTGGATACGTCCATTTTACTTGCACACGTAGCGCTTGCTTGTGACATTGCATTTCCATCGTGTGTTGCCTTTTGAAACGCTTTATTGCTCCTGTTGTGCTCACTGTGCTATCTGATGAGCGCGGCTAAACAGATTTTTTGTTGGCAGGTTGATTCATTGATAGCAGACCCATGAAGTTCTAGGTAGCACAGTGCACTCCATATTAGGCTGCCATTCACCCTCATATGAGATTTTAAATGCATCTCCTAGCATTAGCCTCCAAGGCCGTGCACTTGGTTACGATCACCTCCCATGGCGACATGTGGTGAGGCAGTATTCAAGACAAAGATGTGTTAAACGACAAGAGGACTGAGATTTGTTCTAATAACATAGAGCTTTACTGTCTTACGGTATTGGATGCTAACGTGAGGACGTTTCACTCCTATGTTGGACTCCAACGGCAGGTTTCACATCCCGCCGAAAAAGCGTCTTAAGGACCCAGAGAATGTGTTATCATCTACATATAGAGGTGGGCATTCTGGTAAAGTTGCTGCAAGGCTGAACAACATTACTGCTTCCTCTGAGGGAAGAGCCAGGCGGCAGGTAAAGACGAAGCGACGTTATATCGACAATGAGTATGATGGCTATGAGCCACAAACGTCAGAGGTGGGGCAGACGATCAATGCAAGGCTAAATACGACAACTGATGACCCTGTGGAAACGTCATTCCGTGCTACCAAGAGGGTTAAGAAGCAGGCCTGCTGGGGAAATCCAATGTATGGTGACACACATGGAATGCGTGACGCAAGTCATGATGCATATGATGAAATGCATTCACAATCGCAAAGAGTGACTATGGGACATTTTAAGCGCAATGACACCAGCGGCTTGGCATTTACACCGTGCAGGAACTCGCAGTATAGTTCCCGGCGCACGGCACAACCAATTAATGAAAGAATGGACATCATGGCGATGCTTTTAAACGAAGGGGTGTATTCGTCTAGTGCAAACGATCTCCGAGCTCAAGACTCGCGCGAACTGGTTCGGCAGGTTGCTACCGCCACGTTGGCCAAAAATGCCGTGGCAGCGCAAGGTAAGGGAACTCGTTGCTCTATAGTGCTTAAGAGTGCATCCAAACTGTATAATAGTGCACCTGGAAAAGGGTCCCAAGCGTCCCATATGAGCGTGGCTTTGAAGGCTGCCAAGAGTCTTGAGGGTTCATCTAATGATGATAAGTCTGTTGTCCAAAAGGACTGTATTTTACCGAAAGGATCCTGTAACGATTTTACAAGTGATGATGCCAAAAACGTGAAGGTAATAACTTCGGAATCACTGCCACCATGTGATGTTCCAGCATGCGGAGAACTCGTGAGCGAGGTCGAACTTTGCCGAGACCCTGAAAAGGCATGTAGAGCGTTTTCTACAATTGACAGTTCTCATACCATAGAATTGCAACAAGAGATGTGTTTAAATGGTGAAAGTCGTGATGCAAGGTTATTATCTGGTCAACCCAGCGCCGAGAAAAGCTTTGCCATGAATCAGAAAGGGCCCCTCAGCCATAAAACTGTGAATCTATTATCAACCAACACAGTTGCCTCAGAGGGGCAAGATGTGATATCAGGTAATGATTTACCCGATCATACTTCAGCTGTGCCCGCCGTAGATCCCGCACTACGGCCAAAGAAGGGGGCATCACAAAGACACTGGAAACTTAAAATCAGAGATATCGGTGATATTGATGAAAAGGCGGTAAGAGTACTCTCAGAGCAATGTGGTGCCGCCTCAAGTAATCTGAAGGGTGTAACTGGGATGGGCTGTTCTAGCAGTGTCGCTGGTGGAGATGTTTGCATCAGCGATAGCTATGTCACATCTCTGGTACCGTGGGTGCCTGAAAGTGATTTCTTTCTCGCCATCCTCCTGCAGTTGAAATTTTGCCGGCTGAATACGCCTATACCATCCAAAATATTGGACCCCCTAACAGACCTTCATAATGATTACGGAGATGTCATCATTACGGGATCACTCGATGAATACCTTTTCGACCTCGAATGCTGTGATTCAGATGTTTCGGAAATTCAGGGAGCGCAGGGGCAGCTTGAAGCTGCCAGCACGGCATTTATATGGAAGTGCCACCTCACATACAATGCGGAAGGCGTTCCATGTTGGTGTTGCTGTTATTTTGACTTCTTCGGAACGTTTGTGCAAAAGATGTTTTCTCTAGATGTTTTTGACTTTGAGCTGGCCCAGGAAATGGCTATGCGTTGTCGGCAAAATGCAGAAGTAGTTTTTCATATGCTGTGGATTCAGCAGAACAGAGATTCGCTGGACTGCAACATACCACAGGACATCACTCTCGCAATTGCTGATCGATTTGTGCAGTTACACCACATTCTTATGTGCTTTGACCGATTCAGTCCGTTGACTGAAGAGATTGGAGAGTTGGTAAACGCCTGCATGTATTAAGTAACATAATATATGGACATAAATGTCCGTTGAATTTTCCTCTATATTTATCTCTCTCTCTATATATATATATATGTATGGCAGCGATGATTGTGTATGTATTCCAAAAGTTATTATATAAGCGGCTCCTTGGTGAGAATCATAGGAAGCCATACGGCAATGCGGAATCCGTTGCACATTAATAGGACACAACTGAATATGATACGTGAAGCCATTTTCAAGTGTAATGGCTTTTACACCAAAATACAGTTGAAACGTTTATATGCCTGTTATGTCGCTGCCGACTTGTTGGTTTAAGGAAGTGCACTGGTTTAATCATTGAAGCGTTACCGTCGTTTAATACCGCCTTCCAGCTTTTTAAAAAGTTGGAATTAGTAGTGGCTGGCCCCTGTAGTGCAATACACCGGATGGTGTCCGAGGTGTAGTGGATATGTACATGCAATTCAGCTGTTTGATGCAATTAAAACGCGCTTAAGAGGCAGCCTGTAGGCTTAGTACCACCGTTCCTGGTGGAGGTTAATTTTTCAGTGGTTGTATCGTATTTAGTATGGAGCCTCTTCAGGAATCCAACATCTCGTATGACGAGATCATTGACGTTTTACGGTACGTTACACACTTCGCGTTTTCGCGGTGTGGATGCCTCTGATATTGTTCAGAAATGTCATAAAGTGTGATAATTTGTCAAAGACTAGCTTAGATGATATACGCGAGATACTTAGTGACCACTTCAAAAAACCCAAGACATTCTTCGACAAGTATAAGAATGAAGTCAATCAACTGATAGTAGAAACACTGAAAGATATGTACGCAAAGGAACCAATGGAGCCTGATATTAAATCTGAGGAACCATCGGTGGCAAATAAAAGAACAGCCTGTGAGAGCACTCCTTCCTCTGCTGAAGCATCACCAAAGCGTACCAAGCAAATGCAAGGTAAGCACCACATTCTCAAAATTGATGATAACTACCTATGCACGCTTTCTCATGACATATGTTGCCTTTGGCCTATTGTCGAGAGGCCTATTCCTAAATTTCCATGGTGGAGTTGTCAGCATGCACGTCTCTAGAAGGAGGTTGAACAAATCTTCATGATCATTATTACTTCAATACTGATTCCCCCTGATGCCATACCTGCGTGTGCCTGCTCATACGTTACTGCAGCGGATTTAATAACAAGGAGCGAATTCCTGGCGAAGGCGCCCGAAATCAAAGTACAAATAGCGGATGCGAGCTTTACCATTCAACCGAAGAAGTTCTCAACTGACAGCTGTGGATGGTGAGTAGCTAAGCATTCGGTTCTAACCTCTTCAGGTATGGAAGTGAAAAGATAAAAATCCAAGTAGATGGCAAAAGCCTCGTCTGCCAAGTCGGGCTGAACTGCACAGTTGTAGGATCCAAACAGTGGAAACCGTAAGAGGACGGAAGCTTTGATCCATAACACATTTAAGTGGATACATCAAGTGAGCACTGCAACCACAAGCTATCCAACATTCACCTCTCTTGCATAGGTACTACCGTAACAAAATCAATCAGAGGTAGTACAAATTAGGTACAGCATCACTGCATCACATTAGCATATGTGCTTATATTAACTTGTCTTGATGTACCTTTCTTTATATGTTATCTAGCATTCCTACATATGCAGCATGTAATACACTATTTCAGGGTCGCCAGTCACCAGCTATTTATATGTAAAATATACTTATAGTGCGTAAACATATGTGTCTTGTTGACGATGCCACACCAATTAGTAATCCATGGCAAGTAGTGTTGGCGCGCTCCCCATAGTGAAATATAAGATTTGCAGTTAAGTACAGAAGAATCTCCACAGGATGGTAAGATAGGCGTAATGTAATTGGCTAATTGTTCCGTAGGCTTCGCGTAGGAATTACGACGGCGAGGAGGACGATCACATATCCGAGGAAGGTATGTTGTTGTCTTCCACAGGATTTCATAATAAGATGCTGTTGCCATCTACATAGCTATATTCTGTGTATATCTTTGGTATAATAAACGCTATAATGCCGTTCAATCTTCCGTGCGTAATGTTTTTCATGACGTATTGTGTGACTATGCCTAATATTTATGAGCTTCCTCCAACTTCTGAATACAACAATTAAAGCGCGTGCAGAGGCTCTGGAAGACAACCGTGAGCACTTCGTTGAGGAGGAAATTGTGGTCTCTGAGGAAGGTGAAGATCTCTTCGAGGAAGAAACAGGTTTTGTTATTGGGCAGGACGACTTAGAACGCGAGACTGCGGGATTTGCGAAGCTTGGCATCAATGTTGACGAATATGACGAGTCTTTAATTGATGAAGAGGACTATATTGATGATCCCCGTGCCCGCAGGGCCGCTGAGAGGCGCATAAGATACGAGGAACAGCAGCGGCAACTTGACCAGCGTGGGCACCAACAACTATGGCGTAGTATTCTAAAGTACGATGAAGAAGTCGCCGAAGATGGAATATTTGAGCGCATCGTTCAGCGAGTTGAAAGCAGACGCAAGCAGCTTCAAAAGGGTGATTCGGATGCACCTGATTTTACGATGTTAGAAGGAGCAAAGGCGGTGCTGCATGTGGACCCTAGCACCAGTCATTTTGATGAAAAGTTCCAGCAAGCAATTGATACTCTATTCCGCTACTTCATCCACAGATTCAAGCTTAAGGAAACGGACACAAAGTATTACTATCTCGACCGCATAGAAAAAATGATTCAAGATGACTCGAGCATTCTCAAGGTATCTATTCCGCACCTAATGGCGTTTCACTGTGAAAACATGATACCATGGCTCGAATTTAATCCGTTGGGTGTACTACCGGTGCTTAATGATTGCATCAACATTGAGGCTCACCGCGAGAGGAAGAGGCTTTACCGTGGCCGATACTGTAGAGTGGCGCTGGTAGATTGGCCATTCTCCACTCAGTTATGTAATCTAAGGAGTCGTGAGATAAACACGCTAGTGAAGCTTAGTGGCATCGTAGTGCGCCGCGGTTTGGTGCTTCCAAAGCTGAGGGTTCTGTACCTGAAGTGTAGCCTTTGTGAATCGAAATCTGATTTACCAATATACTTCAGCGACCAACAGAAACCGAGATTCCCACAGAAGTGTGCATTCTGTGGCGGAGGTTCGTTTTCAGTGGACCGTATAAACACGGTTTATGACGACTACCAAAAGGTAACCATACAGGAGCCTCCACAGTCAGTTCATGCCGGCAGGACGCCGAGACAGCGTACCGTTATCTTAGCTGGCGATTTGGTGGACACATGTCGCCCGGGAGACCTCATTCAGACGCTTGCCATCTACAAGAGTCGATATGATGTTTCTCTGAATATCAAGCACAACTTTCCCGTGTTGAAAACAGAACTTGAGGCAATTTCGGTTGAAGTGGAAACAAACCAGACAATACAGGAGGATCTCACTGCTGAAGACATACAGCACATTAAAAACCTGGCCAAGGACCCATGCATCCGTGAGCGTCTGGTCGCGTCTGTTGCGCCTGCCATATTCGGACAGAAGGCGGCTAAAACCGCCATATGCTGTGCCTTGTTCGGAGGTGTAACGAAGGGGAACAGGCCTTCTCAGGCGGAAGATGTTATTGGACTTCCGCAAGCCACCGACACTGCTACCTCTTCCCACCGCATCAGAGGAGATATCAATGTTCTCCTGGTTGGGGACCCCGGTCTTGGTAAATCGCAGTTCCTGACATATGTTCACAAGACAGCACCAAGAAGCGTTCTTACAACAGGTAAGGGTGCGTCGGCTGTTGGTCTTACAGCAGGACTCCGACGAGACCCAGCTACTGGAGAGTGGTCGCTAGAAGGCGGGGCTTTAGTGCTGGCAGACCTCGGCATATGCTGTATTGATGAGTTCGACAAAATGTCAAACAAGGACCGTGTATCTATACATGAAGCCATGGAACAGCAGTCAATTTCAATTTCGAAGGCGGGTATCGTAACATCTCTCAAGGCAAGATGCTCCGTTGTAGCCGCGGCTAACCCAATATTTGGAAGGTATGAACCATCTCTTACCTTTAAGGAGAACGTTGACTTCTCCGATCCCATTCTTAGTCGGTTTGATCTTATCATCGTAATGAAGGATGTTCCTAACACACACGAAGACCTTCTGCTGAGCGAGTATGTCATTACGAACCACCAGCTGCTCCACCCGAAAATAGAGAACGTGACCAACTACCAACAGGTCGTGCAGAGCTTGAAAAGTAAAATAAGCGCATCATCTGCTTGTCAACCACTCACACAGAAGGAGTTTTCCAACTATCTGAGATACGCCAAGGCCAACTGCACGCCCACAATAACGCCAGAGTTCTACCGGGTCATAGAAGGGAAGCTTGCCGGGTTTTACAGCTCAATCAGGCAGAAGACCGCATTCGGTGGCGGTTACCCGCTGACATTGAGGCATATTGAATCCGTCATTAGGATTGCGGAGGCGAATGCCAAGATGCGCCTGTCCAATAATATGAACTCACATGATGTGGACATGGCTATCGCAACATTGTTGGAGTCTTACATATCTTCGCAACGACACTCTATCGCCTGCAAGCTTTCAAGAGAGTTCTCGCGGTACCGCACGCTCTTCGAGGGCGACGACCATGTGCTCGTCCAGATTCTGCGGAGTGCGCTACAGGCTCAGATAGAGCGGAACCTTCGTCGCAGGGACGCGATGAACATTCATCGCCAGGCGGAGGGCATGGGAGCTGATGAGCCAGAGATCGACCTTAGCACGCATGCTACACTGGACGTAGCGCTATTCCTCACGATAGCCAAGAAATACAAGTTCGACCCAGACCGCGTTAGCAGATGGCTGCACTCAACATCGTTCAACGAATCATTCCGAATTGTGAAACGGGACGGCCGCGAGGCTATCGAGGTGAAGACCCTATAATCGCACTTATTTTAATACAACGTATCTCTAGAGGGTGATACATGCAATTCCCTATATACACCACCGCTTACGAAAGTATGTCATATATCCTTATTAAAATGGTAACGGTATTATTAAAGCACAGATGCCATGTTACGGAACTCGTGCCATTTTAGCACGTGAGACATGGTGTCTTTGCCAACATTTTTTAGGACTTAATCTTGGGAGTGAAATTTTCTTCATAGTTCTTGAACCCACAAGCCGCTTTAAGCTTCTCTATGGTGGTCAGTAGAGATTGTTTGCTTCTCGACGGGGCAGACACCGGGCATATCACTTCTGACGAGACGTTGTACTTGTGCAGGTGATCCTTGCTGATTGTGTACATATTGTCCTAAAACGGCATTATTGTTGCGAATTGTTAGATATGCGTAATATATGGCATGTTTCAAACATTCTTCACCGATTTGTATAAACCAAGAGCTAGCTTTGAGGCAACAAAATTAACGCATAAGGGGTACTCCAGTACAAGTCCATATGTGTATACTTAAAGCAAAATCACATTGGTGATCATAGATGAAACTGACATGGAAAACAGGCATACCAATGACGTCACACACAGCTCTACCAAACTGCCACTAAACATACCTTGATCAAAATCTCTGGGCCAGCGGGACGATGGCATTCACGAAAGACGATAAACTCCTTTGCGCAACCGGCGGTATCCGGGTTTCTACACACCATTAAAGCTGTTTCTCAAGGATTCTATGGTTCACAGTCGCCTTAATTGGCGACAACGATTTCACGGACAGTCAAACATGCCGGTGACGTACCTCGCGCAACGAAGAAGACGTGACATTTCTCCTACGCAGTAATTTTCATTTTTATCGCTACAAAATATGACGCTGAACCATTGATACATACGTTTCGCTGCATTGAGTCAACGAGGCAAGCTCCTTCTCACATTGCGATATATCACGTCCGCTGCGGCCCAGACAGCTATAAAAATTAGAAAGATGCGGAGCACACTTTCTGTTGTCACCCATTTTAGGAACAGGAATTTACGATTTAGCTTTGGTGTACTACACATCAGCGCGAACGACCCGACCACTATGTTACAATCATTATATTAAACTATCATTCTGCCATTTAGCTGGGTATCCTGCAACTTTGCCGAGTCGTACAAGCTTGTAGAACTCTTCACATTTCGTCTGATTATTACTATCTCATAAATCATTAAATCCTTACCCTTACACCGTGCGGGAGCCGTTGCTCCCATGGCTTTATGACAACCACCTCCTTTGTACGTGAGCACGGTATTTTACCATCAGCACGCTTTCCCGGCGTGGGTTGTATGGTTTCCGATTTCTTCTTGGTCTCCGCGAACTCCACCTCCATGTCAGTTTCGATGATGCAACATGCGTCGCTCGGACGCAGGTCCATCACGTCCAACTCATAGACGTTGCTTAAATAATGAATGGGTATGCGATCTCCGATGCTGAGGGTTGCGAAATTGCGCAGAGCTGTCTCAAGTCTGTGAAAACTTCATCTAAGACGTGCCATCGAAACATACACTGCCTTTGGGTTAGAAATCTCCCAGTAATTCTCGTTCTGAGGCCTGAATTTCACCCAGTTAGCCTTGGGTAGATGTACGTTCTTTATAGTCAGAAAATCACCCTCTTTTAACAAGAGATTCTGCATCATCTGCGCGGCTATTAGTTAACGGTATCATAATCGCGGTATAAATAACAAAGCGTCCTAATGGGCAACGTCACATACGATATCAAATATCTAAAATGACGCGGTCAAATCGCCGATAGGATTTGTCAAAGATTGGGGATCGCGACATAATAGTGAGGGCAAATACTAAGGAAGACGCATGATGTGAGCAGGCGAACAGCTGCGTAAAACTAACCCAATATGGGATGTGGCACATTCCTTCCTCTGAAACGAATTCTAGTACGCCTGCATGCGTTGTCCTTCCCTTAGACTCGTTGCGCAGCTCGAACATCATTGGCCAGGAAATGTTCCGTGATGCCAGCTCGTTGAGCGCACTTGGCGGCATGGATATCTTGTTTCCCTGTTCCATGGAATCCTTACCAAGAAAGGATACAGGGTAACACCGGTATCTGGCCACATAAGGGCCGCTATTGAAGAAACCGCCCCTACGGTTAAAGACGGAGTCCATGTGGTCGAAGTTCCACTGTATGGATAATAACTCCATCCGAATCCAACTTACCATTTTTTATCCGCACCTCGCTAACCACTTAGATGTTTAAAATATCGATGAACGCCGTGCAACCGAAAAAACAGCGATCCTGCTCCCCACACACGGCGCACATGTACAAAAAATCTTATGTAGCGGCGATAGACAACAGGTTTAAGCACTAAAAATGCCTCTATCATACCTTAGGATGTGTGTGTTAATGTTAAACGGTACACATCTGTAGATTCATGAACGATCGGACACACACAGACAGAACAACATCAAGCGGATAGACGCATAACCAGTCGCCGAAATGGACATTGCTGCGTATCTAGGGGATATAGAAAGCGACCCTATCGAGGATAATCGCAGCTATCTGCTTGCATTATCTTTTGTTGCCATTGTCTCGGCTGGATTTCACTGGTACGCCACATGCTATGCGAGCGGCGTGATTGATTTCGTTTTCGGTAGGCGTGAATCATCACTAAACTAGACACATGCAGGGATTCTCATGATAGTATTCTTATCGCGTCCAACATGGCTTGCCCTTACAGCAATGATGGTTTTCAGTGAGTCGTATATCACCGTTGTGATGTGTAAAAAATCGCAGGTCTCACAGAATTCTGTGTGTCGGTTCTGCTTCTGGGCGCGGGGCTGGTATACGAGAAGGTACGTTGGCAGAGTTTAAGGACTGAGAATCATGCAGATCATCTGGTCACATGAACTGCTAAAAAACTTCCACATCTTCGCCTACTGCCTCGACATTTTCTACTCAATTGTTATATTCTGGATTCTCAATATAGGTTTGTTCATTGGAGTGCAGATCATCTGTCCGCATGCAGCGTGGGAAACGCCGTCAAAGGGCTATAGAATGGATGCAATAAACGAGATCTACGAGGGGAATGATCATGAGGATGTATGGGTACCATTTGCAGGTGCGGTAAAATTGGAGATCTATATATAATGCAGGGACTGGTAAGGCGATCGCAGAATGTCAAATTCAAGACCCCGATCTTGAGCAGTAGCATCACAAGTAACAACAGTGATAGGTGATCCATGCTCTGCACCGTTGGTCAAGGCGGCATGCAACGCCTAGACACTATCGTACCGAAGCGGCCACAGAACTGCCAATGGATGTATAATTATAGATGCATTACATAGTTCACTCTGCTTTCATCACCAACCTAGACCAGTATGCGGTTGTCATATATTAGCTGGGCAAATCAATACGGCCCGCAACTAGCCAACCTACCATGGTATGTGTTTGACTAGTAGCCCAATCACAGAAGTAGTAGGGAACGCCTCTCACATGTAATATGGCCAAAGACATCACCGTGCTAAGCTCCTCCAACGACTAATCATACTTAAAAATTTACAAAACATTTAAAATGCGTGTTATTGCGCTTGAGCGACAAGAATAGTGTGATTTAAAGATCCTTGTGCGGACCAGGCGCCTCCAGGGCCACACGCATAGCTACGAGATCTCGTGTTTGTTCGTCGCAATACAAATTGTAGGTTTCCCTATTTAGGAAACAGTAGAATTTACCTGTAACATTACTTATATGGGCATTTACAACCTCAAGAGGATGACTGTCTAGAATATAGCCACAGTAGCAATGTTTGCAGAATATAGGCGATGTCTCTGCGTTGATTTTGGAGTAGAAACTTTCAACATGCATAGCCATATAAAAGTAACTAAAAAATAAACCTCCTATACATAAGAATACAGTCCTTGTGATGACGTCACGAAGCCTATTACGGTAGGGTCCGTAAGGGTATATCCCAAGGAGTCGCTTAAGGAACCTGAACTTTTTCCCATTTGCCTTGGCCTCCTTCTCATACTGGATACGGCGCATCTCTTCCGCCTGGGTGGCCTTTAAAACTTCAGCGCGATATTTCTGTCTCCTTTCGTCGCTCAGCTTATTTGGGAACCACCTCAAAGCCAGACGCTGGATGATGGTACCACGGTCAAATAAGGAAACAGACTTGATTGTCATAAAACCTAAACATAAACCAGCTATATATCCACCCTATGATAATATATCGCGTATAAAAATTGACCTACCAAATGTGCCCAGGTGCTAGTTGAACCATTAGGGAGAAATAACTCAAATAAAAGAAACACCATGGACTCCAATACCAAGTATTGCGGTGCAATTAACGTGTCCCAGTGTTCAATACAATACGGTATAAGGGCCCCACAGAGACCGAACACAGAACCTGAGGCGCCGACAGCGTTTATACAAGGAGCCATACTGCCATGTGTAAGGTTGCCTATGTATCCTGAAAGTAGGTACACCACCAAGGTTCTGCAGAAACCCCAATCCTGTAAAAGTGTTGATTTGGTATATAACAACACAGAAACCTACTGGTTCAATCACGTACAGCAGCTGTACGTTCACAAACATGTTTAGAAGGATATGCTGAACACCAGCATGCAGAAAAATTGCAGTCCATAATCGAAAGGTCTCACCATAAAGCCTAATCTTGTTGGAATTAACGCAACCAATACTGTCCACCAGACGATGGTTGGGGCCGTCGACAGACGCCTCAGAAGCTCCCAGATGACCGGTATACACATTCTCCGGCGGGAACCCACGATCAACAGCGGCATATCCAAATGTACCACGATCAGACGCTTTTGTCATGAGATTCCTCTCACAGGCAACGTATCCTAGTGGAGAAAATATAGGTTTCCCACCCATACGCACGGAATAGTCAACTTTGCTCATGCATCGTCCATTGAATGTCATCAAATTAATGAACAACTGGAATACGAACATAAGTAACATGGCTGTGGTTGTAGAAATGGTAAGGATCAATTTCCCGGGGAAAATAGGCTCCTTCACGTTGCGACGAAGCAGGCACTTTGCCCTTCTAGTGCGGCCTGCAGGGGAAGAAAAGGACGTTGCATTGTCTTTACGTCGATCGTCAGCTACTGTAGCATCACGTGTTCCATCCGTACTGTCTATATCACTGAGTGTATGTATCTTCTGTTGAGTTGTGTGTCGCCGTGTGGCCGCTGTGCCACTGGATGTGCTCGTCGTAGGCTTCACAGAACGTTTCGAAACTGCAGGACTCGAACTAGCAGCTGGAGCCGAAGAAGATGCGGCATCAGGCGTCGAGGTCTTACTAGTCTTACCACCAGCTAAGCGTTTTTCATATTTCTCTGCCAACATCAATGCGCGCTGCTGTGGCTTCTCCTGAGTCACTGATGCATTGGCGGCATCGCTGACACGCTCTGAAGACTGGGCGTTACTATTCGCAGCAGCATCTGCTGTGGAACCTGAAGACTTCTTTCCACGGGTGAATATACCGCTATCAAGGATATCCGCCACTCGTGATTTTTTCGGGGCGTCACCACCTTCCGAGTTTGATGGATGCCCCTCGTCCATGCCCGCCATGGTTGCCCCTTAACTCCCTGCTGATATTACGAACTGGGATAAGAATCCAAATAGCGGAATCTAAATCAGCAAAAAATGACCGGTAACACACAATGGGGCGGATAGTAATCCACGAGCAACCCCCACATAACGTAAGAATAAATATCTATGAGAAGTTGATTAGTGTTACCTAAGCAAGTAATAGTATCACAATCGAACTGGAATGAGCACTAGCTATAGCATACTTTCATAATCAATGCAACAGCATTAGTTGTAATGTGTATTTGTTCAGTGGTAAAACGACATCACTTCACCAGCAGCTCGAACACACACTGATCTAATGCCTATCTATGTTGTTTTCACACTTACAGGGTGTCTGTGATATACATGGAGGCTTTGTATAATATCAATCAAATAACTAGCGCATGCACTCCTATGATATAAAAGCATTACTTATTAATACTTATATTATCTTGTTGTGACAATCATGAATTATGGTATACTAACCGTTAGACCATGCTGAAGCTAGCTGCCAAACAGTTAGGTCTTCATTGACATGCAGAAATCTGGTACATCGGTGTACCATGTCCATTGATATAAGTGATACATTGTAAAATAAATTGTACGGGAATAGTATTCTAAGCAGTCAATACAGACGTAGACGTATGGCGATATTGCGGGGGTTTAACAGCAACCAGCAGCCGGTTTTTTATTCTCCCTTGGACGAGGCCTTCGCTGAGGCACAGCCGCACCAGCGCTAACACATGTACCATTTGCAGTAGTCGCGGCTGAGTAGACGTAGCACTTCACACCCTTGTTTCTGTTCATGGTGGTTTCGTTCACTAGAGTCTGGATATAGTTCTCCATATTCTTTTGTCGGATCTCCTCTTCCTCAAGATCGTCAATTACCCTTTCAGCATATACAGGGGTTTCAAGCAACTCCTCGCCAGCATTTAAGGATGCTTGAACTTCGCTGTCATTGCCGGAACGCTCAATCATTTCATTCTCGTCACTCACGTAATTTACAGCTCCACAGCACAGCATGCTAGAGACGCCAAGCGATGACGTGGAGACATCATCCTTTGGATACGATTCGCTAATTATCTTGAGCCAAACTATAGCCATAGTTGACATCTCCTGTGATGTCAGCATTCGATCATCACCAAAGCTTGCTATGCCCTCCAGGGATGTCCCACCAAGGTATGGAGCGAGACGCTCATTCATCAACCTTCCTATAAACATATTACATCCAGAACGGCAACGAAATCTGTTAGATAGTGTCCGTCTACTGACAAGGTACCAAAGTGAAGAGCAAGCTGAGTAAACAACGATATGCAAGAATAGGAAGGCCCCAATCAATACAATGATACATAGCGCACTGTAATAAATAATACACATCGACGCCTTACACGTACGCAAAAGCCATCCCAGCGTGATTAAAGTGGGTTGGCTTTCGACAAACATGGAGAAAACATACCGTCAGGGTCAGTGATGTCGTCCATGTAATCACCCAAGCCGCACGTCACCAAGAAGTGCCTTAGCAGGGGTTCTACAACGCTGTAAGGGAGCACACCATCGCCTGCTATGTCATGCTTGGTGAAGGTCGTCGAGAGCTGCTGATCTATGCCGGGATAGGATTTGATTACGGCACACTCCAACTCCTCGAGGGAAACGATGTTACTAGTAAAAGCCATTGTTAAACGTATAAATGTTAAAATTACAAAAGCCAGAAAGTAAAATGGTCCTAAAGAGTTGTGAAAACCATTTGGATGACATTGTAACAGGAGGATTCCAGCCCCTGCATTGCGGTGCGTGGCCGGGCGTATACCACGCCAATCAAAAAGGATAACGCAGTAAAGATGATTCTGTGCCATTCCATGCTTCGTATGAGACTCGTAGTGTTGCACATTGCAAAAAATGTGCCTATCAATGGATGGCGTCTGGCCATTGTAGTCTATTTAAACCTAGATACGCAGACCTTTGCCTTACACTTATGAAAATCATATTGTTTACGGCAATATATCCTTTAGAAGGAAACTAGGCATACGACGGTGCGATGTAATTTTGGTACATTTCGGCCAGCAGTTTGGCGCTTGTGTGTATGAATGACCTGGCACAAACGAGAAAGGAATACACATTAAACACTGTTACATGGCACTATAGCGTCTGCATTCTGATTCGTTAAAAGGTGAAGCAGAATTCGGAGACGCTGAATTTTGACACTGCTACGGCCCGCATAAGACCACCTGAGCTGTTGTCACTGTCGATGGCGTATTTGATTGCGCGCTTCAGCAGCTCGAGAGACTTCTCCCTCGACATGTTTGGCTCGTAGTTGTCCTGTAAAAAGGCTGTAATGTAGCCTGAGCCGGAACCTGAGGCTACAAAGTCCTTTACAGGTACTAACGTGCCGCCTAGTGGTATGTTGTAGATTTCGGGGCCGGCCTCCATATCATAACCACCCAGAATAACTCCACAGTACAACTGCTCACGATAGTCATGAACGATGTTGTGAGTTGCTGTTGCTAGTGCCTTGATAGGTGGGCCCACCACTGTGTCATCGTATTGATACGAGTACTCGTTCTCTGTAGACATCTCACAGTCGATTTGCATGATCTCCGCGCCGTTGGGCTCAAAATCCTCCACCTTCCGTCCAGCTTTCCTGAGCTGCAAGCGCAGAGCTTGTGCATGATAACGAACGATTAGGGAGAGCATTTGGGAGTCCGCCGCAGAACCAGAGCGCAACATGAAGACATTAGGTAAAAGCCGTGTAATCTTCCTCGCAACACGATTCACAACGATAGGGCCAGAAGAAGTCCTACTATCAGCCGCAAGAATGACTCCATCACGGTAATGCATGGCTATGATGGTGGTTCCCATGCTAATATCATGGGCGCGACCCTCGGCCCCGGAGCTGCTGAGACCGCAGTCTTGGGTGAAGGTCTCGCAGAGACTTGAATCCCGGTGAGAAGGATCTAACAAAATTCCTGTCATGATAAAGAAGATGTATTGCAAATAAAGTCGGAAACAAACTGATCCGTCGGTTGATGTACCCCCGGATAGGCACAACCACACCACCTCGATGGTGTTAATATGTTTGTGTAGCAGGTTTAGTATATTACTTGTGCATTGATACACGCTATCGCATCGTCTAGATCTTCTTTAAGTGTCTTATTGACAATACTCTACGATCTACTTTTACAACACCGTAAAATAACTAGTGCCGCCTATATGTAATTCTTAATATTACACATGAAAGATAAGGCCACGCAAACATACTAGCAACGTGGTACTGATACTAACTTTACAGTCGTAACCATAATTCTGCAGTCGCCTGGGTGAACAACGCTGGCTTGCATACAGTAGCAAAGATAGGTGTTGGAACACCGCTTGGCACGACCGAAATAATTAATGAATAACCGTTGAAATGTTAACAGGTCATAATAAGACGTGCTAAGGCTTGATAGGTTCATGCTATTGACGCTACGTGAAAATGTGTAGGCCGCAAAAATAGAGGGCGCCTTGTGTGGAGAGATACAATCTGTTTAGGCTGATACAGTTTTGGCTGTCAGGAGTAAGAAGAATGACACATAAAATGCCGCAGGACGATTATGATAACGTCTATAAAATCATCCTGCTTGGCGATGCCACAGTTGGTAAGTCCTTTTTGTCAGTTGATCGTGTCTGTATACTAAGCTATGTCGGTGTAGTTTAATGAGATGCGTGATCATTGTCTGTTGATTAAATGTGGCTTTTAAGGCCATATTCTTAGTGGTTGCTTCGACAGCTGGGCACATACTTCGATGGCTGATGAGAGGGCGTTGAACAGCGACACATCTAACAACCACAATTGTGTAGTTGTACAGATGCGGTGCATACAAGTGTGCTTCTGAGTGGTCTTGGGTATGAAAGATTGTTTGAATCTGCTTTGGGGACAAATACAAATCTAGCGGTGGCGTGTCTAGTTGGAGCAACTGTGGCCCATATATCCTCTACGCTTGTATAGAACAACTTTGCCACTGTCTAATGAGTGGCAGTGCCTATTGTATGCTTCCGATGTGGAATATCCGTACTTTATTTATGCATGTGTTGTACACCACCTGTATAATGACCGTGTAGGCAAGAGCCATTTGTTGAGCCACTATATCAGGGGAACGCTCCCAAAGCAGGCGAAGGCAACTATCGGTGTCGAGTTTGCAACACGCACGGTACCCCTCGCCAGCGGAGGCACGGTCAAAGCCCAGATTTGGGATACCGCAGGCCAGGAGCGCTATCGCAGCATCACCAGTGCGCACTACCGACGTGCAGTCGGGGCGCTTCTGGTGTATGACGTTACCAACCGTCAGAGCTTCTACAGCTGCCAGAAATGGTTGGATGAGTTGAGGCTCGCGGCGGAACCGGATATTGTTGTAGTACTCGTTGGAAACAAGATAGATCTCACCGTAAAGGACCCTTCAGTGCGCCAGGTACATCGTGAGCAGGCATCCGTATTCGCCAACGAGTGGAACTTACATCTTTTCGAGGCATCGGCTGTCTCGGGGTACAACGTCAAAGACGTCTTCGAATTCCTGCTACAGGAGATTCACAATATCAAGTCGCGGGCTGACGTTTCACATGGAAATGAGGAGGCCACCATAAATACGGCCGATTCCAGCAGGATTGACCCCATGATCAGCACACGGAGATCCAATGACACAGTTCTAGGATGTCTTCACCAGGGCAGCTGTAGGGAAGGTGGATGTATATTCCAATAGATGATAGCCTGCGAATAACACGCAACCCATATAAAACAACATTGCATACTGCATAACGTTTTATTTAGAACTATACCTCAGGATCTCCGTCTTGTTTCGTCATTCTGGAAAGTGGAGAAGCTGAGCTCCTCGGCTAACCGGATGATCAGCACGGCTTGGGTACCTGCATAGCAGAAATTGACATTGGCATAAACAATGCACACCCTACACAAAACTATGCGCATAAGTAGGAAGCGGCTAGCAATTAAAATTAATCAAAAGTTCCGACCGATTTTATTTCTTAGTTTTGGGCACAGTTTTACGTTTCTTAACGGCCTTGGGCGCAGGCTTTGCGGGTCTTTTGTTAGCGGATTTATTGGTGGCCTTAGGTGTATCCTTCATTTCATCGGAATTTCCATACTTGGGTTCACGGTAACGTTTCGTCAAATCAGGCACCTTATCGCTCATCTTCACGAGTTTGGCCACAAAGAAACCGTCGAGATTGTGCACATGTGGGTAGAAACGACGGGCATGCTGGGCAATGGTTGGGTGGAAGTGCTTACCACGGAAGCTGGAAAGTGCGGGCGAACCAACATCAACACCTACGTAAAGATATGAACAACCAGTGAAAACATACCCAGAGGCACAAGCTTCACGTCACGCATCTTAAGTGCATACTCAATCACCTCTTCGTTTTCTTCAACAGATATGCTACACGTGGAGTACACAATACAGTTCCCGTTTTTTGCCTTGCGGTTCACCATGTCAATGCACGCGCATAGCAAACGCTTCTGGAGGTCAGCATTCTGCTTCAGGTCCATAAGTGTCCGCTTGACCTTAACGGACGGATCTTTCGAGATGACACCAAGACCGGAGCACGGCGCATCACACAGCACGCGGTCAATGGGAGGCAGTACACCCTTCAAATCGATACCGTTGTAATTAGTAACGATGGTATTGGTAATTCCCAGTCTGAATTTAACATGTATAGACAATGATAGCGGTATCGCCCTACCTGTGTATGTTTGCCACCAGCGCTGTACACCGCTCCTTGTTGGAATCGTTGGCATATAGAATGCCGCCGTTGTTCATAAGCTGTGCAATGTGCGTAGTCTTGCCTCCAGGTGCAGCAGCCACGTCAAGTACCTTTTCTCCTTCTTTGGGGTTTAGGGCCAGCACGGGAATAAAGGAAGCAGCGGATTGCATCATATAGTGACCAGCGAGATACTCAGGGGTAGCACCGATGGGAACTTGGGAGGAGTGTACGACTAATCCTTCCTTGCTCCAGTTACCAACGGGGTCGACATTAGCACCCCTTGCGATGAGTGCAGCAGCCAGATCCTTCCTGAGCAACGTTCAGCAATGAGTAAATATCCCTACCTCCGAGTTTTCAACGTATTTACCCTCAGAGTCATCGGAAGAGGGCGCTCACATGCCTCAAAGAACTGGATAGCTTCAGTTGGACTGAAGAGCTAAGACGCAAATGTAATCATATACTGCTCCAAGCATACCTTGAGGAAGTAGTCAGCGAGTTCATCGGAATAGCCATAGTACGCGCTGATCATCTCCTGTAGCTCTTTCATATAAGCACCTATGACGCGGTATAGAAGCCTAGCATAATGCCATACCTCGCTTCTTAGTAGCGACGCCGCTTGTTGACGCCGAAGACCAGTTGGCTAGAATCCCGCATATGCTCTCAATGCGGTCCTTCACAGCCACTAGATCAGTTAGTTCTACCTTCCCACCAGTATCTGTGCTGTCCACGCCGGGGAAATCATCCATCTCATCGAACTCAGGCGCGTCGCCTTCGGCTACCGAGGCTTCCGAACTCGAGTCATCAATACCATCGCTTTCATCTAGCAACTCAATTTTCACCATCTTGAAATCAAGAGCATTTTGAGTCTTATGAAATCCAACGGAGAAGGCGTGAGCAATGTAGGGAGGAAATATCTAAACTGGGAGGACGCAGATATTCCTGGTGACCAATAGGAGATAATGTAACAATTTGCGAATAAATACTGCTATATGTACCTCATTGTTACCGTCGTCAAATAATGCTACAGCTAATCTTTAGAGTAGTCCATGTGTACCAATATTTTTAATGTTTATATATATGCGTATATATAGCAATCCACGTTTATTCCATAGTATACACACTACTGAATGAAATGTGTATACAAGCATTTGTACTCTGTTAGGAACTCACAATCGAACTAGTCAACAACATCAAGCTGTGTATCGTAAAAAGAGAATTATGAATCGTCCTTCGAAAACTACATTACATTATAAAAGTTATTTAGTATCCGTTAGCGGCCATGTATTCAGCAAGGGCAAAGGCAGCCATCCTAGAGGTTGTTTTGTTCTGGCCCCTGGTCTCGTCGAAGACGCAAATTACAATGTACCCGCCGGGGGTCCTCACCAGGTGAGCGCCGCCCTTGTTCTTGGCAGCGGAAACACACTGAAAGGTGTAAGCTCCAGATTGGCAGTCGTCATCGTAAGTGGCGAAGGTGTACTTGTGGCCACCAATGAAGATGCCGATGCTAGAACGCTTGTTCTCAAACACCTCCTGAATAGTTGACTTTTCAACAATGTGGTACTTCTTTGCCTGTCCGCTCTCATCTACACCCTCGAACTCATAAGGGTCGGAGTATACGCTGTCCCAGCAAAGCTCCTCATGATCAATATCAGCCGCGGAGAACAGCTCACCATCCTCGGCCTGAACATGAATGAGTCAAACCAATGCGCACGTAAGATGTATTTTTCAACGTGGCAAAACGGATGGAACAATATACGAAAGGAAGATGCTGCAAAGTTGAAGGAAGGCTGCATGCCTCCAGCCAAGTATATAAGAACCGGTGCTAAGTGTATAACGGGGAACGTACGTTGGCAATACCGCAGCCGTAACACGCATTATCAGCGAGCGCAAGTTGTTTGATAGTTGGAACCCAGTCAGCCATCTTGGAATATGCAAAATGTGAGCTCCTTCCCAGGCAGTGCAGAACCACACACCACTCCCCATACACGGCGCAACGTGCACCTGTGGGAATACTGAGAGAAATGTAGCAAAGTGAATCTCTTATCCTAATTGAGCCTGTGCCAAGTGTGGGTCGTAATGGGTCCGTGCGATTCAACACGACATGCCGCCGGTATTCGTTGCGAGGATGCTGCAACTATGTCAGTACCTACCCGGAAAACCTTCCACGAGATTTGCATGTTCCTACAATATTATATTCTTATGGGTGTGTAGAATTTTATCAGTTAATCATCACCTTGCCATCACTGTTGATATCTACCAGATGCACAGCACTGTGCAACATCTCCATAGTTATCGACATCACTAGTCGAAGCCACATAGGGCCGAACACCACTCAGATGTTGACATTTGAAAATCATTGGGTTGAATAACCTGGCTTGTTGCAACGCGGAACCCCAGTGGCGACATCGCGCAGGGCCAGCGTCACATTATAACTTGAACAATGCAACTGTGGGTTAAGGCATTGCTCGCCATTGTATGTGCGGCTGCCAGCTCCCTATTTTCAGGACTAATACTGGGATTTATGTCCCTTGACATTCTCCAGTTGCAATTACTCACCTATGTAGAAGCTAAGTCGCCTCAGGACAGGCTAAACAGCCGTCGCGCTAGGAGGATACTTCCTCTAAGGAGGGATCCAAACCTCCTGCTGTCTACACTCATCTTCAGCAATTCCATGGTGAACGCGCTCATGGTACTGCTACTGGGAGATATGCTGGACATGTAGGTTTTAACCTTAATGTGCCATAGCAGTGTTTAGGACTTGGGGATTTATCGTATCAACACTGACTACGGCTATATTAGGTGAGATAGCGCCGCAGTCGATCTTTATGAAGCATTCTCTCAAGCTATGTGGATTCTTCGCAACACCGCTTAAGCTGCTGGTCCTACTTTTATATCCCATGTGCAAGCCCCTTGCTATGTTGTTGGACTTTTTAGTGGGACCGTACAGCCAAGTCATTTACAATAGGCAGCAGCTGAAGGCCTTAGTTGACTTGCAGCTTGAAAGGGGGAATGTCCTCACACCAGAAGAGGCAAAGATGCTCAAGGGATGCCTTGAATTGTCCTCCGTTTGTGCTGAAAGCATCATGACCCCATTAGATGAGGTGTTTTACATAGAAGATGGTACAACTGTAACTATGGACGTCGTGCACACCATTGCCAAGTCTGGATTCACCAATATTCCAATCATCGCTAAAGGAGACCACCGGTGCGTCGTAGGCTTCCTTATAGTCAAGGACTTGCTCATGCTGGACACCACAAAGAGCTATCATGTGAGAGACCTTTTTTTCAGCATAGGAAAGCCAACTTATGCTGTTGATGCGGAAAGTTGCCTAAACGATCTTATTTCATATTTCAAAGCGGACTCGACCCATGTTGTGGTGGTACGAAAGGCTTTCATCGAACCTCACACGACCGGAGATCCCGTATACAAGCATGTTGGTATAATAACTTTGAGTGACGTCATGGAGGTTATAATTCAGGTGGGGTTGTACAGATGAGCCAACAAACTGATGCAGGATACAATCAGGGACGTGCATGAGCGAGGGCTTGAAGGAAGCGAGCTTGTCATAAAACGAAAAGAAACACAGATAGAAAAGTACAACCGCCTCAACTCAATTAGAAATGCACACGAGTTCAGCCTAAACTCGATCAAAAGTATATTCCCTCTTCAAGACGCATTAGCAGTGCTGCGAGCTCTGGGCTTACCCGACTATCAGGAAAATATTGACATCCTTAAAAGGCGGAGCGTGTACCTACTGACGAGCAACACGCTGATACCAAGCGGTAGCACAATTGTTCTACTTAAGGTAAGTAATGATTATAGGGAAAACGTCTGTTTCAAAGTGTAACAGGGCTCCGTCGGTTATGTCGACGAGATGGTCGAATTGGCTTTAGAGCTGCCGTTTGCCCTTAAATCCCAAAACCTAGAAAAGAGTGTAGTGACGCTAACCGACTGCGAAGTAGTGGAAGTTGAGACGGATGAAGTATTTCAGCAGTAATATTATACATCAGATGAAGGCGCTAGTCGCATCCAGTTGAGCAGTGCCCTTTGTTCACAAGCATGCTTATAAAACAGTCACCGATTAAAAATAGGTCAACGATAATTAGATGCGTGCTAAACGCATTTCATGCACATGTTGAGTTATTGTGAGTTGATGTGCATGCGGCACAGGCTCTACCTTGCAGTCGAGTGAGTCCATTGTGTTCAATGGGCAAGATGAGCAGGTACGTGGTTATAAGTCGGTATCGCACCACGACCTTGAATCGGTGCATAATTGTTCTGCACATTTACAACCGGTTTGCCTTCGTAATACACCTCGGTGCCGACTGGATCGTAGGACGAGACTTCACAACTATTGTCAACCACCTTGTTGCAGACCGTGACCGTGCAAGCTGTGCCTGCAGCTGCGCAAAGACCGAATGCGCTCACAAGTCCTATACCTACAAGGCCCAGACCCGCACCTGAGATGTAATAGTGACATATCTACCAGCGGAACCAACCTGCGTAGCATATGGCGCGTTGTAATACCTTAAATAATGATACATCAAGGGCGTCACAGACAACGCAACGGGGAACTCCGGACTCAAGACTCGGCGCTACTTTATGCCTGTGATGGGCCTCTGATTGACCGTCACCTACATCCCAATTTGTAGAAACCTAGTACAAACCTACCATTGGAGCCAAGAGCCTGCTGCATGAAACCCGACATGGAGGCTGCCAGACCGCCTATCAGGTTCACACAGTCCCTGCCAACATTGGGTTCAACATATATAGATGGCTTGCGATTGTATTGCGCAATAAGTTCCCGCCGAGCACGCATCGGGTCCTTGGGCTTACAGGCGCCCGTGAGTGTCACACCCTTAAGCTGAGCCGTATAAAGCGCATCTTTTCCCACCAACCGTTTCCCATATATCGCCCAAAGTAGGGCTGGAGTCGTTATTTCGTACCATTGTGAATACGCAAAGGAAGGTACTGAACGGCAACACGATGTCGGAATCACATGGGCCACGCGGTGCACGCAACATCTCGGATACTGCGGCGGTCCGTGCTCAAATTAACATGACATTTAGACATTTGCATTGTTATATGTCAGTCATTATGCAGATGTGCCAATGTGTCAGGGGCATAGCATACCTGCAACAGTGCTATAATGTAACCCAGTGACAACATGACAGTCCATTTATACATGGGCACAAATAGCATTAATAAAGGATTTAAAACGTATATCATAGGATTGTGTATCGATGTGTAAACCGTCCGCTGATAGTTGAGCATTGGCGCATCTCCATTTACCACGCTCCGTTCATTTTTGCAACATGAGTCATATTCACAATCCCAAACTCCACAGGGGTAGCATATCATACATGATACCAAGCATAAACCATATGATGTGAAATTAGCATAGAATGATGAAGTGCGATTACCGGGGCTGATACGGTATTCAACAAACGATAGGTAATTTGAGTCGCTGTTACACAACTGTCAACATGCGTTTGCATCTAGACATATACGCTTCTCCAATAATATGAAACACTTTAGTTGAACCAAAACTACCACTCCCAAAGAAGCGTCAGCATTTGATGAGGCCGATTATATTAGAATACATCGGATATCACTGCAAATACAACAGTTGTAGCATTATAGTATGTTTTCTAAAAGCGTCATTGAAAGTTTTGTATCTGGTATTACATCGATGTGCAAGAGCTATTGTATGCCGTTATATCGTTAATGCATATATAGACATCAGAAAATATTAATCTAGAATTGGAAATGCCACTATTATTCAGGGCGGTTGTTCGGAATTGTAAGACGAAGGCACTATTTATGGCCCACTATATCAGATGGCGCGGCAGTATAGTTGTAGACACAGGATATTTTCACTGAAATTATACATAACATACAGCTACGACATTGTTGTCTTGAATTCCGCCATGAACAATTACAGTGGTGGACGTGGGTTGTAGTTCCGTCTTGCGCTGACGGTCTGAAGTGTGCGATCTATTGAGGGTGGACCCCTATGTCTGTTACACCTATACACGTAGAGTCCTATACGTCTAAATTGGTGTAACACATACGTCGATTGCGTCAGGAGGACCACACAATTAATAATTTATCGGTCAAGTAGTATCAACCATGGAGAACAAGAACATACCAGGCATCAGGTTGAAAAACGGGCACAGGGTCCAGTACAGCCGATCTGAGATGCTGGACCATCGAGTAAAGGTCATTCAATGCGGTGATGCAGGCTCAGATGTCTGTGTCCGCTACTACGATCAGAGCAGCAAGGACGAAGAATCCACAGGATACAATTACCACGATTTCGACCACCAGACATGGTACGACTACACTCGAAATCGGGAGCCTTTGCCGCCACCCGTGGAGAAAATGGAGTGTGACGACATATTCATATGCCTGCCATTCCATTCCGGTGTGCTGCGCAGCCTCGCGAAGTGCTCCAGCGGTGTTACGAGCGGATGGGGCTTCACATCATCGCCACGGGAGAGCTGGAAATACTATTTCACTGAGCTCACCAATGGGCTTCTGTGTGGCATGACTATGCTGCCGGAAATCATTAGTTTCAGCTTCATTGCCGGAGTACCACCGCATGTTGCGTTGCATGGAACATGGATAGTGTGCATATGCGCAGCAGTGTTTGGAGGGTCGCCAGGAATCATGAGTGGTGTTTCGGGTGCATTTGCTGCGGTAGCTGGCAAATACGCGCTCACCATGGATGATCCCTCGCCGGCCGACATTGAAATGCATATGTGGCGAATGTTGGCATCTATATTCCTTGCGGGCATTGTGCTGATGTTTTGCTCATACTTCCATCTGGCAAGTATAAGCCAGTATATTAGCACCTCCGTTATCATAGGATACAGCAACGGCCTGGCTATCGTCATTGCAAGAGCGCAACTACATGGATTCCTGGACCCCAAGACACATCACTACCAAATGGGTGCTAGGCTTGCGGTATCCATCGTATATTGTATTATTGCGTTTGCTCTTATGCAGTTTGCAGAAAAAATACCAAAGATTGGGAAATACCTGCCGCCAGCGCTGCTAGCAGTTTCAGTGGTCGTCTTCATTGATAACACAATTGTCAAACAAATAGCTCCAGATCTCAAGGTACCTACAATAGGGGATGTGGCTTCGCTGAGTACACAAACGGCGCTGCCTATCATGTCGTGGACACACTGGACAACCATCACGCAGATCCACTTCAATTGGGATTTCGTCAGCCAAATGTTCATACTGGCCGGGAGTGTGGTAATCGAGGCGCTTATGGTCAATGACATCATCAAAACGTTGAGCGGAAGTGATCCTAATTCAAACCAACAGCTATTTGGTCTCGGAATTGGAAATATGTTGAGCGCCTTCATGGGATCAATGGGAGGCAGCTCCATGGTGGGGATATCGATCATGAATATGAAGGCAGGGTCCAAGGGGAAGGAGTCCAGTATTGGAGCATCTCTGTTCATATTTATAATGATGGCTGGAGGTTTCCCATTGCTCAACTATATTCCCATTCCCAGCCTTTGTGGAATAATGTTCTGCGTATCATGCCACTGCTTTAAGTGGTTCAGTGTGCCAATGTGCATCGTTACGTTCATGCCCCAATACATCCGCAATCTGCATCCGAAGCTCAAGATGAAGATCACGCGATCTGATGCTATCATCATTATGACAGTGACTATCATGTGCAACCTGGTCACCATCCCGATGGCCATCATGGCAGGAGTGATACTTGCAGCATTTGCGTACGTTTGGGAGTCAAAGTCCAGGTTCAAGGTAGAAATATACATGGACAACGAGACCAGCATCAAGTACTACGAAATAGAAGGAAACATATTCTACGCTAGCAAACGCATGCTGATGCGTGTCTTCACGCCGGCGGACGATCCGGAAACCACCGTCCTGGTGCTCCTGGCATCAACGACTCTATTCGACTACACAGCAATAGAAACTTTAAATTCCCTCAAGGCAGAATACGCCTCATACAACAAGACGCTTCTAATCAAGGGTCTGAGCCATGGTTGCATCAAGAAGGTTGCAAAGATGAACCATCTCTGCCGTCACATGGAGCACGATCTTGTTGGCATAGACACGCCGAACCTCCCAACTGTGTATTCACGTTTTACTCTCTTCAAATCCAAGCTGCCTCTCATGAGAGCGTGGCAACCAGATGCTGAAGAGACCAGGGAGGCAGAAAAACAACCTGAAGCCGATATGGCAGCCAAAGCAGGAGACGTTGTGATACCTGTTGAGGCGGAAAGCACAGAACAGGACGAGCTTCCTAAAGGATGACAGCATAATAATCATAGCACTACAAAGCATGTCACACTAGGTGGCGTTATGTGTATGGGTACTAGACAATGAAGCGGTATACAGAAGCCTCACGGAACCTGGCACCGATAGGGTTATACCGCAAGAGTGTCACGCAAAAAATGCATTGGAATATACATATCCTTATTGGTGTTACGATATTAGGTTGTTGCTTACTGTAGTGGTACATGGGGAGGCGTCATCTCCAACTGGCCTGATCAGATAAGCTCGTCACTCAGGGCCATCACTTTTGAAGCGCTTGGCCGCATTCCACTTCGGCTTATACAAACTGCCCGGCCTATCTGGGCGCTTAACCCCGCCAGACGCCACAGCTTCGGGTTTGCTAGAAAGCTGCAACAGCTTCTGCTCCAGGTATCGCTTGTTCTCAATGGCGACGGTTGGTCCCTCTGAGTCCTGTAATGCGTCCACGCGGACACAAAGAGCAAGTTTCGAGGCCAAAATCCTGGATATTTTCCCCTTGTGCTTGGGCTGTGCCTGTCCCACGAAACCTGCGTGATAAATGATCCCGTACTTGGGAGTTGGTGCGTTGGTCTTCAACGCCCTAAACAACGCTTTCTCAGCTCCCAAGATCTGCACTGTTGATGCAGGGTGCTTTGCAAGATTGATCAAAGAGCCACTGTGAGACAGCAATCGCGCCCCAATTATCTCACCCACCATGTGGGTCAGATTCGGCGCCAACGCGCGCATCCTCACACGTAAGTACTCCTCTAACGTAGCACGGTAGCTGAGCATCTCTTCTATACGCTCAGCAAGCTCCAAAATAGCGGCCAAATCGTCACTAAGGAGCTCGGACCCCATGGAAATCTCAGATGCCTTCTTTATTTCCTCAACTACATCCTTCGGCAACACCGACTCCATGTTATCGAGAGATGTGGAACCACGGACCTGGATTTCACGCACCGCTTTCGAATACATCGCCATATCGGGTACTATGTGTGCGAGCTCCGGGAAGTGCCATCCGTACCACTCCTTAAGACGCATGCCGAAGTTGTTGGCTTCCCTATCAAGGTCGTCGAGAAGGCCAATTGCCTGGATGACCATAACGTCTACCTTGTCTGGCGAAAACTTCAGCTTGAACCGTGCCAATGAATGCGATAAGCTCAAAGCCATGGACCTGCAGTCAGATTCGGAAAGACCAGCCACCAACTCGAAGAACTGTGCCTTGAGACCACGGGCAATCTCAACAGTCGACGGATTATAGACAACGTCAATATTCAGTTTCTTTTGGATATTCACAGCCAACAACTTGTCGCATACACCCAGAGGCTCCACTATCTTAGCGCCAATCACCTTCTTGGTAAGAAGACGCTTCAGTTGTTTTCCAAGTCGAGATTCGGACAGCGCATTGACCTCTTCCAACGCATCATCAGTAGTCTTGAACTTTGAGAATGCCGATAGTTGGACCCTGTTGTATCCATTAGTACGGTTTAAAACAAACACATGGCATGAAGCTGACAATAGCGCGATCAATGCCAGCACAGACAGTTACCAAGATCAAGACAATATATGGCATCCCAGTTGCCATGAGATGGCAACGCACTTTAAAGTAATCCCACAATAGAGAACACATAAAGCAAAGGTGATGCAAATTACAGCTAGACGCTTTATGGAGTAGCCGTCAATACCATAAACGACATCTGCCTCTCAAACGTGTAGCAACCACTATGACGACACTTAGTTGGTGGTATATATGATATTTGAGTTCGAAACTTACGATGATCGCGCAGACTCGGGGTCCTGGAAAAATGAAGGAACCTCATCCGCGCTGCATTCCAGCAAGCGCGAATCGGTCACCTTGAAAAGAGCGTAACCGGCGGGGGTTTCCAAAAGCACTAACATCGTGATTAGATCCCGCCCAGAATAAAACCGATGCTACTATTATTATCCGCAGCGATGCGGATGCCTCTACCCCACCCCCGAAATACGATCCTCCTAGATGTAACGAAAGATGGCGGCGCTGGTGCATGAAACAGAGCTTAAATTATAAGTACTTGTGATTAGAGGGCATGTTACGGGAATTGAAGCGATGTTTTGGCTTTCGGCATTGGAAGTCGCTGATAAGGTGTATCTGTCACATACGCGCGCACTTCCATAACACTTCGGCACGCAGAACATATGAAATGCCGACGATAGTATCTGTCATATGTAACCCTTAAGGTGTACCATTGAGCGCATGAATAATTCCGGGCGATAGCGCTTCTCGGGCCTGTATACAAGAAGTGTACTAAAGGAGTTCGCGTCGCTGCTTCTGAGGAGGGTTGATATTGCTGCCAGCTCAGGAGATGTGGTATACTCTGAATCTGGTAGTTAGACATGGATGTGGAAGAATATTTGCGTCATGTCAGGGAGGAAGAGGCAGCCCTTCCTGACGTGTGTGTTGCGAGGTCAACAAGTATGCCAATAAGCAGCGACGGAAAGACTGCAAAACAATTCGAGCATCTGAAGAAAATCGACGATGAATCGTTATGTCTTGATTCTGGGTACAGATTAGGTGAGAATGAGATGCAATACTTCAGGGCAATGAAATCAGCTGTGAATGCCAAAATGACCCAGGCAAGTTCTCAGGAGAAGTGTGGCCTTGTGAATCACTGTATTGAACTGATATCAGATGGTACAGACGAATCATCTCGGCTACATAAGCTTGATGATGCGTGTTGGCATAAAATATTCGCATCAGATCCGCCAGATATAGTGAAGCTCTGTACGATGGGAATCAGTTTTGCAACAGTGCATGAGATATTGTACAGATTAGCCAGCTTTGTGTGCGATAGTAAGGGTAAAAATATAAACGAAAAGTCATCCAACTGGTTGTTCACCATTTTTCTCGTGTTGGACGAACTACATGCTATGATCGAATCAGTATCATACGAACTTCAGAGAATAAAAAGGGCTTTGGGCAGATATCTGCGAGCAATTAGGGATAACGCAACGAATGGGCAGTCTGGGGGCGCAGAAGCAAGCGAACAGTTACAACGCGACATCGCAAGCGTTACTCTAAACATATGTATCATACAACAGCATTTCAATCAGAAATGAGCTGTAACGCTACTCTAACACTGTTTAGCACGGGAAATTATTAAATGACGATTTGTTCCGTGTTCTCTACATCATACAGAGCGGCTACCAGTGAAATGTAGCCTTACCCCTCAAAGGGCCATGAAATTAATGCTATTCCATCGTTTGGTAACCATTTTGCTGTGTATTTATGCGATTTAGTAGGCTCCCTACAAGAAACGGTAAGAACAGAGGTAGGATGTTCATTGCCAACGTCGTTACCAACGCAAGCAGACGCATAGTCAGGCTGCCATTTGTCATCACATAATAATCCCCCTCATAGTATCCTCCAGACGACATTAAGAATCCCGGATACGACGTAGTGTGCAAACTTGGCATAAGGCCAAATAGCAGGTTGCGTATGGGTTCGCCTGAGAGCACATAGACATCGGCGCAAGTGGTTCTTACCGATTACGAATCTCAACAGCAATAGAAACAATACTGTGCCATAGAGTAGCGTGATAATCCACCTGGATTCGGGGGATATAGATGCCTGACCGAGATGAGGATTGTCTTTCGTTGTATAAGCCGAAGGCTCCTATAGACATGCCTCGTAGTAACATAAACCTACCGATAGCTGGAGCTTTATGGCGTTTACTATATCTGTGAGATCCATGGTAGAGGCTATCCCTTACGTCCTTGTTAAGAGGAAATTCAGAAGAGGGTCCGTATACAATTGGCGCTTGATGCAACCGCGCCCATCGCAGCACGGATGCCGTCTATACATACACACTAGATTAATTTGATTCAGTGTAATCTAACAAATCTTTAAGTTATATGATTTCATGTGGCAACGTCATCATACAGTGTATGTTATGTCATGTGAAGGTAGGGCACACAACAGCGTCTAACATCGTTAGACAGTTACGGCAATAGACATCGCCAACAGGTAAAAGAATGAATGTAAGATCCGGTTATAGCATATCACACCGTTCAGGTCGCCATAGAAGGCTGCTGTCACGGCGAACTCGATCTGATATACAGACGCATTAAGGAAAAGGAAGCCAAAGACAACATCAAGATCGACATTTTGCTCTGTTGTGGTGATTTCCAAGCAATTCGCGACGAGCTGGATCTAGAAGATTTATGCTGCCCTCCAAAGTACAAGCGATACAATGATTTCAAGGATTATTACAATGGGATTAAGGAGGCACCTTTGCTAACTATATTCGTGGGAGGAAACCACGAAGCTCCAGCTCTGTTGAAGGAACTGTGAGTTTATACATGAACTGAGAAGGAATCTTGAGCTTTAGTGTCTATAGATATGCTTGTGTGACAGTGAATCTGCCATGGCCGTGGTATTGAAATCATTGGATATACGCGACTCTTTTGTTGCATTAAACTGCTGATTCGTCCATATGCTGTGGAATATTTGAATGAGTCATGTTTGTATATGTCATCTCTCCAATTCTTTCATAGCACTACACATGCTATGCGGTGTATAATCGAATGCAGCTACTTTGGGGGATGGATTGCGAAAAACATCTACTACATGGGGCATTCGGGCATAGTGAATGTCAATGGCCTACGTATCGCAGGAATATCTGGAATTTATAACTTCAACAACTACACCTGTGGTACATACTATGATTAAGTCGTATATAATAGTTCAGGATACTTCGAAACGCAGCCTTATGACAGGTCCACAAAGAGGTCGGCATATCACGTGCGCGAATTTGATGTGAAGAAGTTAGAACTTGTTAGCTATTAGCATGTATATCTTATAATGAGTGATAGGTGAAGGAACCTGTGGATATCTTCATTTCCCACGATTGGCCCCGAGGAATTGAACAGATAGGGAATGTGAAAGATTTGCTTCGGGCCAAACCAGGTCTAAGACATGACGTAGAAAGGAATCGTCTCGGGAACCCATACACAAGGGATCTTCTGCAGAAGCTGAAGCCACGCTACTGGTTCGCAGCTCATATGCATGTGAAGTTCGACGCAACGGTGAAGCATGATACAGGGGAGACCTACTTCTTGGCGCTTGACAAACCAGTGGGCCAGAGGCACTTCATTGAATTCATGAATATCGAGCCAGTTGGTCGCCAAAAGCGCAAGCAAGAGATGCCTGTGGAACTATGTTACGACGTCGAATGGCTTGCGATTGTCAAGGCTAATCACCAAAAGATGCCACTGAACGCATTTCCATCATCTGTCAGTATAAATCTTATGTATGTCAAATATATACCACACAAAGTGATACAGAGAGCCGGAGAGATACCACGGGAAAGCAGTACTAGACGCTTTGCAGAATGAGCAGTGTGAGCAAGCCTTCTCAGGTGAAGGAAAACTGTACAAGATTAAGGAGCCCACTGATTGCTGTATAAAACATCCAAACAGACAGAGGGAGGCATTCATGAAGATGTTAGACCTGGACAATAATGCGTACTTCAGCCCTACCAGTGAACCGAAACTGAGCGTTAAATTCAAAGCATAATTACGCCAGGAACTGTATTTAAATATGAAGTGGTACAATAAAGGTGAAGGAAGAGGTAGGACAATTTGGGGGCGAAAATAAACCAATACCCATGCGCAGGAATCATTATGCTACGTGAAATGTAGCCATGTTATGTGGTCTATAGACCCTCATAGACTTGCTATAATGTTATAATATGCCTTTGGGCTCGATCCCAAAGTTTATACGCTTCTTGGGTGAAATTGCGTTACCAGACGCATCACAGCACAAAACGTCGAGAATACGTGATTATTGCGGCAAATAGAGTGGTATATCGAACATTTTTGAACTAAATGTAGATGGGGAGGCCGTTATCGGCGCAGCACAATAGTACTGTATAAGTTACACAATAAAGGCAGCTTCGTTAGCTCTCGAATCCCCCTATTAGGCGTGGTACTGGCAGACGCAATACGGGGCTGTGTCAAGTTCCAAGTGGATCTAACACCAGTAACAGCTCGTATGTGTTTGAATCATATGCTGCAGATAATTTATTGCGGCTTTGTGACTAAACCAATGCAAAATGGAACAATGTATCTCTGCAGAGCTGGCGAAATTGAAACATTAGGCCCACGCATCTTTTGACCCTAACCCCAACATCGTGTAGGAACTTCACTGTGAGATGCCTTCATAATACAAGGAATTGTTATGATCTATGTCCTCCGTGGTGGTAGGACCGCTAATTAGAGGTGTCATGTGCTTCTCTAAACCATGAACCCACATATTGAAACATGTTTCCTCTTTCTGGGATAAATATTACGTTTTCATCAAGAGATCGGCTATGGATTCCAAGGAAGTGGAGACCACACAGAGTGTTGGAAATCAGTCGTCCAACAATGAGGAAAGGGTGGCACCATTACCCGTAGGGTCGCGCCGTTGGCGAACACTGGTCGAAAAATTAAAAGACACCTACAAAAGGTTACAATACACAATACGTAAGAATCAATGCAATAATATTCAACACGCGAAGTTCATTATCCTTAGAGGTTCACTGATCACATATATCGTCGTCTTTTTGGTCAGGTATGTTGGGGCACTGCCATTTGATATATGCAGTACTTATATTGTTTATGTGCCTCCGTATCTGAGCTATTAATCCATTGCATCTTCGCCATATGTTCTCTGACCACAACAATATCCTTATTTAACTTGCGCAGCCTCATTTTGAATAAGACCACGTTTTATGGGCGATGCATCGGGAGAATAGATTACAGCCTCAATTCCTCAGAGATACCCTTTTATTCACCACTAGGATATAATGCTTGTGAGTACAACACATATCTTAGTGCAACGGACGTGGGATTTCATTCGCCTATTGATTCCAATGAATACCCAACTCTGGCAATCACGCAGGCCGACCCCTCTCACAACTATGGTGGTGGCCCAGACTCGCGTACGCTCCATATACTGGGATCCATGGACACAAATTTTGTCCGCCTCTACGGAGAATGGTTTAGATTTTTTATGGCCATGATGCTACACGGGGGATGGATGCATCTTCTGAACAATGCCTTGTTGCATATTATCGTTTTATACATCATCGAGCCGGTTAGTCCGCACCTTTATCTATAAATAATCACCATCATGTTGTATATGTGTATACCGTAAAAGGTTTCACTGATGAACAGGATTGGGGTTTCTGTAGAACCTTAGCTGCATATCTGGTGACTGGCTGTGGCGGCTACCTTGTGGGGTCTGTATTTGTCCCCTGTCTTCAGCAAGTAGGATCATCTGGTATACAATTGGGATTAATCGGTTGTCTAGTGCCATACTGCGTGGAACATTGGTATGACATGGGATCCCCAAATCTCACCATCCTTCTCAGTATAGGCGTATCATTTATTGATCTGATAATCGTGCAAACTGATATTAGTAAGCACATACATATGGTGAGTCATACCTTCTTCCAGCCTGTTTGTAATGCCCCAATATACGATAGTCGTGATGTGTTTTGTTATGCTTCCCAATATGTCGGAATCAACTTAATAGCCGTATACATCATAGTTACCATGTGTTAAATCCCACTAACTTGGTAAAACTCCTAATATTTGGATAGGGCGGGTATTGGTTGGGGGTTTTATTCGGCTTTTCCACCATCAAGTCTGTGGCTGTGTTTGACCGTGGTGCCCTTTACCATCGTCTGTCTATGTGGGCCTTTTCACGATGGTTGGGTGATGAAACGAAACGGAGGTACAAATTCATTGTCTTGAGCTCCATGAAGGCAGAAGATCTTGCCCGTATCCAGTATGAGCACAAGGCCAAGGCCAACGCAAATGGGTTCCGGTTGGTCAAGCGTTTTCTTGGAATTTATCCTTATGGACCCTACCGGATACGGTTTAGAGACATTTGCACCAGGATAGTAGCCTCCATAATATTGGTTCGTTATAGTTTGTAGTGAATAATGTTTTCTTAATCAGGTGACCCTGCTACTACTATTAATTTTGGCTTTATACCATGAACCCATTTATAGCAGATTAAACGCGAAGACGATACCTTGGTTCAGCGATAGATGCAGCTGTTGTTATATCCGTAAAACTGCCTTAAACAGCAATACAGTTGCTAATTTGGAGGGGAGATTCTACTGTTTTAATTCCACGAGATATGCGGATATGTACTGCTGATAAGGGTAGGGTTTGGGCTTTATGAGATGTGACAAGATTTGGCCTATTTCCATCTTACTTCTGGAGTGATCAGGTTGAATTGCATTCATGCCACAGGCAGTGTATAATACTGGGTTCGGCCCATAGAATCAATTGTCATATAATAGGAGCTGAGTAAATATTGAATCCATGTGCATATATACACGATGGCTACGGTTTATATTGTGTTTAATACGTACAGCTATGGCCTGTAAATGGGTTGGCTGTACGACATTAACTGTTTGACCACCACCACGGGATGGGACATGGAGGATATCGTAATCCACACGAAAGTTCGATTATGCAGTGGGCTGCGATATGTTAAAGCCGATATTACATCTATTTGTGTATGTTTGTGAAGTTCAAAATAGGATAGGTAAGAGACTTTTTAATTGTGATGCTTTAAGCTTTCGTAGTTACCCGTTCAGAGTTGGAAGTAACATAGCATTTCTTTATGAGGTGCCATTGCACGCTACCACTTGGATATGTCATGTAATCACTATCTAGATAATAATATTGACCTTATCACTTTTCCTAGGTGGCAGAACCATGGCCTTCATTCTCTTGTGCCTTTCAGCCAGGGCTCTATTATATTGCACCATACTGATTACAGTCGCACGGCAATTGACATATCCTCCCCATCTCACCTTATTCTTAAGCGCAGGAAGTGGCATGATGTTGTGCCGTATATAGTGGGTGACGCTGACTGAGGTGAGTTGTAGGAACTTCATATCTATGGAAAGAAGTAGACTTGCAACACCCGTCACAATTGCAGTAGCCATTGACACCCCCTCAGCAATAACCTTAGAGTTATTCTTCCATAAGGTGTGTATACTGTACGCCGGAGCCACTAGCTGGCTGAGTGAAAGCCCAAACTGAGACTTGTGGTACAGTTCATATTGTAGATCTTTGCTGGGTTCGCAGGAAGCGTCCGGCTTCGTTAACTTGCATCGCTCGACACGTTCCCTAATGGTAGCTTCGCTCGTAACTTGCATCCCGGATACGGTTAAAACATTGAGGAAATATTTGCTGTACATGGCGGGTACGACGACGTGATTGTCAATGTTTCTTCGTTTCCCGTGTTGGTAATATACGTTACCAACAGAAACCACCATCAATACATTTCGTGCTTCTGCAACTGCAAAGGCACTCTTCAGGGCATCGCTTTCTTTGTGATGCGTCCAGCTGTGGTTTTGGACCATGGCTCCACGTGCCAGGCAGTAATCAATACATTGTAAGATATCACTTAGATAACCTTCCAGGTTCGAATCGAAAGCTTTGCACGGTATGAGACGCGCATATGTGTTAATTCCAGCTATGTCCTGAGGGTTCTTATATTTGGCAGCTATAATGCCCGCCAAACTTGTACCGTGACCATGAAGGTCCATGGGATCCATGTTGTTGTCGACAAAGTTTGCGCCATATATGTCATCTATGAGCCCATTATCATCGTCATCAACGCCTTGGATGCCGTTAAGTTCCATTTCATTAAGCTCTATTGCATCCTGTAATGCATCATGATGATAGTCTATCCCGGTGTCCACGATGCAGACCTTTACCGGTTTCCTCCTCATTTTCCGCATCTGATTCCAGGCTCTATTAATCTCCAACAGTTCGATGTACCATTGATCTTTTGAAAAGAGATTCTTAACATCGCCGTTCGGTGGCCTCTCTGTAGTGGGACTTTGTGCATCCGTACTCGAAGCAGATGTTTCAGTGTTAGATTTATCGCTAATACCACTTAAAATGGCTACAGCATCCTTTTCCACTTTCCCTCCTTCACTGATTAAGAAATCCTCTAGGCGTTTAACTTCATCGAGGCTATTTCCTTCTCCCACCTCTATTATGTATGTCTTGAGTGATTTCAACCTCTTGACTATTACACCCATTTTGTCGTCTTGAGACGAATTGTACTTGCTCAGGTCTATGTCATCGAATGGTACAGGTTTTGTTCTGTAAGGGAACCTAACGATTAGACGGCGTGCTATGATATCAGCATGTGTTTTAGTCCCACTTGCTGCATTATTCGGTCCGTCTCGTGAGTTAGGTGCCGAACCTCCAGGCGACTCACGAGGAGTCCGGGTTGAATTATCTTTGCTAGTTGTGTCACTTAAGGAAGGTGTCTCCTGGTCCAGTGTTGCCAGGGCATGGTTGACTACCGCCAGCACGATGCAAATAAACGCGGTTCTCAAAGCTTTAACCATCGTATGGGCGGCTCCTTAGATAGGAATTAAAAGTCAATTGGTTTCATTTGCATGTGTTGTAAGTACCAATGATTATGACGTCCAACTGTCATTGTCTCGAATTCATCAAAGTGACGTAATGAGACTAGTGTCTGACTCATCTTAGTATTTACACATCGCATGCAATCATAGACCGCTCACCATACAATAGAGCCCCTTATTCGTTTCGCACTTTCCCAAAGTGTCTGCGCGTAAACAAGCTAAGAATGACCTACGAATCCTGAATACAATAGGCGAAAGCTGTTATGTGAAGTTATGCTGATAGACACAGGACATGTGCCGTTCACCACAATTATACATTTATTTTGGCGAGCAAGATTTGAATTTTTTTGTACTTCATAACCGATGTCGTTTCTGTGGAAGTTGTTATCTGGGGACACTCGGCCTCTTATTGCTACTGAGGTCGTGTGTTTATATATCGGTAAATACAGCACATCATCGCATCTGTTGCAATGATTATTAGAGTAATTAGCAGCGTCGGTATAAGCCGAGCCAGCCTTCCTGCTGACGCCACTTTGGGCGATCTGAGGGCTGAGATTCGCAATCGTATACAGATTCCTGACGGCACAGATGTTCAATTTGTCATTGTTGACACTAATGTCAAGGTATATGTTGGATTCATGTCACACATCACGCTCCAGGTTGCTGGCCAAGACAACGAGCCCCTTAGTAAATTCGGAGTAGAACATGGGACATGTCTAAGACTCGTTCCAATCCAGACAGATGCTTCATCCCCTCCGGATCTTAGTTATGTGTGCATCGGAAAGGCTGACGTTAAGGAGCCGGAAGCTGTGGCAGCTCCTAGCGCCCCTGCCTCGGCGCCACTTCCTAGCAAAACAGATGGTAGGTGATGTTATATCCTCGACAACGATGTTCCCTCAGAAGTACCTTCTACATCATCAGAGCCCACATTCAAGTCATTTGATGCCTTCCTGCGTGACAACGGCTTCCCTATTTCAGAATTGGCATTGAAGCAGTCGTATAAATCCGTGTTTATCGAACGTGGCAAAATGAATAAGGTATGAGTTTCATAAGTGCATGCGACATATCATGTGTGCCATCTTCTTTCACCGTGTTTACATAGCGTTTCGATATGTCTTTGCATGTGTTACATGCCATTAACCCAAGTGATGTTGTTTTCAGTTGCCGTCCGGTGTTACTGTAAAACACCAGCCCTATCGTCATGTAGACCATCTGGAGCTCATGAATGTAGATGATATACAGAATTTCGCAAATTACTGGATGAATGACTTAGAGATGGCTGAACAGCGTGTAGGTTGGTTGTACGGTTACTATGTGGAAGACCCTCACTACCCGCTTGGGATACGCGCTGTCTGTGAAGGTATCTATGAACCTCCTCAGAAATCATCTTTGTGTGACGTTGAGCTTTTACCGGATGACTTTTTGCCGGTTGTTGACAGGATCGCCGACAAGTTTGGACTTGAGCGTATAGGTCATATTATTACGCATTTGCCTCGTGATAACTACCTGTCACCCCAAGACATAGTCGACTGTGCTAAGATTCAGCTTGACCGTGCCCACTCTACACATTACACAGGCTATCCGGTGTCAACGCACGTGACGTGTACTATGCATCCTGATTCTGAAGGGAAGCCTGCGCTGAACGCTTTTATGGTGTCCGACACAGCTATGGCTCTTGTTCGCGATGGCACAATTTCGGATATGCAGAACGACCCTGTGGTTCTTACTATCCGTGAGCCTAGGCAGAAGAACGAGATTCTTCCGCAGATCATCGAATCCGGCAAGGAGGTGTCATCCTTTGACCCTAGTTGGCTTGTAATTCGTGTAAACGATTCTGCACCCATAACTCCGCATTCTATTTTCAAGTACTTCGACTTCCCCCGTGAGAACCGTGATGGTCGTCCCGTCACGAACGATGCTGTGAAAGGTTTCCTGTCTAGCAGACTCGCAGGTGGCCTTGATGCGTCAAACCCAGCTATATTCAGTGACTTTCACCTGCTGTTATATTTGGCGAAGATCTTGGATGTGGACACTGCGCTCGCCATTTGCGACGCTGTGCTTGGCACAGCTCCGCTTGACCCTATTATGGTTGAGCTACTGATGGCAAGTTAGACATTGTATGGAAATTATTCACTACATTTGTTATGCTTATATCGTCCTATGTGATTTTCGGTTTGCGCTTCAGACGTTGTCCATACTGGCTGTTGCCCGGTACGGCCACGTGTCCTGTTCACAGAAAAATGGCAGAGTTAATTCTGATTTGCGTCGAACCCAGTTCGACTGCATCCCTCAAGTCCTCAGAGGTGCCCATGCTCATTTGAAACTTTTTTTCTGCGTCAAGCTTTGCGCATTCTGGTACCTCGTTGACGAGTTGCTTCTTGACGAGGTTTAGACGCGAGAAGCACTCCTTTGATCCGTTCCCAACGGTCATGAGGCCCGCAAATTTCAAAGCTCCACTAGCTATTACGTGCTTAACAAGATGTTCAATCGCCGTGTAGTCTCTGTAATCGATTCCGAAGTTCGAGTCATCAAGGGTCGTGTTGACTTCGCATAGCACTTTGAGGGTTCTTTGTGCATTGTTAGATGTGTTGATAGCATTCGTGAGCGCGTGAGCGAGTTTAATAGAGTCTAGTGCCTCAAAAGCCGAGAGATTGGGTATTTTGAGGAGGGTGCCCACTTTGCTACTTTGTAGGTGGCCTAGGAACCTCCACCTGATTGGAAGGTGAGATAGGGCATTGGCCTTCAGATGTAACTCGCTTATGTCAGTTTCACCGAATGCCGTTTGACCTGCTCCGAAGAGGGTCTCCACGGTCTGCGGTGTCTGTAGCTTGGAGACGACCAGAAGCCTTGTCGATTGCGTGGCTTTGCAGTTCCTGAGACAATTATGCAACTGCGACTTAACCAGTTGCCAACGATTAATTATATTTGTACACATTATATGACATTAACGGCTGAGTTTACTGTATCCAGTAGCGTCTGTGCGGCGCCCTGGGAGGACTGTAGCAGATTCTGTGTCTCCCTCATATCTTCTGCTGATAGTTATTGTCTATTTGCACTAGCTCACCGTAATCTTTGCCGCAATATACTTTAGCGTGTTCTACGTTGTTGAAGCACCAGAACATATTCCCACGTGAATATCGCTCTGGTGTTGTTGCTTCTTCGAACAGCCGATTGGTGTTCACCACGTAACAGCAGGTACATGTTTGCCATCCTGAGAACTTGTACTGTCCTGGTGGACTGTACTTGGAGTACAGTTCCGGGTTGAAGAGAAACATTGTTGAGATCAATATGAACAGTATCTGCGAGAAGTGAATTGGAACTCTGTGCTGAACGTACAAGGGTGAAAAACGCCAATATCCGTATGACCCACTCTCTGAGTCTCATTCTACACGGTGGTGCTCCATTCCTCTCGAATTTTTTCTTGAAGGTTTTGATGCGAGATTCGCTAATGCCACTTTCCAGGGCAGCCTTCTGGGCCTTGTATAGTTCTCTCTTGCGGTTTCCTCGGTCCTCTGTTAATATAAGTATTTACAAGCGGCACAACTGACTCTTTAGTACTATCCATAGCTGCAGTTTAGCCTTCATTCGTTGTGGCATTAACCATGACCAGAGTGGGCATAGTAGGGACCTTTCCATCAGCGTGCACTTGTCGCAGGTTGATACACTTTTTATAGTGGCAAATCCCCAAAGCATTCCGAAAACACATCCTCCCTTCACAGCATGCGGTGGATTTGTATATGACTTACAACATGGGCGTAGTTATCAATGTGAGAGGTCATTCCACACACGAATCCAACGGCCTGCACTATTTAATGGGCCACAAGCTGTATAGTACCAGTGTTGCTATGTTGTACGCTAGAAGGAAGAGTGGCCGAGGTATTGTGTTCCAGTACTCTGCATAGGCATGATAAAGAGGGCTCTGGGCTCACCTATGCAGTAGGGTATCATCGCTCCATATAGGCCGTACATTGCCCCTGATGAGCCTACCGTTGTGCCGCAGGGGTCTAAAACAGCTGAAATAAGATTTCCACCCACCCCACTGATCAAGAAGAGTCCGAGTGTTCTAAAGAACCCCCAGTCCTACAGCGCTTTATTTTACAATAAAACGTACATACCGGCTCTATGATCCAGAGGGCCTGCATCTGGCAGAAAATGTTGAATAATAAGTGCCACCATGACCCGTGCATGAATATCGCCCAAAATATCCTGAAGGTTTCATTGTAGTTGCGTATCATGTTTGCGTTCAATCCACCAATTATGCTGAATATACGCTCGTTTGGCGACTCGCTGCTCGCTTCTCCTGCTGCATATGCATAGTTCGGTGTGTTCACATGCGTGGTGGGCCATCCTTCATCTGTTGCCTCAGTTCCGTAGAAGACTGTTTTGAAGGGGTCTGCCATGAGATTGTATTCACATGCTCCGTAGCCAAGTTCGACGAAGTATGGTTTCGTTACACCATTCTTTCCGTCTCCTGCATTTGGATACAATACTTTCGAGATGCACCTTCCGTTGAATGTCACCTTGTTGAACACCAGCCTGCGGGAAGTTTAACGCAAATCACGACACGACACACTCTGAGAGGAATACAAAGAATACTGCTGAATTCATGATTAGGGCGACGGTCAGCCTTCCACGGAGTGGGTTGTTTTCCAACGATGGGTCCTTTGCTTTGACGGTTTCCCTGGCTCCACCCCGTTGCGATTTCTTAAGCGTTGCAAATTTCTCCAGTAAGTTTAGCGGAGCCCTTCTGTCGACCAACATCTTAACCTTTTTGCCTGCATGGTCTGCTGTGTATTGGTGACATCCGGTACCCTTCTCGGCGCCATTGCTTCGTTTGGCTTCCGGCTGCATGTTGGAAGAATTACCATCTAGATTATCCATCATTATATTAGAATCATTTCTAATTAGGATAGTGTATAATCGGCGTTGCTCACGTTCGTGTACGCATATGTAAAATAACACGGGACTCATGGTTGTCCTTAGAGCTGCATGTTGAGGCGTAATATTAAAAAGTCTATGTTATCGCACAGGAATCCATCACACGGATTCTTGAAGTATTTATTCAGAACCTATGGTTCCGCAGCGACGTCTAGAATACGCTGCAGCACCTGCAGTGGGTAGCGATAGAGCTTGAAATTTAAGGTTATGACCCGTCCGGAACCTATGTGGGCATAGTGACAGGTCTAGACGAACTAACCCAGCGTGACCATACAGTGTTCCTGCCCTGTTATGTTTGTGGTTTCGGTATGAAACTTTAAATGCCCGTTACCATATGCCATGAGAGGGACATAGTCCCTGACGAAGACTCTGCGCTAGCTCACGTCGATTTTAAACCAAGCATACCTGGCACACTCGTTAGTTTTGCCATATTTGCAGGCGATTTGTGTTACATTACTGAGCGCCATTGGCGGTGCCGACAGCATTCTGTCCACCCTTCTGGTTGCGATGGAGGCCATGATGACCGTTCAGAATTTAAATTACAGCGAAATTCGCATCAATAAATATTTGACTATCAGCATTGTGAAATATAAATAGTGCAAAATGCGTCTATCTCGCTAACACCGGACGGCATACCTCCCGCCGCGTACAACTGTTGCGCTGGATTTTTTCACACGTAGAACCCGCGCTACATCCCACAAAATTGCTATACACACAATTCCACGTACAATCACATATGCATGAACGAAGGTGATTACAACTGTCATTTAGACTTCCTCGGCTACGCTAAGGGGCTTGGTGGATATAGCCTCACGAATGTTCTTAATAAAGGCCTTAGAGTTAGCTCTGCATTTCCTGATCTCCTCCTTGGTCTTCTTAGCGTTCTTCTTCACGCCTGCGAGTCCCTCCTTGCGAAGCTTGTATTGCACGAACTTCAGTATCTTCTTAGAGCACCCGCGCTTGATGGTCACTCTGGGACCACTCTTCTTCGGTGCAAGTAAGACACTCTGCACCGGTGCCGAGTTGACAATAGCACTCAGATCGGCGTTTGCAAGAAGCTTCGATGGTGTGACCTTGAGGTACTCGTCGACTGCCTCGAAAGCGGACTTGCTCCAGATGCAAAGCCTTCCGAGGGTGCCTGCTGGGGCGAGTTTGAGAAGGTTGAGCCTCTCTACACATGCAACTTCGACGCCTGCAATGTTCCTGAATGCCCTCCTACCCTCAACGGCCGAGGCTCTAAGGATAATGAGAGGGCCGACAGGCCTCTTCTTGCGGCCATCCCTGCCGTGTCCCCTAACCTTGTCTACCCTTTCGAGCTCTGCTCCGAGACCAAGGGTTTCCAGAAGCTTGATGGCATCCTTAGTCTTGTTGATTTGTTCGATCGAATCATCAACGACCATCGGTACTTCGCCAATTCCCTCAATACGGTGACCCCTGGCCATAACAAGTGGCACGACAGCAGTAGCAGCGACAGCGGCTGCGAGGGCCTTCCTCTTTTCCTTGAGGTTGACCTTGCGGTGCCACCGCCTCCATACGCGTGTTGGGGCGTACATACCACCAGCACGGCAGAAGTTGGCATAGGCAGCCTGGCCGGCACGGTGTGTACCACCACCCTTTACACGAGGAACACGGGCCATAGCGCGACCTGTACCCCAGCTTCTTGCAGAGGTTTGGTACCCAGACATCTTGCTGATAGCATACGCTTGCCGCTTGTTTTTGGACATGTTGGTGTGGACCGATCGGACGAGGTCCAGCCTAAGAGGAGACGAGAACACCTTAGGCATGACGGTTGCCCCGGCACGACGACCGTCGGCGACCTTGAAGATTGACACCTCGGGGCGCAACGTCATCTGTGGAATATGAATAGAGCACAACAAATATGAGCCACAAATACAGACGCTGTACTGATATTTATTACAAAGCAGGATTTTGTGGCCAGACGTTCTGTAAAGGCTTTGCCTGTGCAGCAGCCGCGCCCTTTTAATCGGCCCCAAGAATCCTGTTCACGTGCACGCGAACCTACCTTTGCAAACTATTATCCTTATGTGTTAGTAATAGTAAAATGTCAAACAAGATACTTATGAGTGGCTTTGTGCCTTAAAATCGTATGGTTTCGGTGTTGTTCCAATCGTCTCCCGTCAATTGCCCCATTGCCGGGGATGGCTCCCAGTGATGGCGGTCGCGACCATCACCCTCAGTTTGAGTTTCGCTTTTAATCCAATATTTGACACAATATTTGTACATATCATTCTGATGCTTTTACCATACCTTGGGCATGTTGTGTATGCATGGCGTCTCGCAAGGACGCATAGTGTCGTGTCTACTTCAGTCCTTCGCATGAACACGACTTTTGTCACTCAGCACCATCTATAGATGTGTGTTGACATCACCCACTGAAATTTGACGTATCAAACGGGCTGTAACCATGGGACAGACAAATAGCGTCAGCCCTAGAAGTTTTCAAGAGGATTACTACATGTTTTTCGACCAGCCGCGCGCGTCTACTACTTCCAAAGCAACAGTGTGTCGTTCTGTGATCAGCTCTAGACGATATGGTGGTGATTTTGTCGCAAAAGATGAGTCCTCCAAGGGGAGTTCCGATTCGCGACTCGTACATCGCGGCGATTCCGGAGATCTTTTCAACGTCTCGACGCACCATGAGCAGCTTCACGCCGATGAATCGTTAAGTAGTGCCTACAGTGTGAGCCTCTATGACGAGGGTGGGCACAGTGTATTGTGTGACGATGATTGTCTAAGTGACCAAGAGTGCACCCTCCGCGCGTATCAGAGCCCAACGGGTCGTGTAATTTCTGGTTACTGGAATGGGCATGAGTTCGTCAGCGGCCGCATCACGTGGAACGACGGGCGTGAATACAATGGCGCCTTGAAGGGTTCTGTGCCAGATGGCTTCGGAAGCTACCGCACCTCCGGTGGGAAAGAGTACACAGGATATTGGAGGTCTGGTTTGCAGCACGGCATTGGATCATATGTGACTGACAAAGACGGCTGTCGTCTCCAGCGTCGCGGAATCTGGGAGAATGGTCAGTTAGTCCGTTGGCTCGACGACGACATAGAGGTAAAGGATGAAGTCACCAAAAGGACACTGCTAGACGATATAATGGCAACGCCTACAGCGACTCCTGTGCTTTCTCCGTCATCAATAGCGGCGTCCCTGCCATCGGTCGGCACGTCCCCCTGCGCCCATATGGGTGGCATGTGAATTTGGGCCATCAGCTCGGTGCAGCACTGTGTGTTGCGTGGCCTCATGTGTAGATATAGTTTATTCATTGAACCCTTCTAATGGTGTGATATAGGTTCCACCTTATAATGCTGTTGTTGTACCAACTTTGGCTACCGTTGAATACTGTGATCCCATGCCATGGCCCCAGTGCGTGACTTTGCCTGTTGTATGTGTTATGTGTGGCTTGTTACGGTGATGGGTGTCATGATCACTTGGTTTACTTTATACAACTCCACGGATACTGCATTTAGATGGGCATTTAACAGGCGCGGTTCCGCATGGCCACCTGACAGCAGAGTTTGTAGATCTGATATATGGTCTCCTGACGTTTGCCTGAAACAATAGCTTCCAGGAGGAGTTGTTTCTGGCGGTCGTTCGGTACTACAGCTGCGGGCAGCTTTTCCAATCCTACCTGGAGCCAGATGGCTGCTTCACTTCCCATTGTGTGGAATAGCGCATCGACAAAGTCCTCCACGCAGTGCTCCACAGAGGTTTCGCAACCACTAGACAGCACTGAGAATACCTCGGAGACACATTTTGGCAGATGTTCTGTGGCCACATGTTTGAATCTGGCGAATATAACGTCGGATTCTAGGAACGCCATCCAGAATTCGAACACGGAATATGGCTGGCGAATATTAAAACACATAACGCTCGCAGCTATAATTTCTCGGAATGCTACCTCATTGTCGAAGCAATCCGGTGAGTTTTTAATAAACCTCGTCTGCAAACCGAAGAAATCGTCGATAAGTTGTTCCGGATCCTCACCTATTTGGTTTTGATGGTTGTTACTTACTAACGCATTTAAAGCTATCCCTGTAAGTATACCGTAAAGCTGTTTGACTGCTGCCTGTTCTCTCTGGCCTGGGGAGGTTAGTAAGTATAACCACTCTACCAGGTATAGGAATGTACTCCACATGCGTTTTTTTGCGACATTTTCCACCGTAGTGACCACCTGGTATATACAGGGAGCAAAATCATTTCCAATACTCCTCGCAGAATGTTTGAGGCACCTGCCTATGTCCTCCACTAGATGTGGATCCTGATGGTATATTTCAAGTAGTCGGCACATGAGAGGAGTCACCACCTCCAATATGAGTTTGTGCAGTATATGCTTTGTCTTTATATGCCTTACGAGCGTGCATACCTTCCCCAGGAGTTTCCGTAGGTCTGCTGGCTGCATTGTTACCTCGTTACGGGCGACGGCTTCGAGTTGCTGCAACCACCCCTGAGCCAGTTGTTCCACCACATTACAAATGGTGCTTGGTGGCAGATCGCTGATTGCCCTAGCGGTTCCTTCTATGAGCATGAGTGCTAGATTATCATTTGTTACTGTACGCTGTATACATACAGCAAGGTGCTGGAGTACTGCCTCCCAATTCCTCAATTTACCCAATCGAAAGTAGTAACACATTGCTGAGATACTTGATACAAGTATTCCCTGGATTTTCGTTTTATATGGTGCATCAGAATCCAACACAGCTCCATACACTCCACAAAGCAATCCCATTACCTTCTGTAGGAGGAACCCCGTTTCGTCCAGCATTATCACACGTGTTGAGTATCTAAGAAACTTTATAGCAGATTCCCAACAATTTAGTTCTAATATACTTGTTGGCATATTCCCTCTCAGAAGTTTTTCAATAGCTTCTATGATCGATGAGACTGTGGCGATGTGCTGTTGTGAGAGTGCCCTTCCATCAAGGGCCGAGACCGTTATACCAAACGCCCTGAAGCTGGAGTCCAATCCTTGCAGCGACGATGCAAAGTTCCCGTGGGAGATTGTGCATTTTTGCACAGTCTGGAATAGTATATCCGTTTTCAATGTCCTCACCAATTTCGGAACGATAGAGTATACATCATCGACATAGTTTTCGTATTCGTTGGTGCTGTCTGTGCCAGGGGGCCTGGTTGCCACCAGTAGAATGATTTCCATCAACTGGGCTACTATTTCCTGTGATCCTCGGCAGCTTGGCGATTCTGCCTGGAGTATGTCCGATATGATTGTGAGGGCGTATTGAGCATATGCCATCGTTTCCTCGTCAATTACATTGAAATCTCCGGGGTCGCATGTGGACAGAACATGTATAGTATTATCCCTCACTGCCATGCGGTCGTAGTACTTTGAGAAGCAGTTGATAGTGTTGGGTTCATCAGCTGTTTTGAATCCGGGGAACACCAGGCAGTATGGAACCTCAATAAAGTGAATTGCGAGTTTTAGCAATTTCAGCACTTGTGGTTCAGGATCAATGAGATTGAACTCAAGTGCATCAATCAGCGCAAACAATAGCCTGGAGAAGCATTCCAGCAGGAACCTGTCGTTGTTTTGAAAGGCTTCCACGAGGAAGTTCGTAAACTCGTCTGATACACAGAGGTCGAAGCAAATGCGTAATACATGTTGCAGATCACATTTCGTCTGTGCTAGGTATTTTACTGCGCCACTCGATGATTCTGCCTCTGATTTTATGCGAGTTGTCAGATCTGTTATTTCCTGTAGAACGTCAACCATGCAGTCCACAGCTGCTTCGTAGGTTTCGTCATCTACCCCGTCATGTGAGCGTGCATTCGGTCTTCTAACAATTTCCACGCAATCATTTATGAATATGGTGCATGCTCCTGAGTTTTCTGCGAAGTTGTCGAGCCTTCGCCAGCTGTGCCAGCACCTGAATATGGCGCTCGATGTTTTCACATCATTTCCGGCTGTCCTCAGTTTGACTAAGAAATCGAGTAATTTGCGATAGTCACGCTTCATATTTTCTGAAACCAGTCTTCTAATATCAGGGGTCACGATGATACGGGGATTTCTGGATTCGTCTGCCAGGCACTCAATGAGAGTGAGCAGCGTCTTGAGTGTGAGTGCGCCACTATTGTAGCACGCAATAAATGAGTCAAGAGGCGACTGCCACACCTCTACAGCTTGTATTGCAAGGTCACATACTGCCAGCGATATCATTGATGCGATATTTCGTCTGCACGTTATAGAAGTGTATGCGGCTTGAACTAACGGTAATGATGTGTCCGCGAGATAGACCATTAGGATCTCACAGAGCTTCCCTACCGAGCCTTGTGGGAGCTGGTAGTAGTCGTACATGAGTTTTACGCGTAACGTCTGAGCTGCGATAAACTTTGCCTGTAGTCTCATGTGAGAATATTCTTCGGGTAGCTCACCTCCAGAGGGAATCCACCTCCTAGGATGGTGTGAGTCTCTTGCCAAGCTTCTACGCTCTGCTGCCATTTCATTAAGAACTCGTTCCTAAGGGATCATTTTCTTTGACTATAGGTAACACATACGCCTTGCGACGAGCTTCCACGTCTGTGGAGCTCAGTAGGGTGTTTATATGCTCCAGAACAGCCATTTCAAATCACATCTTAATGTGAAGTACACAAATAGCTTGAATTTGCGACACGAGGCGTCGTGGCTCCCCATAGGCGCGGCGCCACTGTCTGCCAGCATCTGCTCGTACTGCTCTGCTTACATAATTTTGCACGTCTGGGTTATTAGCCGACGGATTAGTTCGTGTAAACCTCGTTATTAATGGATCGTTTTACTATTTCGAGCAACGCGTGCTGTATGAGTCCGTCGTCACTGTGTGCCTCTAGCGTTGCGTTGAAATTGAGGAACCCGAGTGAGTTTCCCTTGGAGAAGAGGCATTTGCACTCGCAAGGGTCCATTTGTCTTAGTGGCTGCTGCCAAACTATCCGGCATCCCATCCCTGCTGCCAATAAAATTTGCCTGGAGAGCTGGACCTCCTCGGCGCTAAAGGCTTTCTCCGCGCTTGGGAGGACCGCGATAGCGCTTGCGCCAAGACCATTTGTTAGTTTCAGCACATCATCTGATATTTCATCGACGCGGCTTCGCCTAATTACCACTGCTAGCCGTTTAATGCGTTGGATAATAGTGCTCACCGTTTGCTGCCATGGCCTTAAACTTGGCATTGTTGAAGAAGCTATGTTTGTAGTCTTCCTCTTCAGTCATTGTCACTCTGCGGATATTCTACACGTCAATGTGTTCTAAACATGGCGGTGAGCGTTTTCGTTTAGTGCCCCTCTGTGTCATACCTCTGCTGCGGGAAGGTACAATATAACTCTTGCGTTTTTGATGAGTAGCCACTGTATATATGGCAGAGCGGATTCCTGCATAAAATTTACTATGAATTTGATACTGATTGAACATACAACGGATTCGGCAACTAATGCGACGACTTCGTTGTTCATGGTCCTTAAATGGAGGTGTTCGCCTATAGCTATATGGTTTTACACCATATTTCACTCACATATGAGAGCTCTACATAGTTGCACTAGATTAGACACGATACGTTCCACTTGGCTTTTTGAAGTTTCCGGCAGCAGCACCATTCTGGATACTGGGTGATTTTCGACGATGCCGTTAACGTCCACCGCGCCATCTGCGGTTAGGCCTTTACCGCGTTACTTCGAGTTGAGGTGTTTTGTGTACCAACCTACTACGTGTTTTCCCTTCCAGGCCTCGATATCTCTGTCTATCAGGGCCTCGTCGAGAATTTCCACAGTTCCTGTACGTTTGATGCTCTTCTACGCAACACCCATCTGCTTACCAGCAAATGCCCGGAACTTTGTGTATCCATCTGGTCTATCCACATGGCTTATCCGGACGTTAAACTTCCAGGATTCCATGTTAATCATCTACCTTCGGAATAGGCACGGAGTTATTGAGGCGTTCTGGCGGAACCACCCTGGTGAGCGTTTTAAGCATTTCGTCGTGTTCTTCCTTTAACGTGAGTTCACGCTGCCTGACGCTACTTGCTCGTTCGAATTTACATGCCAGTTGCTTATCTACGATGAACGTCCCGGCTGCCAGAATGCTGAATAGTACGACCAAGGTCGGAACGCCTATTGAGTAGAATCCGCTCCGTTTGTCAAATTTTTTAATGCGTCGCAACACTTTCAGCTCATTTAGGGACCTAAACATGGTTCATGTGCATTGGTGTGTGATTGAGATTTCTTTTGCCATATCCTGATGGTGTTAATAGACTGTGCGGGCGCTTTGTGGATGGTTCTGATACTACTCGCTTCACTCCCCTAAATTCATGAGATAACAATATGTCTATAATCTTGGGGCGGGTGATTCTTTGGGCAACGCTGTTTACTGGGATGAGTTGCGCTGCCCATAGTGTTGATAGACAAGCCTTCTTGGCACCTTCTACGGTTCCTGTTACGTGTCATCGCATATTTTCTCCCACGAGTTCAGTTACGTTTGGGGCGTCACGGGTTTTACCTTTATCGCCGTCGAATGGAACCTCTCATCAGGTGTTAACACTGTACGCAAAGAAAGGTAAAACCGATAAACCACGAGAGCCATTCGCCGGAAGTGACGATATCATGAACAAAGGGTACGTAAGATACTGAGTCGAATAGTGAGATATCATGCAGTTCGTTGTTTTCGGATAACACATTAGAGTTAACTATGGAGGACATGGCTGCTCGTGAGGTTGATTTTGAACATTACAAGAGTCGGTCTGTTAGCCACCTACGTAAGGTTGGTATTGTGGCAGCCTCAGTAGTCACGGTAGGCCTGCTCTACACTGCCATGAACGCGCTGAAAGCCATGATGAATCAACAGCACGAAAAGGTATGCGCTGGTCCCGAGTTGACACATGTTTTCAGCTAAGCTCCAATCGTTACGACGGTGCAAGTGCTCCATCCGATGGTGGATTCCACAGCGATGGTGAATAGTTTTCACTCATCGCTAGTCTACCCGTTCGGATGGAGGGGTCTGATTCCTCTTAGCACTCAACGTTCAACAACATAAAACATGTAATGATAGTATCAATATCGACACAAAGCTTCTACAACGGTGTCCTTTATGTTACTTGCTGGTGTGGCATACAGCCCACTATTCCGGCAGTATATGACTGTACCACTCCTTGACTTGTTTCCTTAGAATGGCGTATGAACTCTCAAGCGTGTCGTTGACCAAGGTCATGTCGAAGGGGCAAGTTTTAGCTTCTTCCATCTCCTGCAAGGATCTCTGGAGGCGCCTGTCAATGTCCTTTTCCATGTCTGCGCCACGCCTGAGTAGCCTTTGCTTGAGAGTCTCCAGATCATCAGTCTTTACAAAGACTCCATGAAGCGGGATTCCTGTAGCCAATAGTTGCTTGTAGCCGTTAATTTCTATTTCCAGCATAGGAATCTTGCCCTGGGACCGTATGCGGTCAACTTCCCGTCTGGCCGTACCGTATTGGTTGCCCACGTATGCCGCGCACTCCAGAAATTCGTCTGAATCCTTCATGGCATCGAATTGCTCATTAGAAATGTAATAATAGTTAGAATTTTCCTTTTCATTTGGCCTAATGGACCTGGTTGTGTAGCTGATGCTTAGTGCGATAAAATTGGGGAATTCATTGAGAAGCATTTTATAGAGTGTTGTTTTGCCCACTCCGGAGGGGCCCACTATGATAAGAAGGGGTATTTGCGCCATTCTCCGTTGAATGCGTATGGGCACTCTAATATAGAGTACCACGGTAACATGTCCGGTGAGAAGCAGGCCCACCTCACACCACTTCTTGTGAGGCTTTGCCTACTCTCACCATGTACCGGTTAGAATGCTCCCAAGAGCGTATATGCATACCTAGACGTAGCTCTGCATAATACCTGCAGTGTCTGATACTTTGGTGCGAAACCTTTATGTGTGCTACTGCGTTGGCGCCGTTTACGCCATGAATGAGGTTTTCTGAATGTCATGCATTGGAATTCTCATAAAAACAACGATTACAACTCTCTAATCCATACTACATTTTGGCATGCACTTATGAACCGGTGAGAATCCTGCTGACGCTGCAGCGCGCATGGCATGAATCGAAGGTATACATTTTAATAATCGATTTGTAACATGATTCTGGGTTATATAGACATTATTAAATAATTGCTACCTTAAGTAGCGCAATTTATTAAGAATTTCGACACATTTTCTACCTGTGGTTTGTTACCCTCTCTTGGGTGTATCTACTGTGGGTAGCATTTGCCTAGCATCCCTCGGGGTCACATCGCCTTCTTCTCGGTGGTTTGTGCATTTTATTTAACACTCTCTGGTGTACGATATATATTTGCCTGGCTGAAATCTACGATATCACAATGGCATACGAGGACCTTTTGGACTTGTCAGGTATAAAGTCTTCACGTTTAAATATACGCATGTTTGCCAGCTATACCATTGTTATCGCACCAAAATTCATATTGCGTTTAATTTAAACATCACCATTTCATTTACTCTCATAGAACTCTCTACCTTGTGTAACGTAACTTCATTCTTATGCTCGGCTTTCATTCTCATGCAGATGACGTCTCACGGAGTCGATCGTTAGGGCGCAACAATAAGGACGTCATTCGTCATCGTAATGGTGAAATATCTTGCGATGTTGCCGGGGCCAGCGAAGAGGTCGTTGCCCGTCAGGCTCAAGAGGCGGTTGATCGTCGTCGCGACCGTTTTCGTATCTCTTCACGTTCCACATCATCACATCAATCTGAATCAAGGCATAGAAGTGTATCTCCGGGGCCTAGGATCCAGTTTCTCAAGCTTGCAACACTTGAAGCCGAATCTGCTTTGAAGGAGGGCTTCGATGTTGCTAAAGGTTTGTATTTGTTTGCACCTCTTTCATTCGTATTAGGTGATGGGTTGAAGCGTATGAACTCTTGTTATACTTCCAAAAGTGTTTGCCAGGATAGATTAGTCAATCACGACGTTGAGTTGCCGTCATTATTGCAGTTCGACCACCATGTGTTGGAAGAACACGATACTAGTGGCGAGGACATGACTGACTTTGATGAGCTATCTAAGGTGTTGTGTCATATAGCTAAGGAAAGGATGGTTTCTGTGCAACCCCAGGTGTTGTGTTCTGATTCGTCTCACAGAATCTTGAAGATTGGTCTGGTTCTTAGTGGTGGCCCAGCACCTGGTGGCCATAATGTCATTGCGGGAATTTTTGACTACATGTATTTGCGTAATACACAATCACAGATGATAGGTTTCCATGGTGGTCTCGATGGCCTCCTAAACAGACACCATGAGATCATTACTCCTCATGCGATGGACCAGTTCCGCAACATGGGCGGTTTTAACATGTTGCTATCTGGTCGTGGCAAGATTTCAGGCGCCAGCGACCTTGACAAAGCCGTTGAAGCTGTGAACGAGTTAGATTTGGATGGTTTGATCATTGTCGGAGGTGATGGGTCAAACAGTAATGCCGCAATTTTGGCCAATCATTTTGCAGGTCGTGCCAATGTAACTAACCCTGATGGCAAGCCTGCTTTGAAGAAACCATGTTGTGTTGTAGGTATCCCAAAGACTGTCGATGGTGACGTGAAATCCCATAATATCGAGATTAGTTTCGGGTTCGATACTGCTGCGCGCACTTATTCCGAATTGATTGGCAACTTATGCACTGATGCCAGCAGCACACAATACACGTATCATTTCATTAGGGTAATGGGTCGTTCAGCTTCTCATTTAGCTCTTGAGTGTGGTATGCAAACCCATCCAAACGTTGTGTTGATTGGTGAGGAGGTGAAGCGTAAGCAACAGTCTCTTTCAGCGATCGTAGATGACATTGTCGATTTAATGGAGAAGCGTCATAGCATGGGCAAGCCTTACGGTGTAGTTTTGATTCCAGAGGGTTTGATTGAATTTATTCCCGAGATTGACATTCTGATCGGTGAGCTCAATGAAATCCTGACCAAGGCTGATGGTCCTGTCACCTATCTTGCACCAGAGAAGCTGAATAAGAGTCGTGCTACGTGGGAATCTTTGCCGGAATCTATTCGTGAACAGTTATTAATGGATCGTGAGGCGACTGGTTATGTGATGCTTGCCAAAATAGCCACCGAGCGTTTGTTGTTAATGTTGGTTGAGCGGCGCATTGCTGAGCGTAATCTTCCCCACCTTAGTTCGTTGACTTTCATGTCCCATTACTTTGGATATGAGGGGCGTTGTGCCATTCCTTCCCGCTTTGATTCTGCGTATTGCTACGCTTTAGGTTACAATGCTGGTGTTCTAATCAACGCTAGGCGCAATGGATACATGTCAGTTATTCGCGACCTCAAGTCCCCCGTCAGTGAGTGGGTTCCACTGGGAGTTCCATTTATTCACCTGATGCGTATGATTGATCTCGGTGGGCGTCGTGTTCCTGCGATTCGCAAGACCTTGTTAGACCTCGATGGCGATCTTTTCAAGGTGTTTGAAAAGGTACGCGATCTTTGGGCATACCACGACCTCTATAGGTCACCAGGCCCCATCCAGCTGTTCAGTGACGGTGTATTGCACTGTTTTTCCATCTCGAATCCCACCGTTGAGGACTTGATTGGCGATTTCAAGCCTGGTGATGATGTCGACCGTCGCTTCCTGCTGCACCGTCGTCTTGACTGCATGAGTCCTTTACAACGTAAACTTCTGAACTTGCGCCCTCGGATTCCGGCTATTTGTACGGATCCTCGAGCCCGTATGAAGATGTTCAAACAGGTTTTGAGTCATGACCCCTATACGCGCAATCAGATTGTGCTAAACTATCCTTACATGACGCGTAAGGTACACTTTAACCTTTATGAGGTTGTTGGGGATTATTCACATAGCGATATGCGTGACCCAGTGCGTTCCATGCCACTGAAGGTCGGTGTGGTTGTGCTTTCGAAGCAGGCTCCTGGTGTGTTGAACGTGATTTGGGGTCTTCATGAGCGCCTTTCCATTTATGGCAGCAAATGTTTTGCTTTTAATGGTGGTAAGGGTTTGGTTGATTGTGACTACATTGAGCTGTGCGCCAACGATTTTGACTTATTCCGAAACCAAGGTGGTCTTGAGATGGTCCACCGTTCCCGTGTGCATTACTTCCACGACCCCAAGCACTGGGGGCCAGCTTTGCAAACTTGTACTAAGCTAGGCCTTGACGGTCTTGTAATTTTGGGTGATGAAGTTGCGATGACACAGGCGGCTCTGCTTACGGAATACTTCCTGAGCAAGAATAGCCAGATTTGTATTGTTGGAGTTCCTGTTGCTGGTTCTAATGGTTTGGCTGGTCAATTGATTGAGAGTTGTGTGGGTTTCGACTCTAACGCACAGCTATACGCATCCCTGGTTGGCAATGTATTGACCGATGCTGTAAGTATGCCAAAGTATTGGCATTTTGTGAAGATTTTGGGTCGTTACCCAAGTTTAGAAGTTTTGGAATGTGCACTCCAGACACATCCGAACTTTATTATAATTGCAGAAGAATACGGCTCGGCTGATAAGACATTGTTTGACGTCGTGCGTGACATTGCTGATGCCGTCTGCAAGCGTGCCAAAGCCGGCAAGAATTTTGGTACCGTACTTATTCCAGACCATTTAGTATTACATCTTCCTAACACTAAGTCGATGCTAACGGAGCTTCGTGAGGTGCTTCTGGAGGCTGCTGCTGCCGGCAAGCGTCAGGAGGCTGTTGATAGTTTCCTGAACTACAGTAAGGACAGCAAGGATGCAAGCGAATGGGTGAAGAAGATAACTCCTTGGAGTCTCGGTGTATTTACTTCGCTGCCCTTGTACATTCGTACGGAGTTGCTTAACTTCGGTACTGAGGTTGCGTTGGAACGTCTCGACATTGAGATCATGTTGGCCAAGATGGTCAAAGAAGAACTCAATCTCCGCAAGGCAAAGGGCGAGTACAATGGTAAATATGCGGCTGTGACTCACTATTTCGGGTACCAGGGCCGTTGCTGTATGCCGTCTGAATTCGACTGCAGTCTTGCCTTTGCCTACGGCCACATCGCCGGTATTGCTATCGAGAACCGCCTGACCGGCTGTTGCTGCTCTATTCGTGGTCTTTCTGGTGCCGTAAAAGACTGGAAGATGTTCGCTATCCCTCTTACTAGTTTGATGAAGGTTGACCCGAATATTTTACAGGTTATTTCCCTTAACGAGTTCAAGAAGGGAGAGTTACCCGTTATTCCAAGTTCGACGGTTGATCTCAAGAGCAAGGCATTCAAGAAGATGACTATGGCTCGCAAGACCTGGTTGTTGGATGACCTCTTCATCAACCCTGGGCCCATTCAGTACAACGGCTCTGTTGCGACCCAGAGCATGGTGCTGATCAATGAGCACGCCGAGTATTACCACATGTTGAATGGAGTTGAGCGTTTCTTGGGCATTTTGCAGAACACATGCAAGTTTGGTGTTAGTGAGGAGTTCTTGAATCACGCATTTGTACAGCTCTGGGGTCTGATTAAGGTTACTCAGTCCCCCGGAGAACTTGTGAATTTGGCTCAGCATATAAAATCGGACGACGACGAGGCCACTACGCCTTCGGCCAGTCCATCATCTATTAACTCATATGTTTAATTTTTTCTTGCGCTGTTTTATGATGCTTGTCATTGTCACATGTAAGGCAGTTCCCGCCGATAGTGCCACTTTCAGTTGCAATTTCCGCTTTGAAGATGGTGGCTTCGACGGTTTTGCCGATACTATACGAATTCCTCGTTTCGGAATCCCGATACGAGGTGCGCGGCAGCGAGTATAGAGCTCGTTTAAAGGCAATATTCAACGAATTGATGTGTGCCCAGCTTGAGTTTCCTATGTGTAATGTTTCTGCTGTGCGCCAGGCCAGTTTTAAGACATTGGAGGAGCTAGTCAATTGCGTTGGTTTTGCGGATTGCGATGATGTGAATACATTTAAGCTTGACGCATGTCCGGGTATCCGTCAATATGTGTATCCCGCGATTCCAGATTTTACCCAGATTGACGCTGACTTTGTGAAATCATGGCAATACTTCTTCGGGTTCATTGATACACGTGACCGTGCGTCTGCCAGCGCTCGAAATCGTCGTCCAAAGCCGTCATCAGCCCTGCCTGAACCATCATTAGGTGGCGAAGACGACAGTGATGAATCATCCTCCGAGAGTGATTCGACGATCTGCAGGGACACCATTAAAGCTGTTATAACTGCTGATGACATCTTAAACCCGAGGCAACGTCCTGAAAACCTTGATTCAATGCTATCGGTGCCGCCTTCGACAGTTCCCTCCACACCACCTAATCAGGTAGGATCTATTGCCACCGAAAACTCTACTTACATGCATCGAAAAGTTCCAATTTACATGGACTCCACGTACAAGATTGACAAGGGAGCGGTGGTGTTTGGCGTGATGAACGACGCCCAGTTAAGCTACGAGTGGTCTTGCAACACGTCATACAGTGCTTATGCCGAATCACTGAAAAATTCGGTCGCAGGGACTGACTTCGTTAGCGATGGCGACGTTTCATTTGTGGAAGCTGCTATAGATGAGGATGACTCTGGTTATGACTCCAACTCATCGGGGAGTGATGATGAGGCTACCGACCAATTTGACCCCAACTCCATCTTTGGTAACTATTACTGCCCACTACCTCGGGGACATAAGGCGAAGCTCCAGGGAATCAAAATGGATGAAAGAATGGGCACTGTCGAAGTTTCATCAATAAACTACACCACCTTTACTCCTCAGGCCATGGAGGTCACATCCATGATGTATGTAGGTTCAGACGGAACCCCTCACGTAAGTTGTGTGGGCACTTTAGCTGCCCGATCTCCTGAAAAACCTTATTCCAACAAGGTAAAGTACCATAATCGCCAGTCTAACATTCAGCACCGCCTCGAAAGCGCAATATCTGGCATCTTTGCCATCAAGAATGCCATCGGTGTCCACTGTGACTCGTGTTCTGGTTGGAGCCTTAACAATGGTTGCTCCATAATATTCTGTGAAGCATGCGAATATAGGCTGCTGCATGTGTTTGATCCTATAGTTCTCAACCGCTTGTTTGAGTTGCGTCGTGATCTGAGGTCTGAGCTCTACCCAGCTATTGGCTACAAGTCCTTAGACTTGGGTGTGGAGAATTCGTTTAAGGATAAGAGTGGATCTAAATACGTGACGATTCCTGCGTTGTGTGAGATAGGAGGGATCTACCCGAAGGCTTCGCTGCACGACGGCCGCTACCAACCTAATTCCTTGAACATACCCATGAGCGCCGCTGTGGATCTGTCGTCAATTGTGTATACTAATGCCGAGTTGCGACCATATTCAGAATGCAGAAGTACTATTTTGGAGATTTGCCGTCAACGCCGGCAGCAGCGTTTGCGTGCATTTAATGATTATCTTGAAGGCCTCTTAAAGCTTTACCACACCTCAATATCCCATGAATCCTATCCTCTGATTGTAAATGAGTTTGACCAGGTGTTTAAGCACGCCCTTTTACCCATTCCTAGTGCTGGTTTCGACAGAAAGCGCCAGTATTTCGATGAGGTTACGTCATCCGTATTGTGTAAGCTTCCCCTGGACATCGATATGCTTCGCAAGGTTTTTTATCGCCGGGGCGTATATACATGGAGATCAGACGCCTCATCTAGCATTATGCCTTTAGCTGATGAAGAGTGTCATGACGTGCGTGGTAAAGTTCAGCCTCCCATTTATCAGTGGCCTGAGGTAGCCCTAAAGAACTACATTCGTAAGGCTCCTACAGAAAACAAAGCGTGTATATCAGTTACAGGGAAATCTCAATCCTCCAGTCTAAAACCACGTGCTTTCCTTGATTTTGTTAATCGCACAGGCACGCTCGATGATATCCCACGTGAATACGTAGACCACCTACACCAGACTGGCCGCCTCGAGGTGGGCTTCCCTACCTCTCTCGAGATGCACTTGCTCTGCATACCAGACTCGGTGCTCGACCCTTCGATGTACTCTAGATGTGGTATGGCATTTTTGTTTTCGCTTCCGTCCACAATACAGCGGTTGTGCGCACTATCGACGTTTTTGCGAGTCTCTGGTACTTCTCACGACAATCCTAAGCGACGTTCCAAAGACACGGTGGTTAACAAGACAGTTTGAATCCTACAAAGCACCACTAAGTCTTGAGAGTCCAGCGCACAACAGTTTTTAGTGTTTTCTGATTTTCCATTTGCTGAACGTCTGTTATTGCAGCGATGGATTTCACAGTCATACAAACAGTATGCTAAATGTATTCTATTTAAAACGTATATTGTACGGCGCAATGGAGTTCCATCGTTGTGCTAAGCACTGCTGTTATTGTTGTTGTTTATACTATTGTACACTGCGTTCCACAGATATGTTAACATTTAGAATTCTTGGACATATACGCCCTTATCTAGAGCCCTCATGGCATTTTAGTCTGTTTGTATCACTTGGAAGGCTTGAGCTTTTTGTCTAATAGGTAGCCCACCTGGCCGTTTGATTTGTTGGATTCAGACGGTTTCTGCAGACTCGGGTTAACGATCCAATTACGAGTAGTGGTGGACAGCCTGCGCTTCCTGTTAACTGCCTCTTGTTCTTCCTGTTCTTTAACCTGATTCTGGACGGTGTCGAATGGGTTGGAGTATACAATGCACTTTATGAGTTTTGGAGGATCTTTGGGTCGTTCATCATCGTCTACCTTTAAATTGATCCATTTTTTTAGCACATCCTTCCCTCCTACTACTTTTCCGAAGACGGCATGCCTATTATCGAGATGTTCGCACGTGTTAAATGTAATAAAGAACTGTGATCCGTTTGTATGTTTGCCCTTATTAGCCATTGATAGTACGCCCGCTCCAACATGATATAGGGTGTTATCGAATTCATCCCTAAAGTACTTTGGTACCTCTTCGTCGGGGCTGTCACGCTTTGCGCGTGTGTGGAAGGCGCTTTCGCCGCCGCTTCCTGTTCCTGTCGGATCGCCTCCCTGTATGATGAAGTTTGGTACGCATCTGTGGAAGATGGTGTTGTCGTAGTATCCATCAGCACAATGCTGTAGAAAGTTGTCGCAGGTCAAGGGAACACGGTCCGTATGCAGCATGATATTAAGGTCCCCGTCACTGGTTACAAGTTTCACATACGCCTTCAGCTTTTGCTTCTTGACAAGATCGTAAAGTGGTTCCCGAACTTCGAAGACTGTCATTGCGCGATATTCAGTGGCGTACGAAGAGTCCATTGCAGTGCATGTGAAGCTGGAAGCTTGGCCACTTGTGGTAAACCTTGCGTGCCGTGGCCTATCGGCTGCAGTATTTCTCCTTTTATCTTTGAAGAGCTTGGCGTGGTTGTCTATTAGTTCAGTAGCGCCCGCTAGCTTGTCAATTGTGCTGTGATAAAGGGCGTTCCCCTTTATTTTACGCTTGTCATTAGTTGTGGAATCCCTTGCAAACGTGCTGGCAACATGTTTAAACATTGCAATTTTGCGCAAGTCAGTATGGTGAGGATCCTGCAAGGTGATTATATCGTGCCTCTTGAATGGTTCACCTGTAGGCGCATGAAGATATGAATGTAACTCGAACTCACCAGTCATAGGGTCGTGCATACATCCATCAGCCTGCTTCTTGGCCACCGTTTTGAGCGTTTCAAACCCATAGACATAGCCTGATGTTCGAACAGCGACGACATGGGAGTTAGGTGTGAACTTCTTAAACGACAAGGGGCACTGTAACTCGTTGTTTTCATCCCTGGTGAAATGAAGCGTCACCAGTTCTGGAATTTGGAGTTCATCACCCGTAACAGGGTTTGTTCCATGGAGGTTAATATACTTGAGTATATTAGATTCATCGAATACATGTCCTTGTGGAGAGCAAACTGGTTTGTCGAACGGTTTTAGGCTGATGGCGCACGCATCCAGCGGAAGCAGTTCCCCTGATCTCAAAGTTGCTTTAGGATCTAGAGTGCTATCCAGTTCAGAATGGAGCAGGTAGAGCTTGTCCTTGCTGTGTCTATGCTTGCTTCCTCCCATTGTGTTAAGTGTCTGACGTTAGTCGCATTTAACAGGGGAATGGTGCCATCCTGTTTCACTTGAGATTCCACCATAAAGGCGTCGCAAATCTATTCAAAAAATACGAGATGTAAAATTCATTCACACATAATTGCTATCTGCATCGCGAAGGATGCGATTGTGGCTGGTGTTTTTGTCCGTTGTCGCTACCCATGTAACTGCCTTCGTGCCTTTGCGGCCGGAAGGCTCGCTATCTCACTTACCTATAGGAAGACGTGTGAATCAATATGGTGCGAAGTCACTTCTAGACGACCCTCTGTTGCTAGCTCCTTCCAGTGAGCCTGGTAAGGATGACGAGGTTGTCGTATCTAAGAGTCCTGCTTTCGGTTTGCAGCGCACACTGTACACTCACAAACGTAATATAAGTGCTAAGAAGCCTCGGTACAACACTGGAGATCACGTGTACATGGCCTCAGGGCCGTATCGCAATGCGAGAGGGACAGTGCTGTCTACATTTCGTAAAGCTCCTGGAGAACCGTACTTGGTGAGTCATGGTTGTTTGTGATGAGTCTGTGCAGGTGAGTGTTGTTTTGGACTGCCGGAACGAACGTGGTGTTCTACGAGGAGCGCTGACTGACTACCACGGCACCCGCGTAACAGTTCATGAGTCACAGCTGACGCCTCGTCCTTTGTTCTCGCCTTATTCTCCGCCTCCTTTATCGTGTGAAGACAGCTACATGGCAGCCGTGAAAGGCAAAGGAACGGGTTCACGAATGTCTCCCGAGGGATTCAATTTACAATGCATAACACGAATTATAAACTCGAGTTCAGCCAAGGAACTGAGATCGGTCTATGATCTCCTGTGTCGTACAACTAACATCTGCCCCCTGCCTTACCAATGTATGTTGATTCAGCTTGCTCGTTCTTTGAATCAGTCATATGATATTGATGACGTACGAGCATTAGCTAACGAGTTGTTGGGACGGTTACGCGTTTCATTGGAGGAAGGATTTTCGTATCAGTCACGCAAATCAATTCCGTGGATGGTGTGGTCGTTACACACTTTACACAAGGCTCACTTGATACGGGACTATGAATCCTATACAGCTATTTACAGATTGGTTCGACGGCTTTTGCTCTCCAACAAGCTTCCAGACCTGACCCAGGGTGAGATTGGCCTTATTTCGACTGGGTTTTCGAGTGCCCCGTTCCAATATAAAGATGCTTATCACCGTTTGGCCATGATATATTCCTATTTCAAGCCTTCTGTAGTGGATGCGAAGTACGCCGCCACGCTTTCGGGTTCTCTTTCACGAGAGGGTATAAGTCACCCTGGTTTCACACGATTGATGTGCGAGGTAGTAAAGGGTCAGTATGAGGTCTTATCCTCTACTAGTGCACTGTTCATTCTCGAGTATCTTGCGAATGAGCCTGATGTCCCCAAGGAGATAAAGGATGAGTTGCTAGCATGTTGCAGTGTCGTTGAATTCCTGAAACCTGATGCATCCGGGAAACAACGTTTCCGTGAGGCAGTACGCCTTGCCAGGTTGTCTACCTCAGAAATGGAGGAACTGTGCATCGGTTTGCGTTCCTTGGATTTGCACCTTATGCCTTACGATATCATGTGGGCATTGTCAATTATGCGTGTATCACCGTCTACTTCAGAGGCTGTTCGCCTGTTAATCATTCTAGCCTCGCGATACTTTGAAGAGTATGAGCCTAAGGAGCAGATACGTTTGCTCTATGCGTCTAGAAGGCTTAAGGAGTGCCCTACCCAGCTGATTGACGCGCTTGAAGACCATCTAAATTCAATGTACGTTATTGAAACTGCGTATTCACACCCTGCAGGGAGGAAGATCGTGTGTTAGATCCGCTTACACTTAAATGCATGGCACGTTGGTTGTCTAGCATTCCTGATTCTCGCCATAGTTGCCAGAGACTTGTGTTGGAACATGTTGAACGTTTCATTAACTTCTCCCTGAATCTCTCACGTGATTCTGCTATGGACGAAAGGACTTTACGTAAAATGATGCGTAACGTGACAGACTGCTTGCAGGCTATTCCTATACTTGGCTACGAGCTGGAGTCCCTCGCCCATTCTGCGTCAAAGTTACTGCGAACGTGCCTTCAGTATGTTCCAGACCGCTTGAGAGTTTTACTCAGCATGCTGTCCATTTTGGCTATGAGTAGAACCCTTTTCGCTGACGCTTCTAAGGCTGCATACAAACTGCTGTCTGATCCCACCTACGAGATTGATGAGGAAGTTAAGCCTTTGGCAGAGCTTCTACTAGTAGTGAAGGGAGCAATGGAAGGAACGCACTGCATTGCCCCAATAATTGAGCGTTTCGCTCTTCCGTCACTTCCAGAGCCGGTCGATAGTGATATGAAGGTTACTTCTACCCCGCATATGGATGTGAAGGAATACCCGGTGATGTTTTCATTATTGGTAAGCACACATCCATGTGAATTTATGCATATTATTTAGGTTCAGTCGGGCCTACTGGACGATCGCAGCGGCGCTTTAAGTAAGCTATACGTCTTCGCTGAAGATAATCTTTCTTCGCTTTCTAATGCCGACTTGGTCCTAATGCGCGATGCACTGGTAGCCATAGGGGCGTTTGATGAGAAATGGATAGCGTTGATCGACTCTCTCCCAAAGGGCATAGATGCTGTCACAAGTAATTAATCTAGAGTCGTAGTATTTAGTCCACGTATTGAATCCATGTGCTCTAATTGTTCTCCCTCTTCGCATTCATTGTCCGGAATGATGGAGCATGTTATTTTATGGGTTTCAGGTTCATCGTATTCGTGAGATTCTTCCGTGTTTTCGCACTCTTGTCCGACATCGTTGCTCTTTTGCGAGATTTCCTTAAGAAATGTGATGTCTGCCTGATACTGTTCAAATGTGCGTTGAGAGATATCCTGTGAAGTCAGCGGCGCAACTGACATCTCACCTTGTTGGGCTAATGCCATACTGTTGCTACCTATGTTATCGTCAACCGCAACATCACATTTAATCGCTCGTGTAATCTCATCGCCGGTTGTAGACAGTTTGCAGGGCACCATTTCACCTGATGAGTTGAGTAGCGCCATTTGCCCACTTTTCAGCAGCGCAAGAGCGTCGCCATTGGCTGCTGGAGGCGCATTGAGTGATAATTGCTCCTTAGGCATATTGCTATCATTTGCTATCGCTCTCAAATCTTCTCGTTGACGATCCAGCTTCTGCTCCGACATATGTCTTGCCTCACTGATGTTATCCAATGTGTTCAACATCAAGTGGAAGCGTTTCTCCAAATCCTCAATTACTCGGTTATTTCTGTTTTCCATGGTTGCCATAGATGCTGTAGTGACGAGTGGTTTAACGTTTAATGCCGTGCCGCCCGCAACCGCATTTGTTTTCTTCGAGAATTTGTCATTGTTTATAGCACGCATGTGCTCGGCGGCAATTCCAGGTGCCTGTTTAGTTGCCAACATAGACAGTTCCATATTTTCTTGTTGCATACGTACGCCGTCTTTAGACCCATCGAGTGACGAATTCGATAGAAACTTCTCCAGCATATCGTTCGATTGGCGTAGTTCCTGGGATACATCAAAAACCGTAGAGCCGTATGTTCCTTTCCCGGCGTTAAACTCTGAGATTGTTGCAGGAATATCACTATTTGTGAGCATTTTCTCGGTTCTCATGGATTCTGATCCCGCCTTTGACATGACCATTGAGCTTCCACTTCTGCGCAATGATGAGTTGGCTCGCATGTTCTCTTGAGCGTATCCAATATTCCGCATAATTAGGCGTTCATCCTTTATTGCCAAAGAAGGGAGGGCTGTCGGGGGAATGGACATTTCATCCTGGGCAGATTCTGCTGCGTTGTCTGTCCCTAGTAAGGTCCTCAGTACCTTTAGGAGTCCAACCTCATTTGATTTACACGTCTCCTCGAGGTGGTTTAGCTTTGCTTCAATCCGTCGTAGAGATTCTAACAATTCTGTCATGTTGACGTTATTTGTTTCCACCGGCTTTTGTATGAAGTCGGGCATTCCTTTCTCTGCCATGCCTAACTGCGCCGATGCCTGCCTCCGTTGCTGCATCATTAGGTGAATATTTGGCGTTGGGATTCGTTTCGTAACTGCAGAGTCAACTTGCTTGGGGTATATTTGTTCAACTACTTTGCGTTCTTCCGTGTGCATCATTTGCGGGTCGTATAATTGAGGGTGGTTTGGCTGCTGCACCTCCCATGGTTGTTGTAGCTGTGCCAATCTATAGTCGTTAGCGTAGTATGCGGGGCTCGTTATGTAGTGAAGCGGTGACACTGGCATCGTGAGTTTCATTTTCCCGTTGTCATTGACGTATTGCTGTCTGAATACGGGGGATACCATCTGTCTTTCTTCTTTTGGATTGCAGCATCCCAGTGGGGATCCTGGCATCCTGTTAATGATTTGGTTCACCATATTATTAATAGACTTGCATATAGAAATTGTTTATATGATTGTTTGCACAGTGTTATCCTGAATCTGCCAAGCAGCCGGATGATAGAATCACGGTGGCACCGTGCCACCTGTGTAGCTCTATGTGAATACGGTACTTGCATGAATGCAGTCAGACTTACCAATGCTGCAATACGCAGCGCCCAACTGCGCTAAGGTGTTCTCCATCTTCAGTGTGCACGGATGGTTTAGCTATTAGCTCCAATGCCTGCTCACGGAGGATGAGTGCCACTTGCGCCAGCCGATCCCTGGGATCTTCTGCATGGCATTTCTCTCTGTATTTCATAGTCGCGTTCAGATCACATAAGATCAAAATCGAGCGCAAAATATCCCTGTTAGACATGTACGTCAGACGGTTGTACATGACTAGCATCATCGAATGAAGTGCATCAACAAATTCGCCCGTATCATCCGCGCCTGTCGAGGCCAAGACTAGGGAACGTGCCGTGTGCATAAATGTTTCCGCATCGAGTTGTTGAGACAATTCATCTATAAATTCGGCACGTCCCTTGTGGATGTCATCGGCGGTTTCACTTGTTTCAATGGGTAATGCACTGACGTTGGCGGCACCTGTATTTTCAATTTTACCAATCTCAACGATTTCCGATATCATAGTTGCATTTAGACGTTCCTTTAATGACGTAAGTGCATCCAAGCGATGTTTTGACTTTCCATCATCGATAAGTTGCTCAAAGGCTATCAACATCGACAATGCTGTAGAGAGTTCCGAATATCCTCGAATAGACAGAAGTTTACTGTCTTCTGAAACCTTATCAATCACTTTTCTCATATAAGTAATACACACATTCACGAATACGGTTGCTGCGTGACGGAAATTAGGACATCGCACTACTTGGGCTATGCCCGTAGCAACCGACTCGACTGCCTCTTCAAGAATGCCATTCATTGTATTGGAGAGATCTTTTAGATCGTAGAGATCAGTATCAATTCCATTTTCTCCGTTAGCTTCCACATGAGATTCTCTCTGTTCTAGCCCTACAACACAACCGTTGGCCTGCCCTTCACCATAGGTGATCGCATGTGTGGGATGTTCGTCTCCCTTTAAAGTAGCTGCCATGGAGCTCAACTCATGGCACTTATTTAGAGTTCCATTGTAGTATAACATTTGCCACCTCAGCATTGGATTCGTTGCTCTCGTTACTAGGTAGAATGGATGAAGCACATGTTCTAGTGCTGTAGTAACGATGGTGACGTACTGCAGAAGGGACTCATCGTCTGCCACTTCTTGCATCAGTGCATATTGTATCTTGTGAGCTAGCGCATACACCATAATACCATAGAGTGCAGATTTGCCTCTAACAAGATCCACATATATAGGCGAGGGGCGGTAGTATTTGTATTCAGCATTTCCTGTTTGGTGGAATTCCGTCTCTCCCATCATATCAGGATTTTCAGTAAACGGTAGGTAGGGGAAATCCACCATGAGGCTCCTCGGTGCGGCAGTTTCGAAGAACCTTCCGAATATAGCTGTCTTCCCACTTTCGAGACCATTGCTTGGCATAGAAACATTGACAAAGAGAATCCTGAAGTATAATGCACCCAGCAGCGCCACCGTATTACTGTGGCATTCGTTGGCATAGCGTGAATAGTCACATATCGCAGCTATTGCGTTCGATAGATCATTTGCAGAACACCTTACCAGCTCGACGTTCCCATCTACCTGCTTGCAAGCCCCCAGTGAAATACAGTGCACAGCCTCCTCTGTTAGATTTGTTAATGCAGCTGTATATAAATGCGCCATATCTTTATGTTCATCGCATTCTGTAGTCTGCTTATCATCTCGTAGGGTCCCCAACATCGATCTAACTAGGTTTTGAGCATGAAATAGTTGCACGTATTCTTCAGTGATATCCTTACTTTCACCAGCAAAATCGCAACCTTTCTTGAAGAATGGCAATACTCTTGTTTGTGATCCTGGTGCGGGATCTTCAATTTGGTATTTTTTCGCATATGAATAGAGCGACGCTTTGAATGGATAGCATGGTGTACAAAGACTCTCCAAACCTTGACGAATTTCCTTAGCAAATTCGTGCTTCGATGTTGCCATTTCCAATATCCTGCAGTTGCTCTCATATATTAGTTTGAGGTAACGTTCAGGATGTGGCACAAAATGTAAGGTATCAAGCATGATTCTCAATATTGATCCGTATAATGACGGTAATTGATCACGATATGTAATTACTGCATTCTTCCTTACACAACCTTTCTTATCCATGTGATCCATGGCGGCAGCGCCATTTTCCGTATGGTTGCTGCCATTTTCAGGATGCCCTACGGTTACCGTTGTCTGTTCATTACTGTTCTGACACAACACAGCAGATCCCATATCTGTAGATTCTATCATTGGCAAACCTTCTTTATAACCATCTACTGAATCCGGTGGCTCCACAACGGGGCCTTGCCAAGGCATGTTTCGTTTGCTTATGTTGTCGCTCCACAGTCTCTTGAATGCGATGCGATAATGGACTGATTGTATAATATATTCGCTGTTGCAGACTGACAATGCTCTCATGATGGCTAATACATCCGTAGGCGTGTAGTCATCTGTGACTTCCTGCATTGTGATTTGCGTTTCACTGGGTGCTTGAAAGTCTGTGTTTAGTTGTTCTTCTGCCCACAACTGGAATTTATCAACAAAAAGTGCAGGTTGCCTGAATATCTTTGCCATAATATGGGTAATAAGTTCCACGAAATTGGCGTCTTTAGACAACGCAAAAAAATCATCCAGTATACTTATCATCTGCTGTACAGTCAAGCTATCAATATGCTTATAGAGACTGCCGAAGCCTGCATCTATTATTCTCTTTACAGGAAACTGTGCTTTGGCGTAGGACTTCAGTACAGCCATAATCTCCTCCTTTGATGGCCCCTCTGCAGTCACTGCGGTCTTCCCCGCTATCATGAGGTCGTAAAAAACCAATCCAAGCGTATTTAGCAGAGCGTTATACCTACTTCCATATTTTCCAAAAACACTGACAGCAGCTGCAATATCATACGGGCGAAATGCGTAGAGTTGCGACTGCAGTGCCAACGCCAGCGCATCCCTCAATTCAGGGCCCATAAGATCATGAGCGTCTAATATAAGAGATATAGCCACAGTTTCCCTTGTTTTGAGCATCTGCGCCCGAGCCAGCATATGTATTTGTTTTTTTAAATGGTGTAGCACAGTCGGGTCCAGGGATATGGACGCACTGCTGATCGAATCGTTGATTTGAATATACTTGTAGAGACTTTCCACCATCTTAAACTTTGAGTATTGCGGTATGTTGTATAATAATACGTTTAACGCATCCTTTCCTGTAAGTTTGTTGACCGGCAGTTCCACAGTTGTTGTAACCTTCGTTACAATGCATCGCTTATTGAGCTTCACCTTAACCGATGCATCATCATCAAGGTGTTGTAAGTTGTTCCTCTCATTTACATCGATATCAATTTCTTCAGTAGCATCATCCCTGTTGGTAAAGTGTGAACGAGGATCGGCCAGGTCAAATCCGGGTAATGGAATTTGGTCTCGCTTATCTCGAACGGTGTAATAGCTTTTCACTTCATCCAGATCGTCTGGCTCAGTGAAATAGAGCTCATGAGATGATTCCCTACCGTTTAAGTTGGGAAATATCGACTCCTTATCATAAATTGTTTTCTTCAACTTTCGGATGTCGTAGCTCTGCTCCACCACCTTCCCGGGACTGTATTCATTGGACTTACAGCTCCTAGCTGTAGGACCACGACTACTACGAATGCTCATGCAACGCCTATTCACCAGTGCAAGAGCATTCATTTCTCGAATATACGTGATGAGGCTGCTAAGAGCCAGGTGAATATCCCGAGCGAAAGCCGAATGGTTTTGCATTCTGACATGCACAACAATTGTAACAAAATTTAACTACATCACTGATGTAGGTGTTCAGCGCCCAGTCTGCACTGATTTATTATTCTGTGACGCGCTAGGTGTAGCAATACTACAAAATATGTGCGGGCTAGCGTGGCATGTGCACAAAACAGCCGAAATGCCGTATCATGGTTAAGAATTTACTAGTGTCTTAGGTGAAGTGGCTGCACATTGAAAGGCTGCATTGGCTTGTTACCCCTGCTCGCTGGGCAACAACGCCTCTAGTGAATATGACACTCGACGTTGCGACTGGCGCGCGTTTCTTCAATTTTACATTGATATTATGTTTTCTTATACAACGCGTTAGCAGAATCTAACTTCCAGTCACTTTTCAAGGTAGATTATATTAGCTTTAGGAATGCCATGTATTCCGTCTCCCCACTCTATAGACTATAGCGGCGTTGCCAAATCATTAAAGATCGACATCTGCTACTTTCCTCCTAGATTTCCTTTAATCCAGGTAAAACAATGACACCATTTACTCCTGTGGTCTAGGAGTGTTCCTGTTTACACTCTCAACTATTTTGCTTGGAGATGGAGGATTTAGAGGAGTGGCAAGATCTGTCTACGGACAACAGCGACTCCGTAAAGTGGATACAATGGTTTACGTCACTTGAAGGGCATGAGTATATGGTTGAGGTATGTTCCTCTCTGCTTTCTCGTGACTCCCCTCAGGTTGATGAGGCCTACATACGCGACCAGTTCAATCTATGCGGCCTGAAGGCGATGAAGAATTACAATACTGCCATGGATATGATTTTAGGCTACGCGCCCACCGAGGAAGTTTTTCTGGATTCTTTATTCTTGGAGCTTTACCGCAGTGCCACAGACCTTTATGGCATGATTCACGCGCGCTTCATTACATCCCCTATGGGCCTTCAGATGATGGTGAGGCTAACTGCATTACTTATATATGGCGGCGTATTCCTGTGATTCGATGAGAGCTTCCTTTTCTGAATAGTTACTCTCAATTCTCATTTTTGCATGTATGTATTGACGTTGTATTTAACATCTAGTAGCTATAATGCATGCACCATATATCCGTGATGGTGTAGTGGTTACGCGTTTTTCCGACTATAACTTTTTCACAGAAGGAAAAGTACCAGCAAGGTATTTTTGGTCATTGTCCACGTGTCCGTTGTCAGCGGCAGAATGTCTTGCCTGTTGGCTTCAGTGACACTCTTCACAATCATCGTATCAAGAAGTATTGTCCACGATGCCAAGAGGCATACGTTGTTACCTCTGGGGAGCCGCACGCTGACATTGACGGTGCCTTTTTTGGCCGATCGTTTCCTCACATATTTTTACTTACGTTCCCCAGTCTAATTCCTGAGGAGCCCCCGATCCCATTCGTGCCAAAGATATTCGGTTTCAAAGTGAGCAACATTACTTCGTTGATTCAGATCAAGCTAGAGAATGTAAGTTGGTTGGTTTTTAGTGCTAAATGTTACAGGGTGAATTCGGTTCATTACCATCGAATAATGGCAAATCGCAACAACAACAGAATATAGAAGAGGAAAGTGATACTTAACTGTATTAAGATTTTAAGCATTAGTTTACTTTGGTTCCGTTGTACCGCATCAATTCACCCGCTGACCGCGTTTGCGCTGTCCGGTAGATCAGTGGCAGTTCACCCTATAGCAGTGTTCATTATAGATTAAAAATGTTTAGACCTAGTGTATTACGCAGAGCATCCAAGGTCTGCGATGCGCTGGTCATGTTCGGCACTCACGCTCATAGGTTGCCGTTCGTCTCGCATCCCGGTATATTGCCAGTAGACTTCACTCATATAACTATGCAGGCGTTATGGCGGTTGCTCAATTATTGGAGATGAAATCTCTGGTAGAACACCGCGCCCACTTCACACAGGAGGACGTGAATCGTATGTACGAGTATGACTCGTCACTTGCAGAGGTGTGTTCTACGGTAGTATGGTTTTAAATTGCTTTTAGAAAGCGCAAGTTGCAGTTGACCACAATCTGCCCATCTCCCATTATAATTTGGAGTATCTTGACAAGCCCGGCTTCTTGGAAGCGCTGCTTGAGGAGAAGCGTATGAATGAGAAGATCGCTGCTGAGGTACTAAACGCGCCGGAAGGCAACTACAAGCAGCCGGATTCAATGGCTAAGTATAAGGCACCAGAGGTTAGTATTGAGAGATTATTTTAAAAATTGAGTAGATTCCTCTCGAGTGGCGCCAGCATGAACTGGCAATGACGCATGCAATGGTTGACGTGCAGCCATCTATTTTGCGTGAGTTGGAAACGCAAAGGAAGATGCGCGAGTTCATGGCTGCTAAAAAGAAGCAGTGATCGCGTATTGTATCCATTCGTTGGGCACTTCCGGGTCATCCTCATATGCCAGGGCCTCTACTACCCTGTGCTTGTAAATCGGGTGTGGGAACTGTAATCCACACAATTCCAGACACATTGAACCTTCAGTAGTTGTAACACTAGTACTGCCTGCTTTTGTGTTCCCAGTGAGTATGACAAGGCCTAGAGATGACAATATCTCAACAAGGTGCCGGTTGACGTCATGACTGCTAGTAACCAGTTCCATGTGCCTGAATCTTGCAATGTTCCTTGCATATTTAGTTTCTTCACACCGTCTTTGAACGTCTATGTGGGACGGCATAGTGTCGCTGAAGCCATTGTGCCCAGCGAATCGCTGCATATAGCTGCACAGGTTCTCCATGATGAACGCGATACTGTGTTGATTGCTTCCACCATCATTGTGCGGTGATTTATGTGTACTAACTGATTCACTCTGTAGACATGAATTGGATGATGGGAATTCCGGGTGGTCATTAGTTGCATGCAGATCTACTGCATTTGGCCCATTCGTATCGTCAGGCGAGTAAGCGCACTCTTCACTTCCATTAGTCGCGTCATAGAGGTTACTGTGCGGTATTGCCCCCTTATGTACACGTACGTTTGACGCAGAGATAGATCTCCCTCTTGCAATAAATTGCGATAGCGCGCTTCTAAGCTCCTTACTAGATATTGCAGAGAGCTTCTTGAGAGATTCGGCCTTTTCATGCACTAACAGATCGAATCGAACCACACCCGACGATACATCTGTACGGTGATCAAAACAGCGGTAGGCGTGTTTGAAGGCCGATCGCCCTACTGCCTGTGGGTTCGTCGCAGAGTTTGCATGAATGATACACTGGTATGTCTTTGTGCATAATCCACTCCTGAGGATTCTAGATAGTGTCTGATGCATTGACGCATCTGTGCATCCTATCACTAGACCACGCTCCTGTACAGTGAGTTTGCTGGGAAATGTGATAGCACTAGCTGAAACTCCAAGCTTGGCTGCTAGCACCGGCGCTAGCACACCCTCGTTACGCCTCCCATCGAATGGAGTGGTTAGAAACCACCCTTGCGGTTTATAAGCTATAAAGAACCTGTTTTCTGGTCCCGTAAGGAGGATGCGTATCTCATTGCGCAAGGAAGCCATATGCTACCTTCCGTGTGGTCTGTCTCGGCGGGTGTGTATGCACCGCTGCCTTCCTGAAATTGTGATGCATTTGGCATCTCAAGTCACAACACAATATGGAGAAAAAGCTGGACGTACATGTGCTACCGTGTTTGATCAAGGAACCTGGTGAAGCCGCCGTTAAGCTAGAGTTCTCAGACAGAACCTTCCACAGCGGCTCTACCGAGCCACACCGTGATGCGCCACTAGGTGAGAGATGCTGCTATATCAGTATAATCTACAGGGGACTTCACGCTCCGCGACATATGCGGAACTATCGCAGAGGACGTTGATTTCCAGGTTGACATGCTTGAGCATTTTGAGCAGGATGTCTATTCCTCGAAGGAAGGCACCGACCGTTTGCTGGGTCGTGAACGACTCTGCAATTTCCTTCGAGGCCGTTGCCTAAGGGGCTGCCGTATGGATCTGGATGCATTGGGTTGTCGTCTTTCCGTGGTCGAGGTTTCCAAATCGCAATCTCGGGACAATAAGATCGTACGTCACGCATCAATTCCTTGCCAGCTTCTCACAGAGAAGGAAGGCGTCGCAACTATGACGTATGTGCCAGAAGTATTCCACTGACGTTGTTTAGGTTGTGGGACCAGGATAAGGATATCAGCCCGCTCAGCGCCAATGTGGCCGGTTACAAACACTTGCTTATGGCATCACCAGTAAGTGCACTTCTCATGAATTATACATCTTATAGCTGTCTGATCACACGGGTGAGATGGAGTTTGTGATGGGCTTAGACTGACTTTCTCTAAGACATTTTGCAGCGCTGTTAATCATGGAAAGCACCCTAGGGTCAATCGGCCCTTCATGATTCAGTGTTAGCTCCTCTGATACTGCCATTACATGTTCCAAATGGGTCATATTACCCATCTTGCTGAATCCATACGCAATTAGTGCGATATCGCGCAGCGAAAAGCAGCCAGATAAGCGCTGAAATTCCCTGAAAAGGAAACCATCCGACGGTTGCGGCATCTGCCACTTTGCAGCCATATATACAAACTGCAGAGCATATGTTCTCTCAATATTTTGTTTCACTTACGTTTGCTAGTTCAGTGGGTCCTAGTTCCTGCCCGGATAGTTGCTGTGCTATTTCGGCTACCAGGGAGGAGTCTCGCATGTTAAGACGAAGGAGTGACGATAAAATGAATAACAATTGTTGGGGATAAGCTGCATGCAATTTGTCCCCTAACGATTTCATGATATTCATAATCAACTCGGAGTGCAAGTGCCTAGAATGAACCGCACTAGCAAGGATGAGAGAAGATTGATGAACGGTCAAAAACTCCGTACGTTGCGATATCACAGCTGCAGTGATATCTAACAGATGTTCCCGTGTTTTAAGTGCACTTTTGGCAACGCTCGAATAAATTTGACACAATGACCGGAGGTTCATCTCCCCAAGACACCCAGCTGCCTTGAGCACAATAGGAGTAAGCAGATTCTCAATTCCGGGGCGGCTGCCAAAATTTGAAACCACCGCCACTAATACAATTGATAAGGCTTTGGGGTTAAGATCCGGAAGGCGACTTAGCAGATATCTTAGCAGGAATTCTGTGGTTTCTGAATCTCCGGCGCTTGCAAAGATGTTAATGAGAATAACCACGGGATAAGGCTCGGTAGCGGTGCCAATACTTTCTACCACTTGTTCCCTGAAACTTGAAAGAAGCTCATTGTCACAAACGCCGATTTTCTCCATACCATATAAGATACCACAACACGATAGAAGGTCACATTCCTTCAATTGCGATAAAGCATGCATACGGACCTTAGGTATCAGTTCCTTGGGGCAATGACCGGACTTTCCCAGTGATACGATTGCCCTAGAGAGGTGACGGTGCCCAAAAGAGGGGAGTATCAGTTCGAACCTCCTGAAGAGATGAGACCATGTCCGAGCGTCATTTGGACCCCTGCGCAGCACCTCCTCCATAAGACTTGTGATACGCGATACGCCAGCCCAAGGTATGGCCGCGAGGCTTTCTCGCGAAACGGCGCGTAGGGTGTTCATTCTCCGGGACAATCGTGGACCTTGGTCTCCATGAGTACCCGAGGCACACACAGGTGTTCGTCTAGCAGGTTCACTGATCTACAGACAGCTACCGGCAGCTCATCGATGTCTTCCTTAAGTTGCATTGCAAAATCTCTCAAGAAGATTATGATATTGCTGCTCCTGTTCAGCTTCACTCTGCCGTGACATTGAACCTCGAGCCTCCTCCTGGCCTTCCATCCAAACATGGGCATATAGCTCACAGCGAGTGTTTCCTTTGCATACTTCTGTGTATAGCTCTTGCCTTTAAATACTCTAGTCAATTCTGTGATGAACCTGCGAAACGACATGGTTGCTTCTTCCCCCCAGTCAGTGTGTACCCTGGCATGTAGACAGTACCTGATTAAGAACGAAATCACATTCTTCCCAACGTGATGCGTTCTTAGTAGTGCGGTGATACCATTGAAGACATATGTGGCGCGTTGAGGATCCCATACCAACCTCAGTGCCATTTTTATTAGCTTAACAGGAGGCACTATGATGTGGCACAGCATTTCAAATGCTGCTACAGTGTACTGTAGCACATCTTTGTGATTGTTGTGAGTGGCATCTTCTTCGCTGAATTGCTGAACTAGTCCGTATCTGCTCGATCTCCATGGCATTGGCTGACCTTGCATTAACTGAAACAAGGACCCTGACAGTTCGTTGGACAAAGACATGCTAACGTCACTCCATGGCATGATATTTAGTAACACACATAGTGATGCCAAAACCGATGCAATGTGCATAGAACTTCTGTATTTAGTCACGGATTCTCCATATGTGGCCAGGACTGAACGTAAGCTTCGTACCATGTCAAGTGTTAAAGAATTGATTTCATTATATCGCATCATTTGGAGCCCTTCATGTGCAAATACCCATCGTTTCATCACTAAATTTAGTAATTTGCAGATAGATACTGTAAACTGGTCGGAAAAAATCCCGGGTTTCCCTTCACGTATCGTTTCTAGACAGAAACGTATGCACGTCGTAGATATTGCAGTTTGCTTATTGATTTCGTCAATAATGGCAGAGACATATGGCATGTACTCTTGTCGCATGCTGCTCAAATATAATAACAAATGGATTTGCCCAGCTACATCATGTTTGTACGTCGTACTATTCATATTGAGAGATGGCTGATCATTCAACATTTGCATTCTTTTGTAGGTCCCCGTGATTGCCAGTAAGATATCCCTTATGATGAAGTATTTCGATCCAGCTAAACATATATGCTCCCTGTTGTCGTCCGGCAGATTCATTTCCCTGGAGACCAGGTTTACGATAGCAGTCTTCAGTTTGTTTTCCACTTCATTGGGCGACATATTTCCCATATGGAGTATATTACCAATATGACAGTATAAATGTTGTAAATAAATGATTGCAGAGTCATAGTCAGTAAGTATTGCTGCAGCTACACTGAGAATACCAAGGTCGTCCGACTTCGGGTCAACGGTTGCTACATTAAACGTATCCCATTGATTTCCGGAATCAGTTGTACCCTGTGCCCTAACCAACGCTGAGAGTGCCACTTTTCGTTCAGTGTAATCTCCTGAAACTGCGGCAGCAATTAATGCCGACACAATCCGTTCGTCCGCCACTCCCGCCAGCAGGAGTTTAGCCATGAAGCTATATCTGCATCGTGGCGGAAGCTCATTTGGATCACAAGGGAAATAAGCCCAAAGTCTTGCGAGTATGTCCGCTACAATATCGTTTACGTATATGGTATTGTCCTGAATATTTGCGATGATGATGCAAGTGCGCAACAGTTTTGGCATACCGTCTCCGTTGATTTTCTTGGTAAGCAATGCTGAGTGTACCAGTCTAAGTGGCCAGTATACCTCGTTATCATCCCACCTGACCGAATCCGTAAGAACGTGCTCAACATATCGTTGCAAGTGTTCATTGGTGCATGAGTTACCTATGTTGATCAGCAGCTCGTAAGCCAGGCGCGCCAAATTAGAACCCCGCGCCGCTTCTATCGTCCATATAGAGCTAAGCGTCAGTATAGAGATTACGGGCTCTCGCTGCTCTGCATATCGCATCTCCTCAGGGGTGGTCACACTGCACACCTCCATGCTAACATCACACGGGCCGTCTCTGTCGGCAATTGTCGAACGTTGGTGCACCAGGGATAACATAAGGACACATAGCTCCAGAGATCTGCGTTCGTATGAAGAGATTTCAGGATATAAGATGCTCTTGAGAACGTCTAGGTCCAGAAGCACTCCCTTGCTCAACAGCTCTTCAAATGCGGCCCGTCTTCTATAAAGAAGGTTGATGCGAGCTCTGGCATGTAATTTTAGCTCAATGAGATCCGGTAAAAGACTCTCCTTATTATCCCGGCCCGGCGATGTCGTTGCTTCCTCCATCTGCGGACTGGTCTCCGCAGAGGTGGATGCCATATCCAAACGCCAAGCCTTTCGGTGTGACGGAATATTCATATAGTTATTATTCATTTTATTACATGTAATGTGTGTTGTTATAGCTAAGCTGCTGCAGCAGGCAGTGCCCAGCGCCTTCCACCGGCTTACGCCAGATAGTTCCCAAAGGTCCACACCTCCAGCCTCTCTATGTTAAAGACAAAGGAGTCCGATAACGGCTCGTTGCAGAAGGTTTCACTCGTACCCGAAGTTCCACTTCGAAGTGCATCGTCTATTGTTATCGCCGAGTTTGTACCACCTCCGAAAACGATAGTCCGCTCGTTCGTATAAACAAAACAACGGTTGTTCCCCTTAGCACGATATACCCGTAACCGAGCGTCCACGAACTTAAAGACGAACGTCTCTGCCGTTCCATAGAATTTGTATGACATTGCGATATGACCGGTGAACGCACCAAATACGCCACCCTTGTCGTCCTTGAGCAACAGCAGACAATGCTCATGGCCTTCCAAGTTCTTATATAGTGTACAGAACGATATACCATCGTGTGAAGTTTCGAACGAAAGCTCCCAATCTCGTATTGCCAGCGCAGGTGGAAGATTATCAATTAACTGACCCACCATCTCCGCATTGAGGATTCCCGATTTGGCTTCCACACGCTCTCTCAACAAGTGATCACTTTCAACAACCTGTTGCACATTCATTTGAGACGCTTGCTGTTTGGATAGGTTGCCGTAATCTAAGGAGCGTGCACGGCTCCTCGTTGTTTGCCCAGACTGCTCGGACCCATGATATTCAGTTAACATATCCAAGAGAGAATTTGAAGAGAACGGCACGCTAGATATGCCATTATGATTAGGCGAAACTGCCTCCCGTTCCTTGGCTCCGTCCATGGCGTCCATGAGGGCAATAGTACACCTGTGGGCAACCTCCTTTGTGAAGAAGGCAAATAGAACGAACGTCCTCTTTGGCGTGCTTTCCTCGGAACGTTGCACCACTGGTTCTCGCTGCGACTTTGTGGGAAGGTACAAACCGGCCATATTCACTACATAGTTCAACTTAGATAAACCCTGTGACACGAATCCGGTAGTCATCGACTCCTGAGGAACAGGCTCTGCATCTTCCGATTGCGAGCGTTGTTGAATATCCTTAACACCAATTTGAGTAGGGCCCTCTTGTATATGCGCATCTGCGTGCGTACTCTTGAGAAGGATCTGAAGCATGCCGTTGCAGTGCATACTCTCTCTATCGTAAATACTCACATCATCAGTTGAAACCCCGATCATGGCACATTCTGCAATGTTTACAAGGTCCATATGAACTTGGTAGTAACCACAACCTCGCTCGTCGACGGTGACGTCCCTGGAGTCCGGTTCGAACGTCAACGACTCCCGTGTCAAGGTGAGGGTACCGAGAATCGGGGTTTTAGAGATGCAATAGTGGCACACTTCACGAAAGATGATCTGATCGTTGTGTTCTCCTCTATTGCTTCCTGTTGCTGAAGAAGGTCCGTTGGCCACTTCGATAAGCTGGCGCATCGCGCCAGGCTTCATCAAGGCCGTAAGTTCGTCAGACGATACCATGCTACTTGAACATTTTGAAAATTGATGATTCCATCATTTGGTAGTTCACCAAATTTGTCTGTCACAGCTATATCAATGGTACGAACCCCCCTCCTTGAAGATGCACGCACAACCCTGGAGTCTATTATATATGGCGACAAACAAGAGCAATTGATGTACTTTTACATTTAGAATAGTGTGTAATTAGTTATGTTACATTTGTTTTTATGGAATCCGATTGTCTAACTTGTGACACAGGATCCCAATTCCACGTCACGTGCCACTTTATCACGACCTTTGCATTATCTTATCCTCTTCATGATAGTAGTGCTGTAACGTGTTGTAGGAATGTAGGAATGATGACCAATTGTATAGGCAGCGCTTCATACGCATCCAATGCATTATAGGTTCTACCCGGCGCTGCCAAACAATTTCTAGGCGATCTCTAACTGTGGGAATATAATCTGGTGACGCAGCTTCCTTAATATTCTGAAGTAAAATCTCTTGTTCATTCACAGCTTTTGCCTGTTTGAGCTCATCTAGTATGCTCCTCCAATTTTTGATGCCTATTTGCGATACTGCTTGTTTATCCAAATTTGTAGCCGTAATGGCAGATCCGAATGATTTAGCAACATTATAAACATGCATATGCCCAGATATAACGGATTCTAGCATCTCGTTGTAGTGCCCCAACTCCTTTTGCCATCGGCCTTCCCATTGCAAAAAGTAGCGCCGTAAGGCATCCATTCTCGCCTCGAAACATGCATTTCTTGCAAACAAAGAGAGAGATACACATAGCGAATAGTATTGTTTGTGGTCTTCTAGTTCTTTAGCACCTGGGAAATGCGTCGTAACTGCTGTTGTAACCATTTCCTCGAATTCATCTAGCTTGTCAGGTATGCATAATGACAGTAGGCTTAGAGCATCTTTAAACCCTTCTTCGGTGTCATATCCTTTTACTTTTAGAACTTCAGAATTAGAGTCAGCCAATGAATCTAAGACGGTGTTACTCCAGTTTGACAAATTGACAGTGGTCCACAGTCTTTTAACATCCAATGGGAACCTAAATGATTTGTTAACGCCATTCCTTCCGTATGTGGCCGTCAATCCTTGAAAAACTAGAAAAAACAAAAATAGGAATATCCAAAATCTCGCGACAACCGTAAGACGATGCGAATCCCTAAGCTTTTGAGTGCTGGCGTCATCTGTTACCGGAACTTTGACACAACATCCCTTGGCGCATTTATCCTGGTTATTACACAAACAATACTTCTCACTAGTGTCTGCTTTCGCCTTATTTTCAATACATAAACCAGCCTTCTCGCTAGAATTTGGACACCTACGGTACGTTACGACTTTTCGTGCTACACCGAAACAACAGGGCGATTTTTTATCACTTAAAGTTCCGCTGCAAGCACCATCAGTTTTTTTATTGGCTGCATCACATTGGCACTGAGGCTTCTTTTTCATTGCCTCACACTCCGCCTTACTTACTCCAGCCGTGGTGAAACAGACATATGCTAAATCAAGCGTTTTATAGGGAGATTTACCAGGACTAAGATAAGGGAATGTATTGATCATCCTGCAATCTACACGCAAATTGAAATATGAGTGACAGCAGGCTCCAAAAGCGAAGTTTGTGATGTTGAAAATATTGTCAGACTCGCATATATCCTTTCCGCAGTGGTCCACGCTATGATCCATGGTCCTTATTTCTACAAGAGAACATACAGAGCACCCACTGTCAATATATCCTATATAAACCCTATCAGTTGCAGGGTTATACCTCTTCCAATTGGACGGTCTGGGATATGGGCGTCCAGCTGGGAGGCAACACACCTCCCCTGGCGAACCGATTGGTGTACCTTCTAAAATGATAGTGAGATCGCAGGACCCACAAGAAGCGACATGGGTGCTTCCCAAGATATAATGTTGGGTGCAACGCCCTGTTATTAGTTCATAACATTGCAGTTGATCACAAGTGGATGATTTTGACTTGCACTCACACGGCTTACAGGAAGCACTGCAGTCCAGGTTAAGATGATCAGCGCAAAAGCATTTGATATCCTTTTGAACCTTTTTATCCTTTGTAGGGCACTCACATGGGCATTGACATTTGCCGCTTGTATGTTTGACGCAGCATATTAGACACCCCTTATTCGCATTTCCAGTATCCTTGCATAAACATTTCAAAGGAGTGCAAGTACCTCTCTTCGTTGGCAGTTCTGGATGGTGCGCCCAAATTATATGGTTAAATGACTTACAAGGAGGTGGTTCATCATTCTTGGCCTCAACACAACTACTGCTGGATTGAGGTTGAGTTGATGCAGGCGTGGTGGTAGTCGCAGTACTTGCGCCATTACCGTTATTCGTGGCAGCAGGCGTGTTACAGGGAGTCTTGGGTTTTTCCTTTTCTTCCGCGTCAGCAGCCTTTATTGGTTCGACACCGGATTCACACGAGTGGTAATCCGTACGGGTCTTACAAAAGCAGTCCCCATCTATAATGGCTTGACAACATCGATCTGTTGGGGTTGTATTCCAGCACGAACGCATGAAAAATACGGTAATCACTCGTGACAGCGTGCAAGGAATGGCATATCCATATAGCCAGCAAATCGATGCACAGATGGCATTAACAAACCATGGTTTAATCCATGGAGTCCGAGTAAAATAAAGAAAAACACCTGTGCTGAACACGTGCAGGAAAAATGCCGTAAATATAACCAGTCTTATGAAGAATCTCTTGGCATCGGGCAGTGGTACAAACCCCCCTGTCAGCAACCCAGCATAAAACGCCCACATCTCCAGCTTCATGATCTCGGCCAGCCAGAAGGGCGATATCGGCAGTTGCATCAATATCGTACTGGGTTTGGCTGTAATCATTATTGCAATCATTACAGCAATGTTGGCCAGGGTCTCACACATCACTGAGTGGCCATTCCATACTCTCACGAGATATTTCCCCGGAGATAGCCAGGTGTATAGTAATATATCAAGCTTCTTAAACGCTTCAAAATCATCCCGCATGTCCTTTATGAAATTCTGCATCCACTTACCATCGTTAGATAATCTAATCACCAATGCCAGGGTGGAGGTACATATTTTGGCGATCTCAATCATCAGCACAATCCGTGGCACAATGAGGCTCTCAGGCAGATACGGGCTGTATGTTCTCACACAGGAAGAGAGCACTTTAAGAAAAAATGCAGAACAAAACGCTCCATATAGCATTGCTACTGCGGAGGCAGGGTTGTTGGAGTAATCACATCCTGCGAGCATGAGATTGAACCCTGTTACCGCTGCAGTCATCATAACCTCCAATATGCGTAGCCAAATGAACCGTGTGATACTCATCCTAAGAACGGAACCTATACAACAAGCCACCCGTAAGAGTAGGCAACAGGACAGATAATGCGACCTATACCCGTTCATTGCCAACCCAATTAAAAAGCACGAGAAAATCATCACCTGGTAAAGCAAGTACAACCGCCCTGTTACGACCCGATCTACGGCAAGAAGTAGTTCGAACTCCTTGTAATCCATGAGGAACATGCTGCCGACCACGAAGGCCTCAACAAGCCTCGACAGTGAACACTTAGGTTGCCTCATATCGCTCCCATCAATATTTTCAAATTTGGAATAACCATAGCAGCCTGTTGAGACGAGATGTTTATACCTCTACACTGCCCTAATGAAGATCACAATCTTCATTTTTTGCTTAATTAAAAATAAAAGGGGTGGCACCAGTACCGCCATTTTAGTATATCACCTCAGTCGCTTATGATGTAGTACTGTTCGCCAATCTTGTACTGGCTTTGGGATGTGTTGTGTGGAGCCCCTCGAGAATTAGCATACGTCTGATGGACTTAATAAGACACCACAGCGCGACGCTTAAAATTTTAAGCATATGTATTTAACAAGATTTTCTAGTGGTCATAAGTTTTGTTGTGTCTGCAACGCTATATATTGCTGAACCATGGCGTTCAAGGGGCAGCTACTTTACAATGCAAGGGTAGCAGCTGTTACCACGATATAACAGACACAAGATATATCATCTTCCGATACCCTAAATATTCGTACACGTCTTAGTTTTCACAATCCTGTTTACGTGATGATACTATTACATCAAACGCTCCTACTGCTCACAATCAAATGAATACTGACTAGGCATACAATCCTTACAGTAATCATCACAGTTGATCATTATACCACAGACATATTCTGTGAAAACCCAGCAGGTTCATCCTAGGTGACTGTACTAGGCCAACGGTACGAAGTGCCTGTGGTGCGTTATGATATAAATGTATGAGCACAGTTGATGAATCCGCGCGATTTTGTAAAATATGGCTAGCATTATTGGCACTAATATGTAACTACACACCAATTCTCTGTGTCATCCTCACGTAACTCCCCTGTCTAATATGTTTATTCCTTGCTGCAATATATAAGCGCTCTGAGAAGGATGTTGACTACTCCCTTCTTCAAAGCTGCTTACTGGAATAACTTTACCTTTCTTATAGTCACAAGGTTGACCGGCGATGACAAAGGGTATGTCTAAGCTCCTGGCGAGCATCGAACGCGATGCCGCCTATAGTGATCTGAAAGACAGTCTCTCCAGCCAAATCGAGAATGGGAAACTCTCAGGAAGTGACGTGTGGAAACGGATAGTCAGAGGTGTCGTTAACGCTATGGCAAAGGTCGACAAACTTGACATGGATGCTGAAATAAACGCGGAATGCCTGGTGATGATAGAGGACATTGCAACATATGGTAGGAGCAGCTACCCCTGGATGGTGGCAAAGATGCTGTTGATAGTGGCATGGAGTCACCTATTTAATGAACTGTATGACTCTGAGGTAGGTACAGTGGGCTTTAAGTATGATCAACAACGGTTCACGGATGAGAAGAAGGCCTGCCTCGCACTTCTGCTAAAGTGCAAACAACCCCCAATAACTTTACAGCGTCTCTCTGAGATCTTGCTGAAGCAGCCATACAAGAATATCAGTAAGCTGTTTCATGCGTATCGCAAGGTGGTGTCTGTTGGTGCAATGTCGGCCGATGAGTCAGCTTCTTATATGGACGAAGAGCTGGAAGCATCCGATTCTATGATTACCTCAAAAGCAAATCTTAGTAGATGGGAATCTGAAATTATAGGCCCTGATCAGCAAGGTTCTGATGCCGACATCTGGCTAGAGGAGTCTGACAGCACCTCATTAGCGGACACTGGACCCATGAAGCGTCCCCTGAACTCCGCTTGATATTTAAACTTCATAAACTCAATTATATGACGTGTATAGGCAGCAATCCATTAAAGGGGTTCCGTGTTTAGTTTTAGAGCGATTTTCAAGTAGCGTTCACGTTCGCTGGCATCCATTGCATCCCATTCTGGCATGAATAGGGTAATTACGTTCCATCCAGACTTCTGAAGGTGGTCGATTACCCGGGCCGATTCGCCTATTGCATACTTGTACGACTCAATCATGTTTGCCGTGGGGTCAGTATTTGTGTCACCCTTAGATGTCCACCATTTCAGTTCGTCCTTTGTTGGCACGAAAAATAACGCAGTCTTCTTTATATTCATACTGGACGCGCATTCTGGAGAATCTAGCACCATGTGTGCAAAGTAAACATCAGTGATGCGTGACTCTGCGTCTTCAATTCCAATTTGTTGTAATGTGTTCTACAAATGATGTGATGAAATATACATGGATTTTACCTTCAACTGCACATAGTGAGGCGAATCCTTGAACTCTTCACAAAGATGCTCCTGGTATTTGAACCAATGGTAACAAGGTAGATGGTCGAGGAGGAAGTCTGACTTCGTAAGTTCACTAGTCTCCGAAGACCCAGCGAAGCCGTTCATCAGCAGTGTGATATAGGTATCATATATCTTGCGATATGATAATGGGTCGAGTTTGGCGAATGATATGGTATCCTTTGCGTCCTTAACTGCCTTTTCGCAGTCAAAAACAAGTGCAGTGAACGCTTTGTCGAAGGCATCATTGATTGTGCCGAAATGACCAATAGCGTGAAGCAGGCTCACTTTTGTCGTCATTTCGAGTGCCTCGTAGTTCCATTTTGTGATTGGGACATTGTTGTCGACAAGGAGGCGTTCGAAGAATTCATTCAGCCTCGATGACTTCATGCCGATCCTCGCCATACTGTTAGCCATAGCAGTCATAACCTGAGCCGCCTCTTCGTTCTCCATATGAAGCATGGCAACCAATAAACAGTTCTCCAGTCGTTCCACTAGGTATTCATGCCTGATACCGATGTCCGCAAGAGTACACAGGATACTTGTGATCTGTGACGGCGCAGTTGCACTGAGATCTACCTCCAGAGCATGAGAAATAATGTCACCAATGAGACTTCTCGGAAAGCAACCAGCGCATTTGACATTTTGCAATAAGAGATCTAGATGCCTACGGAATAGCATGTCAATTGGAATTCACTGAAACTCACTTAGGGGATAGATGACGTACGTGAGCAGGCGCATGCTGTACAATGAGCTCGTTCAATACTGGAGAGACTGACTGTTCGTAGTGTTCGTCCTTTGACATTGAGAGCACAAATTTAGAAATATCAAGCAATTTCGAGAATCCTTTGTGTGGTTCGGCCGATGACAGCAACTTCGGTGTCAAAGAAGCTATGACGGCATTCAGGAGGTTTGTATCCTTGAAGTGGCTTGCATGCTTTAACACGGCCATATTTTGCTGAGAACTTAGCGTGACGACTCCGGACTCAATTTTTGCTGCCAGGGTATGTAACAAAATCCTGCAATCTCCGGGACTGCAGTACTTCGCTAATCGTAACAACCTGAGTATGTTGTTGGCTGACATTTGTAATAGAAGCTGCGATAGTTTTTTATTACTCTCCAGTGCGATTCTTAGACCATTATGTGACGGGAGTGCCATCTGGAACTGCGCAAAGTAATAGTCGTAGATGTGCCTGCTTGTATGGTACTTGACATCGGTAATTAGCGATAGACACCGACGCTCGATGATAGCGCTAAGCGGTTCCTCATATAAGCCGGCAATTACCAGGTATTTGCAAAAGGTCGAGCATTGCGGAAGCGAAAGCGAATATATGCTGTCGGCTACATCCGTGAGTTCGTTTTGCTTCAACGAAACCACCAAGCGTTCGACCCACGCCTTCTGTATTGTGCCAACCTTGGTGTAATAGTTTGCTTGTTGGTCCTGAAGAACATTGACAACCATAGCATCACGTATGCCATCGACGGCATCGATCAGCGAAATCCAGTCTTTCAGTAGTAATTCCTCAGATCGTTGCGATATTTCTGTCACCAAGAAATCCAAGTAGTTCCTGCCACCGTTTTTCATCAGTGGGTTTACAACCAGGTGGTTTCCGAAGTACACTTTAGCTATATCAATGAGTTCTGTCGGTTCAAATGTTGCGATTTGATCCTCTACGAAATACCATATGGATTCAAGAATACGTAATGCATTTTTGAACACAGGATCACTGTGCCTCAGTCTCGTCTGCAGTGTAGCTACGGCGTATAGAATGTTCATAAGCGCACTGTTAGTTATGTTCTTGTCCGTACCTTCCCGCTGCGCATTTCTCATCACTACATTATAGCTTTGTAGGTAACAGTCAATTGTATTGCGATTGTCACTACACCTGGCAACCATCCACAAAAAGTCAGACCACTCATCAATCCCTAAATACTTTGTGGACGCCATACGAATGTATTCATCGAATGTTGCTTTGACTTCAACAGGAAGCCTCATCTTAAACAGCGATTCCAGTGTGGCTGTTTTGCACTGCCGCACTATGTTTGGTGTCTTCTTCAGGATCTCGATAATCATATTCTCCAGATCGTCGCTATCGACAGAGTGGATTTTTAAAACGTTCATCAGCTGTGTTGCATACCTGAGTTTCTTTAAGTCTCCTATCCGCTTATCCTTTAGGAGGACATCCTTATAACTGTTCAGCATTTTCACCGTTGAGGGCCTCAACGGTCCGTGGAACGCATCTAATGCGTTTTCCGATATGAACTCAACCGTATTTGTCAGTTCCTCTACCAAAGAAGCGTATTCCTGCACATCTACGTTATCCTCTGTGAAATGCTTGAGTTGTTCATCGACTATGCTACCAAAGTTCGGCCCAGGTCTCAGGGTATCACTGTTACGTGGCATGTAGACGGCTCTTGGGAGCTTGAATAGCGTCTTGGTCAAAGTCTTTTCGGCATCAGTTTCACCTGGCTTATCTGAGGATGGGATATGAACGTCGTCAAACACAGAATCCACTGAGCTTATCACATACCGATGTGCCTTACTATTGGCACAATTGTTAATGGCAGCGCACAGATCATTAATGCAGTGCCCATTCTTTCCTAGAAGCTGGCGAACAGTCTGTATGGTGCCATTAACGGCGATATTTGGTACAGGAAGTGTCATTCTACCTAATTATATCTCCAGGGAGGGGCCAGTAGTGTGTCTACACTTGACACCGAGGGTGTATAAGACGACCCTAGATGACATGTGACTTCATACGTTGCATAATTAGGTGAATAATTTCATGTGCAACGGTATTGCCCGCAGTCCATAGCGGTATACAGCCTCACCCTGCTTCTGCCTTCCAAGGTATGGATAAGACTCGCAGGTGCTTTTTTCGTTGATTTTATATCGCAATGGTATGTCTTACTTTGTCGTTATTTTTAGTGCTTGTAGGCTTCACTTGTGGATTCGTTTCTCGACGACCTTGAGGATCTTGCGCGCGACGACGAGGAAGAGTCCCGTATCATTCCTGGAGATGATACCACCTCGAACGCCGCTCTTTATGAGTCGGATGATGATTCGCCTATACTAGACGCAGTAGCTGAGTATTTCAACACTGCTGGCTCCTCTTCTCATGGCTTCTCGCCTATGGTAAAAGATCCAAAACTCAACGCACTAGTAGAGGTATTAGTTAAGAGTGATATATCAATCAGTTTGCAGAGAGTGAAGCAGCTTACATATCAGACAGATGTAAAAAGCGCTGAGCTGTCATTGATCGAGGAATGCAACAAAAGCGTGCTGGAAATAGACAACGAAATAATCAACGTGTACAACTATGTCCGAGACATTTACTCGAAACGTTTCCCAAAGCTGGAATCTATCGTCTATTCACCATTGGACTATATTGCTGTCGTAAAGCGCGCGCAAAACGAGCTGGTTAGTTGTATACAGTTTTTTCACATCGCGCAGGATTTTACCAAGGTCCAGCTGAATGATCTGCTGCCGAACACTATGATAATGGCAATAACCGTTGCCGCAACTATGGCACAAGGCTCGCACCTCTCTACACATGTACTAAATCAGGTGGGTTTCTTTGCACGAGTGTAACCTTATAAATGCTGTTCAGGCACTCACGGCGTGTAACGAGGGAATGCTGTTGGCAGAGTTCCGGAACGACGTAGGTGAACCTCCTCAATATTAATAAGTCACTAGATATTGGTGTATCTTGAAAGCCGTATGGTACTGCTTGCGCCTAATGTTAGCGCAATCATCGGCAGTGCTTTGGCTGCCCGGCTGATCACTCAAGCAGGGGGGCTCACCACATTGGCAAAAATGCCATCACAAAACATCATGCTCATAGGAAGCAACCGTAAGGGTGTTATAGTCCCTGGAATAATCAATTCATGCGAGATCATTCAGAACGCAGCCCCGTCTGTGAAGCACCGAGCAGTTAAACTGGTCTCCGGGAAGCTTTCACTTGCCGCGAAAATCGACCTCTTTAAAGAGTCAACGAATGGAGAATTGGGAACAAGCTATCGCAATATGATCATACAAGCGCTACAAAAGGTATTTGTCGTATTGTCTGTAAATGACCTTGCGAAGGCACAGGAACCCCCTCCAGCACCCACCAAAAAGTCGCTCCCTGTGCCAGATGAGCGTAAGGCGACGAAACGTGGTGGGAGCCGGCTTCGTAAAGCAAAAGAGCGCCTTGCCACTAGTGAATTCCGGAAATATGCCAATCGCCTCAAATTCGGAGAGGAGGCGGAAGACGAATATGGGCTCGAAATTGGTAAGCTCATCCGTTAGAATCTGAGCCCGCCTCATATTTACACAGGTAACGGCTTTGGTATGATAGGCAAGTATACCGGCCACGGTAAACTAACGCTTCAACACAAACAAACTAAGGTTCAACTACGTAGGTTTTAATTTGCGCTCAGCTCATCTGCCGCAGCCAAGAAACGTCAGGTGGCAATGCAGAGCAGCGGTGCGACGAACGGAATGTCATCCTCTCTTGTGTTTACTCCTTTACAGGGTTTGTTAGACATATTAATATGTTACTGTTTTCAGGTATCGAACTTTGCAATCCAAGTCTGGATAAGCCGGTGATGAAGAAGAAGAATTCAATTCTGGACAACACTGGCGGATTCTTCAAGGTTGGCAAAGACTAGCCGCCCCGGAGCTGTAGCACCATGTGAATGGTGGACCCAGGAAGGATCTTGTAGTCCTTAAGCATTAGCTCGTCCTTCATTTGTCTTCCTAGAGACTATTAAACTAAGAGATAAATTAGCAAACCCGAATAAATTAGCCGAATCTGACTGATGTCGATACCTGCGTCGCCATTATGTGTTGTCAAGGCGCAACAACCTACATTCGCGCTCCTGCAGCGTGCTCTTAACCTGGCATATTGTATCTGCCGGGTCGAAATCGAATATGCGACGATGTCCAGTGAGGGTTTTTATTATTATCTGCATTGTGAGCTATTTCTTCTTATGAATCACCACTTTTTCGCCGGACGGTCACTTGTCGCTGTGTAGCCCTTCATCCGCTGCTCCTTCATGATATGCAAAAACTGTAAACATACATCCGACTTTAGACTTGCGATAAACTGCAACTTGTTGTCATTGCCCTTTAACGGGTCGAACACTTCTAGCTGCATCGCATTTATCAATGGAGACATACAAGACTCACCGTGTCCTTGGCAGCGTCAACTTCGTATGCCTATTAGTTAATGTGCGATGTATCCCCAATCTTAACGTACCTTAACTGAATCTACAGAGAACTGCAGCTTACGACCAGCGAACCACGATCCGTCGGCAAGGTCTGCATGGATTGTAACATTCGTGATGCTATCGCACCTTCGTCCGTATCTTGCGATTCCTTGTTTGAGAGGCTAGAGTCTTTCGAGAGTTGACTCAGCCGCTTCGTAAAAGCCGAAAAGCGTTCCATAAGGTTTTCCTTCTTTCTTGTTTTCATTTGCTTGCGTGTCATGTAATTGCTGCTGTCGTAGCCCTCCAGTTGCACTGACGAATCACGCTTCCTGCTGTTGAGTTGCCTTTGCAGCTGCATAATTTCACGCTGACGATCAATTGCTTCATTAGTGGTGACCTCTGGGGCATCATCGCGATCATAGATGGTATCTGATTCGGCCTCCGCTGTGTCATCCGCAACGGTAACCGCTTGCACTTCCACTGACTTCTTTGATAATTTGGGGTCATTTAGCAAATCATGCGCACTTTTCGCCTTGCTAGTAAACTTCTTCGCCTCCCTCTCTTCATCGTCGCTGTCATTGAATGTCAGGAGACACTTTTTTCTGCACGCACTGAAGAAGCATCTTTTAACACATACTTTACTATCAGCTGTTCGTTGATGCTGTCCTTGTCTTTCTCCTCATCCTCTTGTTCCTGTTCAGGTAGGGCAAGGATACGTGGTTGTATGTCCGGGAACGGGTTTACGACAACCTGCAGATACATCATAATCAAACGTTATATTGATCATAGATATATATATACTGTAAGCTAGTATACATAATTATATGGTTCATTATACATACATATATATATATATATTGAGACCAAATGCAATTGTTAAATATCATGGATGCCTTCCTGGAACAAGACACATGGCAGGTCCCGGGATTAAGCAAAAATGTATAATACAGGCTGATTCTGAACAGCACCTACCTCAACATGCGTAATCTTGGGTGGATGGAGTGGACGGTCATTTGCGGGATTGACTTCCAGCTGGCCTATCTTCATAAGGTTATAGACGGTTGTTCCTTCAACCTTGCCAAAAAGGGTGTATTTCCCGTTTAGTATGTCAGCACGCTCTATCAAACAGTGAGAATGATTAACCAGATCGGCGTGGCTATAGACGCTTTCCACAGCAAGTAGACACAACCACCAAAGGCAAAACTCAGCCATTGCATCAATGCAACTCAAGTCACAAGAGCTGTCTAGCATCCCTCAACACACCACACGCCAATTGAATGCACTATATTCAACTCTGGGAAGGTACATACCGAGTGTTATGAAGAATTGACTACCGTTGGAACACTTCCCGCCGGTGTTAGCCATGCCAACCAGCCCTGAAACCTTTTGTTAAATCACGATTCGGCCGTACCGCGGTATCTGAACTTTAGTCTAGACATTATCTCATTCTCAAAGGGTTCTCCGTATATAGATTCACCACCTATCACGCCTATAATTGACTTGTAGGAATGGACATACCGTTCCCAGTCCCTGAAGGATCGCCAGTCTGTACCATGAACTGTGGTATTATGCGATGGAAGATGCAGTTGTTGTAGTATCCTTCAAGACAGAGCTGTACGAAGTTGCGCACAGTCCTCGGGCACTGCGAACTCCAGAGATGCAGATCCAGCTCGCCTTCCGTCGTGTGCAGGATAACCCTGCCACGGCACGGTGGCTCTAGACAGTATACTTCTGACATAACTTTTAGGCTAATTTAGTTGGTTGTTGTTTTATATTCCAATATGGAAGGATGGGTCTCCCCCAGTGCTGCGTTTCAGAACCTATGTGAGCGCGACTGAACCCTAATATTGTAGCCATCAGATATACCATAGTGCTGTATTTCCGCGTCTTCCTCGTCCATACTCTCGCACAGTGGCATTTTCTGCAACGTTATGGCCAGGAATATCGGTAACCGCAACCTACCCCGTCGTTGTATACCAGAACGATGTCTGATAATTCTAGTGAGAACAACCTGCTACAAAGACTCTTAACGTCACGGACAGATGTCGTAGATGGGAGTTGGCGTGCGATCTGATCCTTTGTGTAGCTTTCTGAATCTCCATCAGGAACGAGTACGACGCGAATCATTCTCGATGCCAAGTTCTGTGCAGTGAGTTTAGATCGACCAGAATCATCCCTTTTGCCGTGTAACAGTTCCAAACGTTCTCTGTGTGATCGTTGTAGCCCTTCTGGATGGTTTGTACAGCTGAATATGTTGCCGTTAGTGGAAGCAAGTGTAAGATAGTACCGTTCCGCGTTGATGCGCTCGTTAACTGTAACATCTGAGCCGTTTAACACCTTAAGCTCCGGGAAAATCGCTATCAAGACTTGTCTGTGCAGGCTCAATATAGCTGGTGATGGGTCTCTGTTAGTGATAGACAGCTTAAAACGCAGGACCTTCAGATTCCTGAATACGACAGCCATATCCGCCACTGTAGCCCACTCATAAATGGAATTGTTGTCAATATACAGCTCATTCAGACCGGCGAATGCTTCTAGAGCCTTGTCTTCCCCTCCAGCCACCTCCACAGCACAACGATAGAAAGAGTGGGATTGCTCGCTTTTCGTGTGAACGCAGATATTGCACAGTTTGTTGTTACTGAGTACAAGACTTTTCAGCGTAGGAATTGATTTGATGCAACATAAAACTGAATACCAGTTCCACAATGAATTGTCACTGAGGTCAAGCGTTTGGAGGCTTCGTAGCTGTGGAGCACACCCAATGTCTGAGTAGGCATTACCGCAAAGGGATAGCGACTTCAGGTTTGAAAGTTTACTGAGCATCCGTACCGCATCATCGAATCCAATTAGCGTCTTGTTCATGACTACGGTGGTTAGCTTCGGCGCCTCCAGCAAGGTGTCACATTTGGCAGTGAAGAAGTTACCCGAAACACATAAAGTCTCAAGATTAGGAAGGTAAGAAATTGCACCAGAGACAACCGACCATTCGTAAATAAGGTTGTTGGACAGGTACAGATGCCTAACCTTGGGGAAACTAAAACCAGAGATGTCCCCCAGCCTGTCAATTCTGCATTCCTGTAGTCCAAGCATGAGCAGATTGTTTGTCTGCGAGAAAAACTCAACCGCCTTCGATCTACCGACAAACTCATGACCTATAAGCTTCTTTCCGTCTACATTAGAGCTAGGTTGACATTCAGAATTTTCAAAGGCCTCGTCCGTAAGATATTTCTCACTTATGGCGTCCGCCATGGAAATGCCAACCTCGACCTCACTTTCCCTCACGAATGAGCATGTTGATACCTTGTAGTTTTCCATAAAGGCAACAATTGGATCATTAGACAGTTGCGAAAGTCTGTCTACATCAGCATTCAGGCAGTGTGTCCTACGTAGAGCCTCTATGGCTTCATCAAAGATAAGGACTCTACGTGGTTTAAAGTACTCTACACCCGCGACAGTACCATTATGGGTCCCCTTCTCCCAACGATCCCATTCGACGCCTAGAAGTTCAACTTCAGCCTGCACATCGGCCTTCGCATTCACACAAAGAGACTCAGGGATGACAATATCGTCTTGTAGCACAACCCCTCCAACGCTATTCGACCTTAATGTCAGCTCATAGTGCTGTTTCTTGACGAAACCACGCCACAGCACCGTGCCAATCTGATTGCCAACTATTATACGCTGTCCAACGCAGGCTCCACGTGAATCACGTCCCAGATCCGGTAGACACATTATAATATTGTTGATGTATCTACTTCGTTTCTGGTGGATAGTGCACTAAATTCAGCATTAATGCTGATGTCTTACACATATCTGTACGTCTCGTGAGAGAGGAGTACTCATTTCAACAAATACTATGGATTTGCCGTCTTCTATTCAAATTAATGGAACATTCAACACATTTCTCTATGTCCCAAATTATACGTGAAAGTCTATACATATCATAGTAGTGTCATTCATGGGGAGTTTCTGAAAATTTGGGAGACACACCTCATGGCGATGCCAAAGTGGATTCCATCATGTTATGAACATAAAATGGAGGAGTCATGCAGATCTTCTTCCACACATCTTTACACATTTGCAAGGAGTTTCTTAGATGCTGTGCCGATTAAGCGAACGGGACTCCAGAAACTCGGCTATCCAACGTGTATGTTAGCTAACAATATCTCTCCGCAACTGATCCACACATATCGACTCTTAGTCCTCGATATTAGGTGCTAGGTAGAAATTGATGAAGGAATCTGCGTCACTCATCGATAACGCATCCGTGAAATTAAACTTGACGCTCAACGGTATCCCAGCAGAAAGGTTAATAGACACATCCTGCGCTAGCGCGGTTGCCTTCGAAAACAGCACGAGGTAACGAGTGGCAAACATCTGAGATAAGGGCTCGGAGGATGATACACGCACTTCCCCAACGCCGTTGTGGAAGCACTTGGATGCCTTGATGCCATCACCCTCAGCTTCGAGTTTTATGACGTCCTTGTTCATTGAAATTGTAACGGTGTCTCCGATAGAATTCAAATACTTCGCAAACTCCTGGAATCTGCGTGAGTTCATGATACACTGGCACGTGTATTCGCAGTTAGGGATGTCTAGATGTTCGCGCTCCACATCAATAAGCTTGACCTGGGCCTCAAGGGCCTCACTCTCCGCATCTGAATAGTGAGTAAAACATCACAAAGCAACATATAATGCCATTTAAGCAACTCATCGTATTATTCTGGCAACTATATAGCCATCCTTTATACAGGCCTATACAATGGAATACTTCCACAGATGCCATGTATAGAAGCAATAAAAAAAGGGATGCAAGCCCATAGACATCACATATTTCGTTATAAAACTCATTAATATGAACCCCTAGTGTCTAAAACTGCCCCAATAAATGAGATTAACATACCGTCGTCCATTCCGGAACTTCCGAAGTCGATGATGCGCACAGAGAGGACTGGGTCATCGCTATCATCCCCGCGTGAAAGATAGATCGTGCTTTTGTCGCGTACAACAGCGAGAATCTTGAGCATAAATGAGATATTCAGACCCAGAGTGCACGGAGTGTCGCAGCGGTACAACTGGAAGAAGTCAGGACTTAGACAGAGGTGAATGAGCGATATGTGGCTGTTATCCATTGCCTGCATTGACAAGCCCTCCTCTGAGCAGTCTATGCTAACGTCGTTACATATTTCACGCAATGCCTCGAAGAGGCGGCGGAGAAACATGCCATCCAGCCTACACTCAAACATGTTGATGTCGATGCGAAGTGGAACAAGACAAAGGCATCAATGTGTGTGACGCGCTTTATGGCCAATCCAACGCTGTTATAGGGCGTGTGTCACAAGGACTCATTCATGGCGAGCAGAGGCGATCACACCGATGTTACTCGACGTCGTAACCCCCACACGTTGCGGCGTCCTCTGCAAATGCAACTGTTGGAACGCGCAGGGATGAATACACGAAGGTGAGGAATTCAAATATTAGCTTCACCATATAACACTATCGCACGGATCCATGTGGCTTCTTCATCGTGCAAACACGCAGGAGATGGCGGCTCAGTGAAAAAAACTGGATGTGTAAATGGAGTGCTCAATCCGCGCCGTAATCCAGGAGCATCCGAGTACGTCCGCCGGATACGTGAAGCTTCACGATGGCCGGCGGAGGAATCTCGGTGTTCTACCGCAGCTGCCGCTGCGGATGGATAAAGTACGTGGATTCCGCGTACTCTCATGTCTGTGGGAGCCACTAGGCCGCCTTATGAGTGAATTGTACAATATGCTGGAGATGTATTATCTAACATCGCAACGCCCTGCCTTGGTGTCTACGAACACGTGTGAAAAGGAGATCGTGTCCTACCTAGGTACAATTTTTGTATATCTATTAGGGCTTTGTCATGCGACATCATCTGCAGTCTCCAACCTGTCTATCAGGTCATTTTCTTTGAACTTCGGATCAAAGCTTGGTAGCAAGGCAATGGTCTTCAAGTACGGCTACTTTAGTCACTCGATATCGCTAACCCCCTCTACAAGTAACCGTGGCGTGCTATTAGTTTCATCATTCGACAAAGGAGAAATTAATATTTCGTTTAGCCGAATAGCGTCTCAAGGTCTCTTGCAAATGACACACATTTCGGCCGCAGATTCCGAACCCATAATAACATCGCATGCTCTTGGCTTCGACGGTAGAGACTGTGAGAGCGGCAAATTCATCACATGCGTCTCTGTAGACCCAATGCCAAGTCTAGGCACAACGATTATGGTGGGATATTCCACAGGTAACGTCGAGATTTGGAAGGAAAGCATTAGCGTAACGAACTTGAGAGACGCCTTGTGCGAGGCTGTTGCACAATGCCGAGTACCTTCTTATCCCTTCTACTGCGCATTCAGTCCTTGTGGAGAGATAGCTCTTTTATTAACTATCGATGACATGTATCTGATGGAGTGGACCGGATCCTCCCTAACAGGAATCAAGATTGTCGATGGCTCAAGTGCGGACTTTTGGGCGTCCACTATTACCAAGGTGCTTGCGGCGGAATGGCTTAACGGACACGAGTTCCTCAGTCTCGCTGAAAACGGTCAGTTATGGCTTTCGCGTCGATCAGAAATGGGCTATTGGAATCGCATTGCTCAGTATATTTTAATGGATGGCGTTCCCATGGATGCAGGACTGACCAGTTGGATCAGCCGCATGCAATTTGATGGGCACGACCATTTATTCATCAAGATGTCCGGTTCGCATCAGTTGATGCAGTTGAAGTGGGACAAAAAGGCCATGCCCGATCTCACCATTGTGGAGTTCCCTGTGAAAGAGCTAGGCGTAAAGTTGAATGCCGCAACCAAAGAACATGCTGAGGGTAGCAGAGCTTCGGGGAAACTAACGGTTGCTGATTTTGCTTTGGAACCCACATCGGCGCTTCTTGCGGTGGTAGTCAGCGACAGATCTATGGTATGCGTGTACAACTATACTAACATGCGATTCGCCCATGTAATCGACCCCCCGAAACCTCACCTTAAGGTGGGAGGGTTGAAGTTTTTGAATGAAGGCAACGAAACACAATCTTTGCTAGCTGTGAAGTGGGTCGAAATGAGCCTCGAGATCTTTCAGGAGGATGGAGACCTCGACATTGACCATAAGGTATCACGCAAGAAGGGTGATGCATCTGTGAGACTAACCGTGATATATGCGCTATCTAATGGCATCATGAAACCTCCCAGTTGGCAAACTCAGACCCTCGCTGATATTCTATCCGGTAACGACAATGTGACCACCTCGCACAACAGGGGGCTTAAAAACACTCTTTTCCGGCGTACAGATCCGCTAGGTGGCGATGTAATTCCACGACTAAGCATATTCAAGCCAACATTTCCCGAAAAATTGATTACAGGCAGCAAGAACACCACGATGTTCGAGGATGCCTTTGCACATCGTGGTAAGGTTTTTGGGAAACACTTCCCGAAAAACGACAACCGCATATTCCCATTGGAGACAACACACAAGGTGAACAGTAGAGCAGATAATCCGCATCTGGAATCCGCAATGTTCAGCAGAACTGAACTTTCGCGCGACCGCGAACCAAACACACCAATATACTCCATGGAAGAGTTCACACACCGCAAGCGCGGTGGCCTGAGGTAACAGTGGGCCTAATTTTCGTGCGTTTTCTTGCCTCTGTTCTCTGACGCGATGCTAGTGTTGTCCTTTTCCGTGGGGTGGTCGCCTCCTGTGACCATGAACGTGCTATCTCTTAGGGGTACTCTAGTTTGTAAACATCTTTGCAAGAAATTGTCTTCACATAGAAACACACAAAGATAACTCAGTCTGCACAAGAGAACACCCTGTCTTAGATACATAATCATGAAGGCTTTCGCAGCCATCTTTGTGGTCCTATTCTCGGCCTTCGCAATCGCCTCAGAAAACGTCTCTGGCATCCATGTTGATACCGAAGAAAGCAATGTCATTCAGTTGACTGACTCGAACTTCGAACACCTAACTCAGGCGTCAACGGGATCCACAACAGGTAGGTCAACGCTCCCACAACTAACCCATTGCAGGGCCATGGTTTGTCAAGTTCTACGCTCCATGGTGCTCGCACTGCCGTCATATGGCTCCCGCGTGGGAACGCCTGGCTGCTGAGCTGAAGGGGGTTGTCAATGTGGCGGATGTTGATGCCACGCGCAACCCAAACGTCGCGAAACGTTTTGCCATCAAGGGTTACCCAACTCTGATCCTAATAGACAAGGGGAAGATGTACCTCTACAAGGGAGGCGAACGCAGCACGGAGAGGCTCGCAGCCTTTGCCACCGCAGAGTATGAGAAAGCGTTGTCCGCCCCTGTCCCGGCGCCCTTGACTTACTTCGGCATCGTGGCAGACTTCATGATCACCGGAGTACAAGAATCACAAAGGATTTATGATGTTGCGTTCCGTGGATTCTTCATCATTTCCAGCTTCTCGTTCCTCGCAGGTGTAATTATCGGGATGATCTGCTGCGTGATCTTTTTGTCCAAGGGTGGTAATGCATCACATAGCTCAAAGCCCACCAAAATCAGTGCGCGCAAACAGGACTGAGATCTTAAGCGTGCTGACGATGAAATAGTTATGTCAACATAATGAATTTTTACCCTTATACAAATTATTTGCGTAACAACCGTATAATGATTTTAAACATCAAGGGTGGATTTTGTTTTAGCCTCGAGAAGTATACGTAAGCAAGAGGCTAATGTAGTATACCACGTACACTAAAGATCATATTAGTAATGCTTTCACGTCATAAGGTGTTACATTTGCGAGAACTATATAATAGCTCCACTGGACAAGGGTGTTCATGTTAACGGTTACCTATGACTCAACTCCAGTAGAAATCTTGCATTAGTAGCCAACACGGAAAATATAATCCCAGGACGTATTTTGCTGATAGTCGACTTAGACTGATCGGCCCTAGATATCTGCCTTACTTTCTTTTCAGCGGGACTTTACGACGTAAGAAGGGTAGCCCGTCAAAGGGCATCAACGGTTCCCGCATATATACGGAAACCCCTCGCATAGTCTCCACAGTCATATACAACTCAAGAGCTCCTGCTATAGTCACGAAACCGAGGCCCTTAATGCATAACTCAGTGGTTGCTTTTTCCCAGCCTTCGCCCACCACACGTACCTTGTGCTTAACGGTTTCGTATTCCCGTTTCAATGGATCCATGCCGTAATGCTTTTCACGGCCGATTGCCGAATCACGGCTATCGGTATTAGCTGTGGAATAGAACATGCGCACATCACCAAAGGGTCGACTGGCCATAAAGGCCTCCACCCTGTCAGTTCGCTTCATAACTACTGGCACACGTTTTGACACGTGTGGTGAAAAGAAAAACGGGCGCCCTTCCACCACGTCAATGCGTACAAAAGGCCCTAGGAACAACGAGTATCCTGTCAACATATGTGGAACAGAAATCTTGAAACAAACCTGCACCCAGCCGAAAGGGCTTCGTAGATCCAACTGAAGACGGAACCGCCATTTTTAATTCTGAAGCGGTTAAATGGGATGTGAGGGAGTCGGTCACCACAATACCCGGGGTATCGTAAAGGTTGAAGCCTGGCCCGGTGTCTATTCGGAGGGGATGAAGCGTAGTGCCCGGAATGACGCTGGTCGAGAGCAGCTGCATCTTCGTTGTGCGATTGGTATTCTGTTTCACGACTTTAGATAAGCGATTGATAAAGGTAGACTTTCCGGTGTTAGTGGCCCCAACGAAGAAGACCTTGCTGTGCAACCGGTAGGCCATGTCCAAAAGCACACTTAAAAACAAGTTAACACCACCGCCCTTTAGGGAACTCATAAGGAATATGTGCCTCGGTTTGAGCTTCAGCTCTGGAGCTCGCGACTTTATGAACTTGTGCACGTACATGAGCAATCGCTTCCGGCTGTGCGGCGGGAGAAGATCCACCTTATTAATTACAATGTAGAAGTGGGTCTCTGCCTTGCGCCTATTGCGACGGGAAATGATGAGATCTGATAGGCCGTCTTCGAAGTGCATGTCCAGAGCATCCATCATATAAACAAGTGTCACGTTACGTGACTCATTCATTGAAAGTGCATTCCTAAGGATCGCCACAGTCTCTCTAGCCGCATCCACTGCACTCTCGCCGACAGCTATGGCTTCGTCTTTAAATATCACTCCGCTTCGCATACTCGAACACCGTTTACATAGTGGGCGACCATCCGCCTCTCGTAACTCACGGAGCACGTTTACATCCACGAAGCCCTTTCCCTCCGTATCACGGCACTGCAATCGAATGCCGCAACCACAACATTGGGATGCATCGGTATCTATTTCAAATTGGTGTACCAGATCCTTCCAGTTATTGGCCTCCTTTACCTGTGATTTGTCCTCCAAAGCAGAGAACAACTGCTTCACGCTAGGGCTTTCATGGCGCTCCTCTGATTGTAAAGCCTGCGCTTGCCTTACCATTTCATTGTCAGTGATGTTGTCGACTACCTCACCTTTAACGTTGCGGAAGCGGTCGTTGTTGGATTCCCATTCCTCTGCCGCTCGTAGAGCTTCGTCAAAAACTGTACCTTCTGTTGTGCTCCTTATCGAAGCTGGAACGTTACCCACTGAAATTTCTGGTATCAAATTGCCTTGCTGTCTCTCATCTTCACTGAATTCCGCATCATCGCCATGAACGTCTACAAGTTCTTCTATGGCGTGGCTTCTCACTGGCTTGTAAGAAGCACCAATGTTACGGTCTAAATGGATGTCTTCTACTGACTGCGCCTGCTCCAGCGATTGTTCCGATACCAAAGCATGCTCTAGCTCAGCGAGACGCGCGGTTTCCTGCGGTGTCAGAGGGGAACGCTTCGGCAGCTTAGCTTTCCGTGCTCCCCTGTAGAAGGCGAAGCCGACATCCCCCCGTAAACCACAGGAGAACAGTATTGACAGTGCTACATTGCTAAAAAGGGTGTATATAAAAAATGGGTGAATTATTCCCATCAGCGGGAAGTGACCAATACACCTAGCAGCTTAGATCGCTGCGCACAATCCATTATACCGTCCGCATGGGACATCATGGATTGGCTAAAATCGGCTTTGAATAGTGACGGAGATGGTAGTGATGAGGAGAATGTGGTAGTACCGCCGTCTGAGGAGGCAGATTTCCCATCAAGGCAGCCGCGCACAGCGGACTATGACGGTGTTGATGATGAAGACGCGGATAGCCGCTGTGATTCTCATGTATTAGACGATTCTAATGAGTCGATGGTCTGTTTAGGCGACATAAGATGGGAGCAGGAGCCAAAAACAGAACCGGCTCCACCCTCTCTATTCACCCTATCCACTGCATCGCGGAAGGCAGAGGACTATACCAAGGATGAGACTGTAGAAATCAGACCATTGCAGCCAGATGAGGACTGTGTATATGAGGAAGAAAATGGTGAATCGTCAATTGAAGCCGCATCGCATAACCACGACACGCCAGCGCCAGTGAAGATGCAGGGAAATCTAGACACGTCGGATATCATGCAATGTTTCAACATGATTCACAGCGGAGGGAATATAAAGGCGCCGAAACAGCGTGATGTGAGTTTCTGCAATTTGTCTATGAGATCTTTCAGTGGTTTGGCAGCAACATCCGTGTGATCGATATCAACGCGGACAGCCTACGTCAAGATAGGATGTAGGTTTGTAACATATGATCTCAATCCGGTTGCAGTGAGAAAAGCAAACAATATTCAATGTCAAAGGCTGCATTGCTGGAGGGGCGCCCGACCTACAAGGGGCCTACACGTGTACTTCAAACGGATGACGGCCAACTGCTGGCCACCAACGTGCTGCGCAAGACATCCAAACGGAAACATCAGGTGGGAGCTTTGATTGTATTGACTTTAATTTGCTTTCAGATCAGCTGGCTCGCTGCAGAGGCACAGGAACGTGAGCTGGAGCTGCTAGAGCGAACGGCTCAAGCACGCAAAACTAAGCATGAGACACAGATGAAGTACGGCTGGTAGTCATATACTATAAAGTGGTATTTCGAATCGTATGGTAACAAGGTAATGGCTTCCAAGACTCCTGCCAATTTACATGAATTAGCCCCATGGTGTACTCATGTAACCGGTATCATCCATGCGTAATAACGGTTAAAAGTGTTAGGTTATTGTCCATGCGTTGGGAAACCATATATTCGAACTCCCAACACCACCGTTGACTTGTCATATAACTTATCTCAAGATAACGATGCGGCAGTTAGTGGCCTAGTTCAGTACTGATACATTAACGTATAGTTACTAACCCATGGGGTGGGGGACACGATGCGATGGCATGGAATGGCCCATTGGGCCTATGTATTGCGGTGGTGGCATCATAGGGTGTATATGGATGCCCTGTATTGGTGGTGGCTGGAACATCTGTTCGGATCCCGGAACTGGCGCGGTGAACTGCATGGACAGTGTGCGATCGTATTGCCGCGGTGCGTAATACCTCGGGCGCCTCATTCTGTTTCCATGTGCGTATCGCTTCCTGCGTAATAGCCTGAGCATCTGCTGGTAAGCGTTGCGCTTGGTCATGTAATTGGCGACCTGTACGGCATACGATGCAGGAGACGGTGAGTGCCTTGAAATGTGGAAATAGAACGTGTTGAGGAGATCACGTGCTGAAGGATCACGCGCATAAAGCTGCGACCTCACAAAATCATACGCTTTGAAGCTATTGAAGTTAACCAAAAACAAGGGAGGCATGTCCCCCTCGCTCTCACGGAAGACGTGGACATCGAAAAAACTATCATGCACAAGAGATGACATGAACCGCTGCAGAATGCCGTATAATTCCTCTTCAGGGGTGTCCTTTGCAGCTTCAAACACACGGAACAGGACATACATTGCAGACAAGGGATCCGTCTGAGCAACGTCGCTCGAGGCCGTGTTAACGCTGGATTCATCAGCAGGAAGCAACTCACCCCCCTGAGTATCTGCGTCCGGTGTCTCTTCTGAACTTTCCTGCGTTGTAGCAGCAGCCTGACGTTTCATGAAGGAAAAAACTTTTCAGACATACCCCTAAGGGATGAAGGGTTCCAAGAGAAGCCTCGGCCGCATCTGTATGCATACCGCTTGTGTCATATGTGTACGACCTAAATGATCGCTTATTGGTGCCATTTTTCGAAACGGCAGGTAGCGACACTCTCTGACCCGGGGAAACGTGAAAGCAATCCAAACCGGGTAGCAGCAATGACACAAAAAGTACCAGTAAACTGCTAAAACCACACATACTTGTTCTACAACGTTATTTCATGCATTGCCTCAGTAAGAGCCGCTGTCTTAACCGCAGAAGGTAGATTCTAGTGTGGCAAGGTCATGTTGTTGATCTCACCACAGGAAGCAGACGCTTCTCGCTATATTCAGAGAATAGAGACATTTGTTTAAATTTTGTCTTATATTCACGATCAACCTTCACTAACTTGTGCCATCTAAACACGTATATATGGAGTAGAAGGAAGCGTGATTTAGAAGTTGGCTCCTGCAACCTTAGGGGGATGGAATCCGACAGCAACAACCACCTGACCTACGAGGAGTGGCAGGGTACGTCTTTTGATGGAGTCATATAAGTCTCAGGGGACTGCAAGTTCTGGCAGCATGCTGTCTGTGGTAGCGCTGCCGGTGTAATGGAACACCTCGCACTGTTTCCGTTGGACACTTTGAAAACACGGCTGCAGTGTGGATGGTGCTACTGCCGCAAACTGGCAGCAACTCCTGCACTCGACAGTCTCAACGGCATCTCAACGATGTCGGTGCCAAGATCGCAACTATACCAAAATCTTTTCCGAGGGTGCAATGTTATCGCTGTTGGCTGTATCCCGGCCCACATCATGTACTTCAGCGTATATGAGACAATGAAAAAGCATGGTAGTGTGGGTGTTGCAGGTGCTATGGCTACGTTGTGTCACGACGTCGTATTGACACCGGCTGATGTGATCAAGCAGCGATTGCAGATAGGTACTTATAGGGACTCGCTGCAATGCCTTCGCCAAATTATACAAAATGAAGGCGTGCGCTCACTATACAGGAGCCTTTCGGTGACACTTTTCATGAATGTACCGTACCATGCCCTGCTGGTCACCGTTAACGAATTCCTGATGCGTATGTACCCTATGAAGAAGGATAGTAATAACATGTACGCATACTTCTTATATGCAGGTATGTGTTATATGTGTACATGGACATTATGTGTATTGACACCTCCTGGCGCCATTTCATCCGCCACAGGAGCTAACCGTTCCTTCAAATTTACCCCTTCTCATCGTATTACTCGTAATGTACACGTCGATGGGGTACCTTTGTTATTATTCGTACTTTGCACTGCATTGTGTGTTTTATGCTACAGCCATGTAACTCATTTGTAGGCATTGGTGGCGCCGCTGCTGGAGCACTGACCAACCCAATCGACGTGATCAAGACACGACTGCAAACGCAGGGATGTAAGATGGGAAAAAACGCAAATTCCGAAACCCTGTATTCAGTGAGTTTTTTAAACAACTTGATGTTCACGAACAGAACCCTATCGAAGCTACGAAGATGGTATACCGGCTGCACGGATTTCGCGGATTTTGGAAGGGTACAACCACACGTGTAGGAATATGTATCCCTGCAGCAGCAATATGCTGGGGCACGTATGCAACTCTCAAAAACCTTCTAGTTCGATTTGATCGTTCCTAAACTATAATTTTACGACACCGCTGTTCAAGGCCTGCTTTAAGGCGGCGATGGCCTTATGCGCGGTACTTCCGCCGGGCCTGCTTAATTCACCGGGTGTAGCACCCTTGCTCCTTTTAGAAGCCTTGGTGCTTTTCTTAGCTTTAACGACCTTGTGGGACTTCACGCGTTTGGCCCGCAGGGCACGTGCCACCTTAGCCGCCTCCTCTACATTAGTGACCTTGCGCTTCTCAAACTCGCTGATCAAAGACTTCGGGAGCCCACGCTTGATCTTATTGAGCTCCTGATATGCAGCGACGCGGCACTCTGCCGAAGAAGGCAGCGGAGATGCAGGCACGGCCCGCTTTTTTAAGGAGCCAAGCTCAGATGATCGACCCATCCTTGGCTTAACATATCCTCAAAACCTAGACCAATGATTTAAATCGTTGGATGGCGCATGCTGACTGAAAGAAGGCAGTGTGTGCATCCATGGATATGTCTCCTAATGGCGCGCTAGAAAACAATCAGATATGAGCGGCAACCGATTTATCAGAGGCGACACATAGCATACTGCTGCATTATAATTTTGTATACATCAGGGATGGTCATTTATGAATGGAATCCGTGATACCGTTGCCGTGCTACACTACAGTTGAAACGATGTGTGGCATCCCCACTGGACTCAAGTGGAAACGAGTCAAGAAACTGCATCTCACAACAAGGAAAGTAAAATCCTCTGTGTCATATTTCAAGGAAGCTGGCTAGCGTACGTTAAAGCTGCACTTTACTTTTCAAAACTCGTTCTTTTGGGGCCTACACGTATCGATATTTATATCCGAGCGCAATGACGGAGGAAATTACGCAACGTTCCAAGCTCACCTATAGCGCTAAGCTTGCTGAGCAGGCCGAACGTTATGATGGTATGTAAAAAGCATTAAATGTGTCATGTGTCGTTTTAGAAATGGCAGAAGCAATGAAGTCCTTAGTTGAGACCTGCATCACCGGCAAGGAAGAGTTAACCGTCGAAGAACGCAACTTGCTGGTGAGTTGTGTGTAAAATACAACTGTTTTGTTAATCTGTATCTAGTCTGTTGCTTACAAGAACGCTGTCGGATCAAGGCGTGCCTCGTGGCGGATTGTGAGCAGCGTCGAGCAGAAAGAGGCCAGCAAGTCCAACGTAGCTCAGCAAAATATTGCGTCTGGCTACAGGGTAAAGATTGAAAAGGAGTTGAACAACATCTGCTCCAATATCCTTGGACTTCTGAACGACAAGCTCATACCTGCTACCACGGTGAGTGTCCCTCAATTTCACGCGAAATGCTTCGTAGGACAGCGAGAGTCATGTATTCTACCACAAAATGAAGGGTGACTACTACCGGTACATCAGCGAGTTCTCGTGTGACCAGGAAAAGGCTCAAGCATCTGCCTCTGCAAAGGAGTCCTACCAAAAGGCGACTGAAATCGCAGAAACTGAGCTGAAGTCCACTCACCCTATCAGGCTCGGTCTTGCGCTCAACTTTTCTGTGTTCTTCTACGAAATTTTGAACAAGCCGCATGAGGCGTGCGAAATGGCTAAGCGCGCTTTCGACGAGGCTATCACCGAGTTCGACAGCGTCAGCGAAGACAGCTACAAGGACTCCACCCTTATCATGCAGCTGCTCAGGGACAACCTGACGTTGTGGGCCTCGGATATCCAGAGTGAAGTCACTGGGGACAAGGTCAAGCAGGATGAATGATTCTACACGCAGATGATAAAACCGTAACTTTACCCTATGTAGCTGGGAGTCTCTGTTTATACATCTAGGACGTCTAGCTCAAAACATACTTATAACGTGTTTTCTTGCCACAGTAATCCATAATTGTTCCAATACGCTAGCTTGTGGCACGTGGTCTTGCGTGTCAACATAGGAGCTGTAGGACGACCAGTTCGACCTCCAATCTACGAATTGAGGGAAAAGGTAATGTGCATATGTGACTAGGTAAAACATCATATTTCACGATTAGTGGTAACCACAAGGCATACTATCGACACGGGTCCTCAACAAGTTACCTCATGCCACAACTAAAACGCCCCAAGGTCATACGATATATAGTAACTATATAAGGCGAGCATGCAATGTCTCTATCAGTTAGGAAAACTAAATATTCATATCAACGCGCTGTTATCGACATAGGTATCCGTTCAATGGCGTACTTGTGGTTTGCGACGTACATAATCGGCACGCCAGGTATGCGTCTGATACGACGTTTCAAGTCACGGTCGTTCGTTGCCACAATGTAGCATTTATGCTGCAAAAGGTTAAGGGGTATTCCCAGCCGTTTAACCTACCGTTGTGATGCGTTCCACGATGCAATCATCTGCGTAGGTGCCAGTGTGAGCACATGTCAGACGTGTCACACGGGGGTCCTTCACGAGTTGCAGGGCAAGTCTATAGCGATGTCCGAGTTTCTCCAGCTCAGCGACCACACAGTCGGTGACGCATACGATACCTACAGGCCGTCAATCACCATCGAACACTCACATACACTTTGCGATAAGGCAATCCAACATGCCCTTGTGAAGATCAAGCTTATTCTGGATTGACGCGTTGACGAAGTTGGTGTCAACAATAACCTGATAAGGCGGCACCAGGTTCTCATTGTAGTTAAAGAACATTCCAGAGTGCACCTTCGGTCTGCAACATGTGTATGCTCACATACATTGACTTACGCTTCAACCAGCTTCTCAGATGCCCTATTCTTCGATGTGTTCTTTACAGTTGCGCTGCAAAAACTCAAATTTCACAGAAAATACACCTACATCCTGGAATCCTTAGGGCTCATCCGACGCTTAACCTCGGCGAACTTTCGAGTTTTCTTAGCCTTTCCCTGTACAGGTAATGCATAAAATACAATTTATGAAATACCATGATATAACCCTGGATGACTCAACAAAATTATGAGTGGCTCGACGAAACCTGCCGCTGCGGCAACATTCGTGTTCCTGCGCTGCTTAGAAATTGCGGTAGATCCTGTTTAGACGATCCGATATATCCTTCAGCATGCCCTCGTTATTGTCGTAGCACTTCACGGCACAACGCTCAATGTCGGCAGTGGTTGCTTGATTCATCATGCCTTGAGCTGTAGAATACTGGTTGAAGCATTTCTACCGGCAATTAGAGAAACCATAAATATACATACCTGTTGACAGCTTTGAAGAACGTCTTGTAGTTGATTTAATTCCGTTTGTACGGCCTGGCCGAATTTCTCCGGCTTGGTTTGGCACTGCTTTACACAGTCGCCTATTTGATCCAAGTTCTCGTTTCCAGAATCGAAACAGCGGACGCAGCATTCGAATGCTCCCTTTTGGAGAGGTAAACTCATCCGAGTTACTCCTGAAAGCATCGTATCCACGCTCCTCTGGAAGGCTTCGGCACGAGCTACGAGACCAGTACCAGCAGCCTGCGAACTGGCAGGTTTATCATCACTAAACCATCCCATTGCTATAGTGTTGCAAATTTAAATTTAAAAGTTTTTGAACGTTAATTGCTAACAATAACACACAGTGATACCATATTGGGAAGACATTCCACAACAAAGTAAACGAAGCTGGCAACTTAAACGCGTCTTGGCGGCTGGGGCTGCGGAGGCTTCACAAGCACCTGAGGAGGAGTCTTGTTCATGAGAGCCTTGTGGATGTGCGGAATAACACCACCACCAGCAATCGTAGCCTTGATGAGAGTGTCCAGTTCCTCGTCACCCCTGATGGCGAGCTGCAAGTGTCGAGGAGTGATACGCTTCACCTTGAGATCCTTAGAAGCATTTCCAGCCAGCTCGAGAACTTCAGCGGTGAGATACTCAAGAATCGCAGACGTGTAGACAGCGGCTGTAGAACCCACACGACCGTCAGCAGAAATACGAGACTTCAGCATACGGTGAACCCTACCGACAGGGAACTGAAGACCAGCACGAGCAGCACGGCTCATTGGGGTCTTCTTGCCCTTTCCGGCACCTGCGCCACATTGGCCAACATAACAAGCTAAACTTACCGGCCTTTCCCTTGCCACCCTTACCAAGACCACCAACTTTTCCTCCAATTTTTCCACCAATTTTACCACCAATCTTTCCACCGGCGTCCATTGTGATAAGATAATCGTAAACAAAGCCAAACAAACCAAATGAAGTGCACACGAACAAGCCGTAAGGGCCACTAACTCTAGCTCTTCAGGATGCTAAAATAATTCAAGTGCACACAAAATACACTATGAAAATAATGATGTAATTATTTATAATAGTTGTCAAATTGCTGCAGATGCCTGAAACCTTCACCACAGGCGTATCCACCCTACATTAGCGTAACACTTAGCTATAAAACTTCAAAACGCAGCAGCATGCTGCAGGTTGGATTACTGCTATACCGAAGCAAAACGCAAAAGGCAAGATGCTCCCTTGCTACGTGCATTACTCAGCGCGCGCCAGTACCTCCGGTTCGAACCTAATGAGAAGGGTTACTGAGCGCTCCTGATTATCAATCACGTTGTGTGCAGAAACAACTGCCGGCTGAAGGGGCGTTATTTACCATGCACGAATAGACTTACAAATTGGGAGTGCCTTAGAATGCCCTCCACCATTCCAGCAATGAAGGCCGCGCAGCTTGTGTGTTGTAGATCCTGCGATATGTTAGCAACAGGTTATGTACGCCCACCTTCGGTGTACTAATAAACTTTGTTATCTGCAGCTCATTGTCGTTTATCATGTCTACACATTAATGAAACGTAGTAGCAGGCACATACACTCGCTGGGATCATCCTTTCCTTTTAACAGAACGGCGGTGTGTCCAAAAAGGTGCTTCCAGACACATGTAGAAACGAATGACAGTATCGAAATGATATTCATGTGTCTCTTCGTAGACTTGTCGCGAGTAGTCAACAACTCCAGCAGCCGAAGGCCAATATCGAGGCCTAAATGGTGTAGTCTTCACGTTATTAATGGTAGCAGCTCACTATACGAACCTTTGAGTGAAGGTAGATTCCGATGTTGCCGTGTACATGCTATATTGAACCATCTCACTAAAAAGGAAGCAGAAAGCGCTCAGGCTGACCTAATCCCTACTTCGTTGTGCATCACAATATATCAAACCTTAGTTTTAGGGCGAATAAGCGGTTGGTCCAGCGTTTGTCGGCTAGACAACGACTCCGACGTCGGCTGGTCCATGGACATACGGCTAACGCTTGGCTCAGAATTTAAAACGAGTTATTTTACAATCTAACAGTAAAGCGCAGGATCTATGTTGGCAGGTGTTGCCTTTATTTCTGTTCCAAGCTCCTCCTCGATCCTGTCAACACTATAATGTGCGTACAACCAAACTCACTTGAACAACATGTCTTTGTCAGCCAATGTCACCAGATTTATGGCCAAACCAAGGTGGCCGAACCTTCCTGACCTTCCGATGCGATGCAAATAGGTGGCAGATGACTTGGGGAAGTCGAAGTTAATCACCACGTTCACGAAGCGGAAGTCAATACCGCGTGTGAAAAGATCAGACGAGACGAGGCAACGGCATGCGCCATTTCGGAAGTCGTGAAACACTCGATTACGATGCGCTTGCATCATTTTCGCATGGATATAAAAACAACTGAAACCCAGCTCGGTAATCTTCTTTGCCAGCAACTCCACGCGACTAACGCTGTTGCAAAAGATGATTGCCTGGTTAATTTGGAGACGAGAAAAGAGAGTGCTCAAACAGTGAACTTTCTGTCGCTCCTCCACGTACGCATAGTACTGCGTAATACCCTTCAGCGTAAGTTCGTCCATGAGGTTGATCTCATGAGCGTTAGGCAGGTGCGCCTCCTTGAACTGCTGAACTGACATTGGGAAGGTGGCGGAATACAAAATCATCTGCTTCTCTGTTGGCAGAAACTTCAGAAGCGCCTCGATGATTGGCTGGAATTCAGGAGACAACATTTTGTCAGCTTCGTCCAAAACCACAACATGGCACTTGGAAAGGTCAGCAATGTTCTTGTTGGTTAGATCGAGGATACGACCAGGAGTACCACAAAGTACATGTACAGGCTTATATAGACGTACAATGTCGTTTCTCAGCGATGTGCCACCGGTGGAAACCATACACTGCACATCCATGTACTTGCCCAACTCCTTTACAACGGCAGACGTCTGCAAGGCAAGTTCCCTAGTGGGGAGTAAAATCAGACCTGAAAGATAGATGTAAAAGGAGTTTTCATAGTATAAACCATGCAGTTGAAGCGCCAATGTGTGAATTACTAATGGTAGAGGCCAAACTATTCCGCAATGACCTACCCTGGATGTGATTGCTCGCAGTATTCAACTTCTCCAGTAAAGGGATCACGAACGCAGCGGTTTTACCTGTAAAAATATCAGCTTTCTTCTTATGGCAAAATCCACTAAGGTGCAGAATTGTAGCAATACAGAATATACGCAAGCCGGCAGTTACTACAACAAGCCGTCCATGAAACCCACCAGTGCCGTTTTTTGCACGCGCAAGAATATCGTGCCCAGCTAAAGCAACGGGAATGCTCTCTTCTTGGATTGGCGACGGTGCTTCAAAGCCCTTCTCAAATATGCCCATCAAAAGCTCACGCTTCAGAAAGTAGTCCTCGAATTGACTGCCCTTTGTTTTAGAGACATCCTGAAGACTCTAAATCAAACAATAACCCTAACACACCTCAGTTTTGTATCGCTTGTCAGCGTTTTTCTCTAGAATGTCCTTCTTCCATTGCGGGTCAACAGAAGGACGCCCACCAGAGAACTTTTTGACATGGGCACCATCACTGTGGCCACCTTCCTGGGCCTCAGGTCGTGTTTGTTTTACGTCACTCATGACTGATCCGATGGTGTTGACCGCTGTAGCATTACAAACGCTCCCAGGCCATGCTACGCATATAAAAACCAAATACTCTGTTGCCGTAAATGGAGGCAAAATCTACCCGTCATATAACACTTCAGGTGACAGTACGTGCCGATAAAAACAAGTTTCACACAGCAACAATGTTTCTTTTCGCGAATTAATAATCTATTAGACGTTGGTCACAAACCACAGAGCCTCAGCCCTCACAATGTCAGGATATGACATAACATCCAAAAACTACCAGTGGTTATCTAAATTTTAAACTGATACATAAATGTATGCATATATATAATGAAATTTTCACATTCGATGGTTCATCTTGCATCAGCATCAAATGTTGTTCGCGCTAATCTGTCACAAGTGAGAAACCTCCCCTTCGGTGGAGTTCCAGTGTGTACAAAATAGATAAGGAGGGTGTCTATGTGTACTTTACGTATTTGTGCTGTTGCGCTCTATAATTAGTCGCACGTTGCCGTCATCGTTCCGTGATATAGACTTCCGGCCTGTTGTCAGCAATTTAGATGCTTGATATACTTCACTTTCCCAGTCATATATGTTGCGCACTCGACATAGTCTTCGCTGGTAATCCCTTCCGGCGACCCCGGCATAAATATATGTCTTGCTTCTGTTGTCTGACATGCGGTGAGTGCTGTGATTGAAGAGGAGTCAGCATATCTTACCGGCAGTTGTAAGATCCAGTTCCAGGAGATAAAATATTTGCCTGCTTGATTCCATCATTATATGGCTGCTGTTTGTAGTGCCGTAATCGTTATCAGCATACAAAGTGATGTCATGAATAAAGCAACAGGCTATTGATGAACCTTTACTAGGTCTACGATAAGTACAACCAACATTATAGGGGTCCACATTTCCATAGGAAACGCGTTTGTGGGCAATTATGACGTATTAGAACCACTTAGATACCATACATAGGAAAATGATGCCTCCAGTGGTACCACATCACAAATGTGTTTAAATTTTGTCCATAACACCACTATATCGCGCATATTTGAAAATATGATATAGCAGTGTGAGGAAAATTAGCAGACGAGTTGTGCCTCTGATACACATCTTCGTGGCACAGTTCAGGGAAGGCAGCTGCCGAAATCATGCGAGAATTGCATGCTGTTGAGGTTAAACCGATATATAAATCTCACAACAATCGGGAAAACATGATGCTGATGATTTGGGTCTATTCGTAATGCACCGTGGTCGACGGGTGGCGCTGCCGTGCAACGACATCGCGAACAGGACACACACTGTCAGTCGGCGAACGCAAATAGTCACCGCTTAGATAACACCATAATAATAATCATAATGTATGAACTTCTTCAGTTCTAGAATAATATCTGTAGAACAGCGCCAGTAGAGGGAGGAAACTGGTCAGGCTGCAACACGTACGGATACATATGGGCTCAGGCTGATAGCTTGGGGATTACGGTTGGCTTTGACTTCAACGGCGGCCTTCTTGGTGACTTCTTTGTGGAAGTAAAATTTGTCTGCACAGATTAGCGCTTTTTCTTGCTCTGGCGAAAAAGAATACTCTCCCATTTATGTCCTGAAGGATCCTAAATCCCTGGCAAGCAATTTACAAAGATAAAAAGCGAGTATTGCCACCGGAGTGTGTGATCTGTGGTCCTATATTCGTGGACATATTCTATTGAATCGACGATTATATGTCCTTTCAACTCGTAGGCGAGGAATCCAAGAAAAAATCGAACATCAATTGGTAGAGGTGATGTTCGAGTGATGCCTGATACTGGTATTGCGTTTGTCTCGTAAGAGGTGGCATTATACGAGCCATACCGGGTACTAGGTTTATCGGTGATTCGTGGCTGCGGCAGGGAACTAATCAATCGTATCGTCAGTTGTATGCGGACACCCTCATTAAATGACAATGTCAATTCACGATCGTCTATGTCGTGACATATCTGGTATCGGAGGATGTGATCGCCGTATCGTCCGTAGGGTGACGTCACAGAACAGCGTCTCTGCTTCGCCCACTTCCAATAACGGAGTATTAGTGAGCCCGCGACAGAACGTAGGGGCAGCATTATGTAGCTGTCACAACACTAGCCAGGTAGAACAGACATCAGAACTTTATCGTGGTCAATTCGAGATGGAAGTACCCATGAACAGACCTCTCTCCTCAAGATTGGGTTCAATGGCATCACATCCCTCTATTGTACACCACGCTTCGCAGCCATCATCGAGATTGTGGAGTAGACAGTGTAAGTCAATGCATCTCGATGCCGTGACTAAATGACTTCAGCATCCACGAACCATAACACCCTCACGAGCCCTCGTGACATGCATGACATACAGCGTATCCAATCCCAAAATGGCACGGTGGACATTATCAGCCCGCGTCTAACACGTACGCAGCGATCTTGTAGGTTATACATCTCTTATATGATATGTCATCTCAGACATCAATGCAAGTCCACCCAACGCAAGGGAAGCACTCGCCATGCGTTTCATCAAGGCCAACATGACCTACTCCCCCAGGCCAGAATCAGGCAATCAACTAATCCGCACATATTCACAGCCATGTGATGGATTTAATCTAACCAGAAGTGAGTTTTGTACGACGCTGAACTCATGGGCTCCCAGACGCCTCCGCACCAGTCAGTGCTCTCACAAGAACAAGCTCCATACAACCACAGTACGCGGCACGGTCATCAGGCAACGTAGCACGCAGAGGGGCGGCCTACTCCCTGTCGCAAAGGCAGATAAGCGAACCCATAGGTCAGCAGGGACAAGGGATGTTCGAGCAGCTGTCGCCGGTACAACGCGAAATTGAGGCGCTAAACAGGGCAATGCGAGAGTTTCATGAAAACCTCAGCATATCACCCAGGGTATGTTGATACATCTAGAGAACTAATAAGTGCTAGGTGCTGCAAGACGTCCCAGAAACTGAGCCCCTGGTATCACACCCAAGCGAGCCAGATTCCGAAATGCATACGATGTACGAGCCGTGCCCATCTCCTAGGGACCATGTGTCCCACCAGGAACGTATGATGCGTTCAGAACGAATGCAGCATTACGACCATCACGTAGACCAAATACAATACGTTCCCCCGTCACAGATGTATTACAATGTCGCCCAGGAGCCTGAGCCATTTCAAGAGCCATGCATCACCGGCCTCCCAGACGAGTTCATTTCCCAGTTCCCTGTCACTGAATTCGACAATATTGCTGCAGAAAAGTGGAACGAGGATCTAAAGACATGCGCAATATGCCTCGAACTCTACAACCGGGGTGACCGTGTCAGACGTCTTGCTTGTACACATGGCTATCACAAGGTGTGCATAGACGAGTGGCTAACAAGGAGCACTGTATGTCCAATTTGCAAATTTGATTATGAAATCATGCTGCGATGATGTCGTATCAAACACCGGCACACTGTCTTAACGTGGGCCCTCATGGGGGTAATATTCCGTGTATAGAACACTCTTAGACATGTTACACATCGCAATAAATGTAGGATAATAACAGAATAAACGGCCGATAATGTGTCGGACATGGCCGGCATGTTTTACTTCTGTCTGATAACTCATCCACCTGGAGTTGTAAGCAGCTGAATTCCTGGGTTACTTTCTCTTATTAAGCATGAATATTGCTTACCTTCTATCGCTTGTCACAGCCGCCCTAGTGGAGGCGGATGCTGAGGTCTCGCAAGCGGGATACACGACTGTCTACTGTGGTAACTCAATGGTTAAAAAGGGTAGCAATGTACCTATGGAGATATGTCGCGATGTATGTTTCAACGGGGCTATACGCTGTAGACGGCATAAATCTAAGACTTATGATTATACGCACGCTGGAGGCATTGAAGTAGATGGCAACTGTTTCATTAAAAGTGCCGGATACAGCAATGATTGTATATTCCCATATGAACATGATGTCATATCCAACTTGCCAATTGTATCCGGCTACAACGTTGTGGCAGCTGGGCAGCGTAAAACTATCGCACTTGAAGGTTTCACAAAGCCCATCGTCTTTGCACAGGCAATAGACGGAAGAAGCGGCGGGCATCACGGCAAAGTTGTGATTAGCGATGTCACAACTCAGTCCTTCACTTTCAATGTCGATGGCAAGGCTGACTTCGTCTATGGTGTCGCATGGTTTGTCATCGAACAAGATATACCCGTCGAAAGCTTTTATGCGTCCCATGTGCACATAGAGAAAGTTGCATTCAATGGGAACCATGTCGTCAGGATCACTAACCCACAATACACCCGCAGATCCAACAACATAGCGATGTTCGTGCAGGAATTGACGCCAAATGTTGATGCCGTCCTGAAGATGACTGTAACCAACGACGTGATAGAGGTGAACATCACTTCCGTTAAACAAGGCGAGGACACAGATCAGCCACTGGAACGAGAAGTGGAAATGGCACTCCTATTTGTTGATATGGATTATTTCAAGTCAGATGCAAACCATATGTTTGGTAACATGCCAATTTCGTTCCTAACGCCACAGAGCCGTAATCACGATATTATTGTTCCGGTGAGGTCTGACACCAAACCTCTTGTGTTTTATACGCCATATTACAATCGTGTTGGTGATGAGGTACCTTCAGCATCATGCTCGTGGACCAGCAAAAGCCAGGCACAGGGGTTCTTTACGTGTCAATTTGAACCCTCATCGCTTGTTACCCTCTTTCCGATAGGACCGCCGAACGTCATATTCCTCGCGATGAAACGTATTGACAAGATAACAGAGACTGATCGTAGCTTTTTTAAATATGGCATCTGTTCCAACGCGTACTCGGCAGTCAAAGGCGAAGCCAAACCCAAGAGCTCCTACAACGGCGAAGAAACAGGTGCCATTGAACAACCTGAAGCCAAGGAGCAGGACGATGACATGTACTGTGCTAAATTGTGCGTAATTCGCAACAGACTCTGCAAGGACGACTTGCCGTGTTTGCGAAAATACATGGGCCCATCCTGTGCTATTTCTGATGACAAAAGTAACCGAAGGAACAAAGGTGGCGAAGAGCTACCGCTTCCCACGTTTTTGAGCCCCCTGATTTTTCTAAAGGAGGAATTGAACGGAACACTCTGCCCTGGAATGTTCAAAGCCATGCAGTACAAAGATGTCGACGACAATATGCTTCAGTTTATAGATGAAATATGGCTTCATTGTCAAGAAAACAATAATAATATCACCAGAAAAAATGTAGTGGGTATTGTTGACAACCACATTGCAAAAAATTTCTGTATAAAGGTACTTGCAAGCCTTCCTGTAGAGTGGACACCCCTGGAAACGCTTCGCAGTCAATATATACAAAATGGTGTGCACTTACCTTTGAAAAAGATCCTCAGTGGTTATGTGGTCTTCAGTTTTTGCGAATATGACGATGAGATGAAAATGATGACGTACTACGAATATTCAAAAGCGGCAGAACCAAGCAGCACAGCGTCTTCAGTAGATTGTATTGAAACAGAGTGGGAAGAGTGGTCGTCATGTAGCGGTGATTGTATCCCATTAGTCGGGCAGACTTTGAAGAGACGGGTCCGCTCAGTACTGCGGTTCCCGGTGGGAGATGGTCGCAAGTGCGTCACCGAGGAAACCAAAGCTTGTACTTTGGAAGAATTACGATCATGCAAAGGGATGTGTGTTGTCACAGAATGGAGTGAATGGGGCAATTGTTTTAGATCGACACGCGTCAGACGGAGATATGTGAGGAGATACACTGAAGAGTGCGACACCATGAATATGATGGAACAAAAGGCTTGTAAACCCACCAAAGGTCAACAAGATGCACATATAGAAGATGAAGAAGACACTGAAACGATGGAAAGTTTGGATGGACCTGACAATGAATATCAGGACGCTGATAACGAAGGACAGAGGGGTATGGATGATTACGTGGAGGCAAGTACATCGGGACACCAGACATACTCCTACAAAGATAATTATGATCTCGAGCATCAAATGTATGAATACATGCGTGAACATGATGGGTGGCAATACAATTATACTGACCCTTGGAATGTCCAACATGAAATGCATGAAGGAGACCCGGGAGCCATGGATGAAGAGGAGAAACACTTTAGCGGTGGCATTTTTAATGCACCAGAACCAGGAGCAAGTCCGCAAATATATGACCAAGATGAAGAGATATCAGAAGGTGAGTCTCTCCTAGAAACGGAGGGCACAAACACACACCAGAATTGCACAATCTGGTCTGATTGGTCTGGATGCTCATCAATGTGTAATGATGAAGAAGGTTACAGGTACCGAATTTCAAGTATTGACCAGCCTGACAACATATATTCAACGTGCCACGCATGGGAAAAACAACCGTGCACACCAACGGAAGATTGTGGCCTGTCTCATTCGATAAACTGCGACCAAGTAAGAAGCGTGTACTACAATGAGACTGATGACGCCGAATGCCGTGAGGAGTGCGCACTTATGATGGAGCATTGCAGAGATGATGGCCAGAACAACTACATGGAATGTCTTACAAAGCTCAAGGCAAAAAGTGAATATGCCGACTTCTTTTTCAGGTGTCTTCTTCCACACGAACAAAAGGGGAGGTTGGAGCTGTTGGAGAAAGTGTTCAAAAACAAGTGCTTCATCACTAAGGCTGTATATTCGGATGCCAAAAACTCTTGGAAGAATGAAGAGACGCAGAGCTGCTTCTGTTCAATTCCAGGGGCGGTACCATGCACGGCCAAGGATGTGCATTATAATCGTGAGGAAATACATGCAGATATGGTAGATTCAGGATTCTGTCCAATTATGGACCACAAACTATCCTTTTTTGTCCCTGGGCATGCAGGCGGGAAACCAGATTCCATGACCTATGTCTCATTAGCCGGAAACAAGCGGATGCACTGCCCATTGGATATATCTAATCGTGAGGTGGTGACGTACACAGATTTCGGCAATGAAAAACTGGAAGACTACTGTCAACATGGTCCATTATATGCATACCAACGGAGTAGGTCTACATCCTCCGTTAAGCAGTATGAACACAAGTATAACTGCGACACAGCCGTCAGTAATAGTGGAATATCGGACACTGAATGCAGGTTGCTGTGTAGATCTGTGAGAGTGGCGTGCCTGTCAAAACATGAACCCTACCTTAAATGCATTAAGGACCGCCTGCTTGTAGAGAGTGAACATGAAGCCGGTCGGTTCTCAGAATATGGGTGCAGACTACCACCAACGCTAGACGTTTTCTTTGACGAGGACTATTACCGTGTTTATGTAACCAGCTTCGAGACGGACCCCAGTGTAAAAAAGGCGTGTTCTTTGTTGGTGCATAACGCTATTTTGCAATGTGAAGCTCAAGATATGCTTAAAAATCGTGATTCATTGTCCAAGTGCATGGCTTCTAAGCTCGAAGACACCCATGTGACACCAAAGGGGCCAACATTAAAACTATTTCAAATGGGAGACGACGCTGCAACCAAGTTCAAGAGCAGCTGCAGATTCGACCCCTCTCTCAAGGGGGGTAGAGGCTACGTAATGTGTAAATTCCCAACCGAGACGGAAAACTATGAGAGCTGGAGTGAGTGGTCTGCATGCAGTGCAGCATGCAACGACTTTGATAACATCGCAACACGGTACAGGACCCGAAAGGTAGCCAAACATGCTGAAAACAGCTTCTTCCCAGGCGGCCTGGGGACACTGCAGTTTGGTTTGTGCCTGCACCTTGGCGGTTGCGAAGGAGGCAGATGGGTAGACAGTATAAACGAGGCTGACAACAGAACTCACATACTCAACTACAAGGCCTATATGCAAAACCTTCCCGCCAAAGTGTCCGAATCGCCGGATCACACATATAACCGGTATCCAGAACTGCGTAACGAAATCAGCACGGGGGCTACCTGCCAAATCTTCAAGTCGATCAAGATTGTGTCTTACACGGGTGTCACCTGTGGATGCCCCAAAAAACACGCACCATGTTCATTCGCAACTGCCATGTCTAACCCAATGTGGATGGAAGGTATGCAAAACTTCTGCCAGGATCGCCCCCTGGCATCTATCGGCTTCCAAGGGGAACTCAGCAATTACAAGTACTACTGCAATATCGGAATGCTGTTAGCTCCGATCGAATACGGTAGCACGCCGGCATGTGACTACTACGATAACAACGAGTACGTAGCGTGTGAGACTGCCGACGAGGAACCCATCACGCTGCGAACAAAACACTTCACGTTCATGGGCGTCTGTCTAGGCTTGATGTTCAGTGCATATGCCGTGTTGATGCGCATTGTAAACCGAAGGCGATTAAGGGATATGTCGGTTAATAAAGACGAATAAATGCTCACAGACTATCAGTTTTAATGCTTTTAAGCACTTTGTAGTTACACATGTGTATGCCATGGGGAGGCTTGCGAGTACCGGATTCGTCACTGTAATGTCACTCGAAAGCATGTATACAAACACAGCACTGAGGTCTTTGTTTGTGCGGAGAGCACTGGAAGGGCCTAAGTTAAACAACATTGAAGTTTTGGTGAAAAAATGGCCAACCTTCTCCAGTGTCTGCAGCACGAGCTCAGCCCGAGTGAAACAGTTCCATTCCCATGCTCATCATGAGCCTGAACATTTCGCGTACCGTGGTGATGGTTTGCCAAGTATACCGTGTGAGCAGATACAGCAGATCGTGCACATGAACGAACGTATGGCCAGGGGGAAACTAGCGCCAATGCGGCCAGCCACTGCGCCACTTCGCGAGATGGAATGCTCGGTTGAAGGGCATAATATAGAGGTATATGAGGATCTGAAGGAGCTACATGATCGTGTGCTCGCCCTGGACTGGCACAATTCCACCCAGCTCATCCTGGATGGAGATATTTTGGAGGCAAGACTGGAAAGACTCAAGGGGGTCGCTCAAGATATCCCAGATATGCAGGTTCAGATCATGCTAGGCAAGACACTTGAAATATTCGACGCGCTCTACAAGGTGGAGGATGTCCAGGACCACATCTTCGAACTCAACGAGGAAATCTCACACCATCCCGGTGGAGTGTCGAGCCTCGAAAGTAGCCCAGAGACTAAGAATAATCTGGAAAAACATATTAAGCATATCCTTGAGAGGTACACACAGCTAAAGAAGGATCACCCGAGGTACGCCATCAAGATTCAGGAATCCATAGGCTATTCCCTAGGAGCTCTGAGGCAGTGCTACACATTCAACTGGCCAGAGGAGCACAAGTACTTCTACTAGTTCATCATTAAGAGAAGGTTAGGATCTATCTGCTATGCTGTGCCGGTCACTCAGGCATACCTCTGACGTGAACATCCCTTTTAATCGTAATTTTAGGCTAAATTGAGCTTATTGACGTTATTACGACGATTTTATGATACAGTCCTATTGTGTTGCAAGCGCAGTGGATCGTAGTCCCTGCTGAATGTACCTTGTGTTAATCTTCAGGTTGGAGAATATAGGTACGAAACCTATAGCGATCCCTGAGAACATGCACAAAATGCCTTCCACTATACTTGCGCTGATAGATCCAGAATGTATCACTCCTAAGGTTAAGCCTACCACCATGCCGCCTGTTGTGCCGAGAATGGCACCCCGCCTGCCTATGTACACAACGGAGGCGCCGAGCAACATGAAGCCAGACATAAAGTAGCACGTGTAGAAGGGGTCCAAGGCAAGAGACAAACACGCCCCTAAAATAGCTCCACAACCAGCGCCTGTGAGCAACCAATAGCCTCCGCCTTTGAAGAATTTCTGGTTCCACAGACCCTGCTCAAATTTTGGGAAAATACTCAATGAACGTACCTGAGAAAAGAGTTTGGAAGTCTGCCACAAACTAAGTGAGAAGAGACAAAATGCTCCCATAACCGACGAAATGCTGCAAAGGAAGTGTAGCATGCGCTTCCAGCGATGTTCTATTTCCACTGCCCGCTCTATGAGGACCAGCAGATCAGGTCCCACATTGGCATGAAACGGGCTAGGATTTGTACCTCTCACGTGATGATTTGTGTGTGGTGGATTGCGTGCTAGGCCCTCTGTCCTGCGGTTTAAGTGTGATATTCCGTGCTCATGAGGTTTAACGAGCTGATCATTGTGGTGTGCAAATCTCAACTTCGCCGCCGCAACAATTGGTAGGAAATAAAGTGTGCTAAGGAATGGGTTTATCTCCATCTGTTATATCCCCACGCACTACTAAAGGTGTCCAGTGACTTATTCATTTAGTGCCATTCCTGTGCCATGAAGTTGCTCCTTGAGCCTCATTGAGCTATATTCTTGCGGCGTGCATCAGACAAAAGAAGACCTGTTGTATGTGTACACAAAGATGAGTATACCGGTCAAACTTCCTATTATTGCTGCAAGCGTCCCAAAAATGTAGATGTGAGTATAGAAAGAGGCACCAGAGCAACTCACGAACGATGTCCCATCGGCTTCGTTACACAACTCTTTGTGTGCATCAAAATCCTCTCTAATGAAGGTTTTAGTAGTGCAGCTGTATCTATAAAAACCAGAAGACTGGTTAAAGAGAACTGAACGCATCTCGTTCTGCTGGCACAGCAGCTCCAGCATGTCAAACCACCCATAGGAGTTCACCGACTCCGTGATGGAGCATGGGGTCATCATTGGCGGGCAAGAACATCGGCTTTTCTACAAACCATATATGCCTTATACTTTGACGCCTACCTGGTAAATGATCTTGTTATTGGTCACGTCCCTGTGCCCACTGTAAATACTGCAGTTCCTCTGTGTATCGCCTTGCTCTTCATAGGAATCTTCAAGAACCCAACTCTGCAAGTTCCACGTAGTCTCCAACGCAATTTCCCATGCAACGTTACGCTTGGTTTGCTCGATCTCCTTTGTTATGCTCCTGTCGTCTGGGCACTGTGGTAGCCAGAGGCACTCGGCATTCTCGATGAATTGGATTCCTTTGGACAAACAACTTTCATGAGCCGAAGGATCATGGTTCTTCAAAATTCTGTGCCTAGTACGTGTAGGGACGACACGATTCTCGGGGTCCAAATTAATGCAGGTTCCCGAACAGTCCTCCCAGTTGCTCCAATCTTCTAGGTCGCAGTTTATGTGCCTAGTCTTGCAGTACACCAAACCGGACCCATACATCTTTGTGCGTTTAAATGTGCAGACTTCTGTGAAGTCAAGCAGTTGAGAATTCTTCTCTTTAACGTCGTTCTTGGCGGCATGGTGAAGCATGCAGTGTCTTATTTGCATTTCACGTTTATGATTTGATATCAATTTGCACTTGTTCAGCACGCGTTCGCACATCTCTGAGCACTTCTTACCGCTACCATCAGGTGGTAACGTGGTATTGCAGATCTGTTGCTCATCGAACACCCCTAACCCGAGGCTGGGTGGTTGACACTGTTGTTGATTAAAAGAGACAACGTAAATGTTGCTAATGTCAGTCGTTAATAGATCTTTTATACATTCAATTAGGCTGTCAACCTCTTGATCTGGAACTTCCGCTTCACAGTGGTGCCGTAGCATCTTGCACCTACTCTGACAGCTTGGGGATTTGGGCCCAAACTTCTTTGGCACTGCCAGTAGACAGTTGACCCAGAGTATGTCATTAGGAAACTCTTGTAAAGCTGTATTTCCATAGGCACAATAATTGTTCACCTCTTCTGGCTTAAAAATCCCATATGTCACGTCCTTCATTGGGCCCCATGGTAGCTCCATACGCTTGAAGTTAGCAAGGGATATCAATGACTGATATGGAGTGCCTCTTACTTTCTCCTCCAAGGTAGAGTTGACATCCAGTGAAAGTATATCCGAATAATCCGGGGCAAAGCGCACCTCCTCTGCCGAGCAAGGAATACCCTCTTCACATATACAAGACCCGTCTTTTGACCATGATCCTCCTAATATATCGTAACGAGCGTGCGTCAAAATGCAAGCGCCATACCCTGAGGGTGCAGCATCACTCTGCTTTTCTAGGCAGGGCCCTGATCCATCGAAACAACCACTATTTGAATCACTACGGATTAAAGACGCCCCATGAGATTTGGCAGGATCCTTGGATTCAGAACTACCTTTAACTGACGGGACCGTAACCATCTTACCAATTATCGGCGATGAATGCGACATATCCAATTTTCCTATAACACTACTGTTGGACATTGGGCCAGAGTTGTAGGGGATTACTGATGTGTAGCTGAATCCCACCTTGTCAACAACCTTGTGTAGGCACTTTTCTGACCAGATATAAAAGTACTGCTGTTGAAACGTGTCTTTGTCTCCATCTCCCTCTCTTGAGAAGCAAAAGGTACTGCACAATGGGATGTCTGCGCATTCCCTGGTAGAAGTGGTGATACACTCGGTAGATCCTGCTCCAGAGTTTTTGGCGTATACGTCCCGCTTTCTTATTTGCACCGACCGAATATTATCAGATTTACACCTGCTGCTGCATGCTGACCACTCCCCCCAAGGCCCTTCTATACAGTTTCGACGAATTGTAATATCCTCATCACTTTCGTTGTGTGCCTGAATGTCATCTGCCAGTGATGTCACACCAGTAGTAGGGTCTATTAGTGGGTTTGTGCCTTGAATGTTGCCTGAATCTGGGGCAAGCTGGGATGGTGCATCTTTAGAATCAGCTAGAGGACCCCCATAGTCTGAACCTTTCGTAGCATTAGCCATGCCCCCCTCTTCTGTAGGGTGTTCCTTAAAGTAAGTGACATACTGGACAGCGAGATGCTTCAGATCACGGGAATCTAAGTAGCAGATCCGGCTTCTTTCCGTGTAACAGGCAATCAGATCGGGCGCATCAACGCAGTTGCTCACGCCATTCGTGCCAACACACTCATCGTAGCAGGCACTGTTGACATTGCGATTGCCTTTCTTCTTCGCGAATATGCATAATTGCCTTTTCAACGCACTAGCGATGTCTTCTATGACTACCACATTTACAACGGGCGGTTTTTGGTTCGATGGTGGGGCCTTCATATAATTAAGAATTAATTCACCTGTGAAATGGTAGTACCCTGACCTTATAATCCGTTCTCTCTTATTTTGGGGTTTCATATGAATCGAAGAAATCTGGGAAAGCGCATCTCCTGTGGCAAACTCTGAAAATGTCATTGAAGAAGCAAAAAGATTGGATGGATAGGGCCATGTGTATGGAAGCTTCACCTTCACGCTGCTATGCCTTCTATCATCAGCCATGATAATGAGCATTTTCAAGCCAATGCCATAGAGATTCATGTCATCTGTATCTTCCAAGGCTAAATACCCCAGTGTAACCCGTGTCTTCGGTATCATCTCCTTAGCAGGTAAAAAGAATTCTACAGTTGAATCCCAGCCACCCCTTATAATAATAGGCAGCACCAAGACATGCGAGTCTTTCAAATTAAGCGAATCACCCGTTATTTTCACCTTTTGCACCTGTGTGAGGACCACCCAATTCTTCCGTGTGTCCAACGGTAGGACTAACGATTCGTCAGCGCCCAGTTCCAGCACTCCAACTTTTATAGGCTTATCTAAATCAGAAGAATGGTCTCCGCTGCTTATAGCAAGCCATTGTACTGTGAAATTTCGATTCTTCCCTGATGTCCTGCACTGTTGCTGGCAGTCGACGGCAGTTATTGAAATCCGAAACCCTGCAGTTGTGATGTCTTCCAGAATGATGATATTGAATTCATCGTCTTCAGGCAGTGCCGAGGTAATTACAACGGGATTCTCTATTCTCCTCTTGAACCGAACGTCTACCCATTTTGTGTTTGTTATTGTGACCTTCCCCATCTCATACTCTGTACGGTATCAGTCGATATAGTGGTGGACTCACTCGGGTTGAAGTATTTCTCTTTGTTGAAAACAAGATTGTCAGACTCCACATCCTCTGAAAGCGTTTATGCCACCAAAAGTCAAGACTAACCCATGATATAGGCACATTTTTGTTCCATGTCATAACTCTTGAACAAATTATATAGGCATTTTAACCGATCCTCCCTGGTTACTGGAATGGTTGTGCTCTGGCAACTCTTTAAGAAATGCATACACATGTGCAAGCAGAATTCTTCGTATTGCTCATCCCTGCCGTTGAAAAGAAAGCAGTCCATCGCCTGCACTGTCGTCACATTATACCCAGGTCAAACAATCTGCCATTACCTTTTGAACAAACGAACTTGATCGTGTCAATAACGACGGTTTCGTTGCATTTCCCTATGATGGAACTGTCAAACTGGCAGGCGTTTTTCCGACTACATAACTCCCACACTTTATTCTTCAAGTCCACGTTTACAGGCCCACAACTGCCATTTGCACTCAAAATTGAAATCAAGTGCCCGCGTGGGCATTTAAGTAACAGCTTGGATGGATCACTCCTCATATCAGACTTAATTTCGTCAGGGATTGTCGGTAGGGCGGGAATATCTGTACTTAATGACACTGCACTTTACGACGCCTGAGAAGGCAAACCTAATGATATAATATACTTTAAACCACCGCTAGAGAAGATGGCACATTTATTTGAAGATAACCCACTTACTTGTTGCGTCAGACGTTGATGCTAAACCATCTGGCACATCAGGTGCTGCAACGTGGATTATTGGCTGATATAAAAAGGGTACCTTTTGGTGCCGCCATAGCGGCACTCCTGGCAGCTGACTGTGGTTCCGAGAACAGTCTGACTAGGTCATTCACGGTTTGGAATCTCAAAAACGATGGTGATATGCTTTGGGGAGACGGTGCACTGCATAGGTATCAGTGGTAGTGATTTTCCACAAACGTGTTCGCGGATTCCTGGGGCCCTGAGACGGGGAAACCTCCATTCATTGCTGTATCCTCACTTGATATTCTGTAAGACCACATAGACATCGTGAGCGCCGCCAGAGCCCAATTGGCAAACAGATGCCAGCCTACATGCCGCATGGTTCCACAAAATACATGCCTATCGAAAACGTGCGGAAATTTGCTGATGTATGTGCGGTAGATGTGACTGCATATCTATACACCACTATGTGAAGGTGTCTGGACTTAAAGGTGGAATAGTGATTTCAGGAATCAACAGTGAACCTCTTGCATCACCATCACTGGCATTGCATACGATGAGTGTAATAGCACGGATTCGACATAACGATCAGATGTTACTGCCCAAAGTTTGGTGCAATTGACATTGGAAGACATGCACAACAGTCAATGTGATATGCATAGTACCGGAGGGCAACCGGGATGACCACATACAACAGTGTGTGGCGCCCCCTGCATACTTTGTAGCATAACCCATATATTGCGACTATACGCAATACAATCTCGCTACTGCATACTCCTCGGCCATGGCCGTGCCCAAGAATAAGCGCAGCAAAGCAAAAGTCAAGCAGCGCGGTAACATAATTTTCTTCGATCAGCTGTGCGGTAACTGGTTACGTCGCAGGGACTGGTAAGTGTGTATTAAAATCTTATATCTATGATCTGGCCAGGTTTTATCGACGTCTGACTGTACAGCGCCTTTTGCCACCGTGCTCCGAAGGCACAGCAACCGTACCAAGACCCGTATTATTTCCCGGATTTTGGTCTCCCAGGTGTGTATTGCCGCGCTTAGCTCTATTTCATCGCCTGCTGTAGTTTCGTCTCAAGGGTATTTCGCGGTGTCAAGAAGGCTGCTCACTGAACGGGACGGCGGCTGCCTGTTGTTAGCATTTCCGGTAAACACGATCTGTCTTCCACCAAAAATACAACTCTCGTCTATTGTGTGTTTAGGATATTCTGAGCATGCTCCTTGGTGGTCTGACATTTCAATATTGCGTGAGCAACTAGGTTCAGTTTGACAGCTCTTTATGCCAGTATCCTTAATGAACATGAGAGAAGCTCTCACTATACTGAAGCAGGTGGGAGTGAGGCGCCCCGGTACCTCCTCGATATCGCATTACTATGTTCAACGGCGTTGGCTCGGACAAGCTCCTTCCGGGCGCCAATTGAAAGGCGTAAGTTTTGTTACGGAGCAATGATATTGCTTCACGCGGTTCGTAAATGACGATACAGATTGATACAACGTGGGAAGAGGCAAAGAAATTATTTTACAAGCCTGCGCTGAGTTATGGAGAATTCGCCAAACGTGTTGACGCGTTTCGCATCTTTGCATTTTGGGCGCTTGTTGGCGGTCTAACTCTCGACTTATTCATCAACCCGCCTCAGAGCCAGTATTGGACAAAGTGGAATATGTTGAAGATGCCGTCTAGGCTCCTTGACAAGATTAATGTCAAACCCGAGGCAAGGGATCTACCCCCGCTTCCTGCGCTGGGAAATGATCACATGACCGACGCTGCCAGAGAGTACACTCGTGTATGTAACATTTGATAACTATTAAAACATAATTATATGATTATCTATACGTTTGCATGAGTTTCCATCTATATGCCGGACATTTCAGCCGATATTGGACATATACCACTCATTTATAAAACGTCAGTTGGCACCGCCCAACGCAGCAGTCATTTGCTTCTTCTGTTCGGGCGTCAACGTTTTGGGGAAGGTAATGTCGAACTCCAGGATGAGGTCACCGCGCTCCGAGGGCACCTTAGAGATGGGCATGCCCTCGTTTGCAATGACCTTCCGATAAGATGGCGAGACAATGTCGACAATTCTAACAGTGAGTCTGCGATTGTCCAGTGTGGTGAGCGTAGCCTGGAACCCCGTGAGGGCCTTGAGCAGAGGGACCGTGAACTTGTATATTAAGTTGTTCCCATCCCTCACAAATCTTGGGTGTTGCTTCGCCCGAATGATAAATATGAGATCGCCCGGTGGACTAGATGGGCTTGCCTGATCACCCTCGCCTGAGAATGTGAGTTTGGTGCCGTCCTTCCACCCCTGGCCGAAAAGATGTGCTACCGTGTGAAGTGACTTACCGGCTTGATGTCAATCTTGAGGATCTGCTCCTCTTTGTATTCTGCACCACATGAAAACCTTTTACGCGTGATTTTCATCTTCTTCACAGTGCCACTATAGAGCTCCTCCAGAGTTACAGGAAGATCCAGCTCGTAGTTTGGTGACTTCTGGTGCCGATGCTTGCCTGGATGAGGCATTCCGAACGCTTCGCCGAAACCACCAAGATCATCCCCGAATCCAGAGTTAAACATGAATCCTCTGTCCGCACCGAAGAACTTCTTAAACAGCTCGCTGGGGTCGACGCCGGTGTCTGCGCCAGCATATACAGCGGGCTATATAGCATAAACTTACAGACATACTGATGCGCTCCTGCGCCGTGCTCGTGCCCTCCAGCCATGCCTTTGAGTCCTTCTTCGCCGAACTGGTCATATATTTTCTTCTTCTCTGGATCAGAAAGCACATCATACGCCTCTGAAACGTTTTTAAACATTTCCTCAGCCTGAATTATAGTATAAATGTGAGAAACAACCTAGGAGCTTACCTTCTGCTTTGAGGAAGGATCCGGATGCTTGTCTGGGTGCCATTGCATCGCCAGCTTGCGGTATGCCTTCTTGAGCTCAGCTTCACTGCATCCACGATTGACGCCCAAGATGGCGTAATAATCCTATAAAAGTATTGATACTCCACGACACTGCATAACTCATACCCGACCCATTTTGCTAATTTGGATGCCTGAGCGACAATGCCTGGTTTCTACTTGTTTGCAATTCGTAACCGGGAAGCTCAGGATCCTCAGCAGGCGTTGTGCTTATAATACAACCAAGTGTGTAGATTTATATATGGTACATTTCATAACCGCCTGCACGTGCTCAAGCCAAACCTATTATACCATGATAACCGCCCACGCGTTGGGAAGCACGACCAGGCACAAAGGTTGTCGCTGACTCAATTTAAGTTTCCTACATAAAACACTTGTCAATTTCGTTATGATTTGTCGTAGCATTATATAATGTCCCGTCCTTTTGTGTTACTTGCTTCCAGTGACATGGGCTTAGTCTCTGTGTTGTCGCGCCAGAATTTAACCCCTATCTGTGCAACAAATAATGCTAAAACGTGTCTGAAGTATATAAACCAGATGCGTATAACTTAATTGCCATGTTGCAGAGCGCCTCTACTTGGCTCGAGAGGGTATACTGGCGCTTGATTCTGCCGCAGCTGCTTGCATGAGGGTACCCTATAGGACACTGTAACAGGTGTATTGAGCGCTCCTAGAACATCCATGTGTCTACAGCATTATGTGTGCGCGAAGCGCTGCGGTTTCCTTATTACGTTGGCGTTAACTAACACACAGAGAATATAACAGTAAATATACAATTCCACCTAGATTATAGCCATTTCATTCCCTAATACTGGTGTCATTAGAATGGAATCTCTCTTCTGATTGAATCGTCTATCACAGTAGTTGGTCGCGCTCGTTGCGTTATCGTAGCTGCGCCGTCGACCTTTTGCATCAACCCCGCCCTTGTTGCTAAGTCCGTGTACTTGTCTATTGAGTCGTCATGCTTCCATAGACGAAGCTGTGCCAACATTATATTCCACATGCTCGTGTCTACAAACCTGAAGGTAATGCGGGAAAGGCTGCTCCCAATGTACTGCCTTGTACAGCATAGTGTGCTTGTAGTCTGGGCGTTTTTGAGCAAATCTAGCTAGTCTATTCCAGTTGGTTTCGAAACTCTCAACGGAATCCGTGTTGTATGCCACAAGCTCGAGGTTGTCACTGAATTCGCCAGCAGCGACACGATCCTTGTGCAATTTACGCCCTATTATAGCCCCTAATACAGCACCGCTACACAGCATCATGATGTGCTGTTGTTTAAGTGTTGCATAGGCATAATACTCCAGCACCTCCTCCGCGAGGTTGCTGAACCTCTGCGATATTCGAAAAAACAGGCTCCTACTCATTACATATTTGTTAATTAAAAATGGCAAACGGAGCCCATTTATCATGAGATCCCGATATACGACCTTTGGAAGGCCTGGAAGCGCCACCTTACTATGTGTTAGATAGTCGCGGATTCACACTGTTACGGTGTGACGTCTTCCATTGTTGTGCATCTACGCCTTTGCTCGACGGAAAAAGAATTTAACAACTCAACACTGTCTTTGCAGTTTCGAAAACGTTCCGGAACTTCTACGACTCGTGGCTGGTTGGTGTCACATCTCCTCAAAAATAACATACCTTAGCCTTCGCCTGTTGGAACAGCTCTATGAATTCTGCGCGTGTAACTGCTTGCGCACCCAAATCGTGTTTATACGGTATTGCCATACCTAGGTCCCATAATTCTATCCCTGCGTGGCGTTTCAATTCCGGTTTGGCAAACCCACCTTGGAAGTGTAAAATCGCTCCCAAAGCATACATCTGAAAAGTGCCCGATGAGGGAAGTGTGTGGAATCCAGTAACACTTGTGTAAACTGCTCCAGTTGCAACTAAAATACCGTTACATTTCTCAGCATGATGCTTACCTCCTATCTCCCCAGCCACCAATTCGGATCCCTTCCACACCTCCACTGAGTGCAGATACGTATTTCCAGCTTCGTGCCTATGCCTATGGTAGTGCATTCTGTTGAACGCATCCTGCATTTCTGGATACATCCAGTTTTCACCATGCTGCTGAACTATCCCTGTGACAACCTGTATCATCATTGGGGCACGCATTTAGTGGTGAAAGCGACACGAAATCATATAATTCCAGTGATCGACCGCGTATCACTGAGCCGGCACAATTCATTGTATGCACGGAAACTGCTAACCTTGTTAAACGCGGTGTCGATGGTGATCCTGAGCTCTTTTGCTACTTTTTTCCCTTTACGCGTCATAATTATATCTAAAGGAACTAGGCACAGCCTATCCTTGTGCATCTTTGGTATTAGGAGCCTTTTGTTACGTTTGGATATGTCGATGCTGATGGCAATTGGAATAAAACCTTCAGCGAATAGTCGGTAGATGAGGTCACCCTCCACGTAAGGCGACCACGCGGTTTCATCTGTGATAATCTAGCAGTTAATAGATATTACGTACCTTCAAAGTAACCATTTATGAATCCGTCTACAGCGGCTGCGATGTCGTTATATGGAAGTAGTAGTGGGTCACAGTTGATCATTGACCTTGCGTCTATCAACCGCTTCATGAAGCAGCATGCATCGATATCCTGTATCAACTGCGCACTTTTAGCGTACCATGGGGCGGACTTTGGGGCAACGCCGCGCCAGACCTGGATTAAGAGCCCCCGGGCCAACTGCTGCCTCTGTTTTGGAAACGCTTCCGAAAACAAGATAGCCTCGAGCTTAAGCTGCTCTTCAAAGGTGTCTTCGACGATTAATGCCACATTCTCTGAATATGCATCTTGCAGGGCAACTGAGAAACGGCGCCAACGCTCCTCGTGGAACACAAACTGAAAGCAAGAGAACCACTGGAGAAATGCCTCGTCTAGATAGGGTACATCATGCCTGTCGATGGTTGCATTAGTGAGCTCCACAGAGCACATGTTGCTCATCTCCTGTAATTTCCGGTCCCATTCTCGATTCCTTAGCTCCTCCCATTCCCAAGGGTTCTCCTCGTCGCCATCCGGACTTCCACCGCTGTTATTATTATATATGATACAATCTTCCATAGATAATATCGCATATACCCTTACATGTTGTTTAAGCTCGCGTTTATTTGATGTGAACTGGCTAGGTGGGTGTTTGCATCCCAAATGTGTGTCTGTGTCTGGGAGTGTCCAATCCCTTGAGCTAGCCGTTGTTACTGAGTTAATATACACAATCGGCGGCGACCATATCTTAATATAAAGAATGTGAAAGGGTAAACCGGGAATACGGCTTATCATGGATGCCATTCAGGGATTGAATGGCCTTCAGATCACTTCTTGCATAGTTCGCCATGACTTTGCAACTGTATGCCCTGAATATACCCTGGAACTATCAGAAGGGCATACAAATAAGAAGACTAAGCTGAATTCTGACGCACCGGAGCATGTCTTTTACCGCCCTTTCCAAAATGACGTCAAGGCCGCCAACAGGTATTTGGATCTGTCGCCGAGAGCTACAGAGGTCTTGGAACTACTGAAATCTGAAAGTCCTGACTTAAGAAGTCGTGCAATCTCGTTACTGTGTTTCCTATTAACACAATGTAATAAGGAAACCTCCAAACAATACATTGCCGACCAGGTATTAACTACACTCTGCGAACAGATATCCGACCTGCTTCATCTGAACGACGATTCCCTGCACTATCTCTTTACCATCCTTTTAGAGTGTATTCGGATTGCGCCGGCCGACAAAGTACGAATGTTCCTGTCAGCATGTAACCTTTTCAAGTTTCTCGGGAAACACACTGTACCCAAGAACAGTTCCGCAGGCTTCTCAGTGTCGAGGTTTTACCTGGATATGGTTACTCATGATGTTGTCGATGATGTCGGACTCTGTGACTACATCTCCGTGGAAGGCGACGATGTCAAAAGCAGCGCCGATTTGCTGCATTCCAACAGCAAGAAACAACTATGCATACTCTTGCTCGTTGGACTTAAGGGTTTCAATATCTTGGAAAAACCCTCTGTTGTGCGTCTGATTTTCGAGCACATCAAGCATGACGCACTTATGGACTCCATCTGCACGATTCGGTTGTTCATTCTGATAATGTCACAAGTCCTCAGCACACAGTGCGCAAGGTTGTCCCTGACCCTGAGCAACATGCAGTGGTCCGATGTGCCGGAGACGGTGATAAGCTCAACAGCTGCTACGTTGTCTCACAAGATATCACAAATAACGGAGGAGCCGTCGTTCACACTAGAGCAGATCGTGAGGCTGAACCGCTTGACATTCACCATATTCGCCGAGTTCATAGAGAATCTGGAGACTATTTGCGATTACACCACTCTATCAAACGTATTGCTTAAGTTTGATGCAACCCATCTTTCGGTGGTAGATCTCATCTTGGCCGTGCTGCGTTCCAAGCCTAATGTTGGCCCGTTGTATATGCCTGCGCTGAAATGCACATACAGCGGGAATATGGAGTACCTAGTGCTTATTAAGTTCATGTCCAACTGGTTCACATACCTTTCGGGCATCTCAATACCCCCTGAAGAGTGCTTGTCTTACATACCCCCGTTTCTGAGCCAGGCTTTCTTCAACTACGGTCTGCTATCCAGCGATCAGTGGGTAAGACATGGGGCATTGCGGTTGCTGAATATCCTCCTGGTTTTTGTAACCAATGTGCGGGACGCTGGCTCTGCTGTACGTGGTAGCGAGGCCAACGTGTCTGCGTTTACCGAGCACATATGCTTAACCATCCCAGATTTTAAAACCATTATCAACGTTAAAAGGCACACCGAAAACAAGACCCAGGATGATGCAAGCATTTCGCTAAATATCAAAAACAAAAAACGTTCAATGGTGTCCAACGAACTTGGATCCATAGTGACTAGTGAGCAGGGCAATGTTATACTGGATATTAAGGAGTCTGACCTGATATTAACTGACTGGTTGAAATGTTTGTATCTGTACAGCCGCTTTGTTGGCGTGGCCGACGGTAAGAGTTTGTACGATCCCTGCAAACTGCTCAAGGATGAGATTATTGCGGCTAACATGACCGAGATGGATGCTGCGCTTAGAGCTCCGACTATTAAACTATCTAATATGCCGACGTTTCACAATGTTGCAGAGCTTAATATGGCGCTTATGGGATCTTTGTTTCATTTAGGCATTGGAGAAGTGCATTCCGGATTGGTGTTGAGCAAGGTTCAACGCTCTTGTTTTAATCACATATTGCGTAGGTATCTGGATCTCAAATGTGCAATTCCCCGCGTCACGACGGATGCCACATTATTGCTTACTTATCTATCGATATGCGAGGGTTATGTGAGGCATGTCATAGAAGGCAGCGGGGTCTTCTCCTCCCCAGCTGGCCCTTGGATATCAGCTCTAGAAAGCGAAGCAGATTATCAGATGTTCACGTTCCTATTTGACTATTGCATGGAAAATCCATTGGATGTTCTGCTCGGCTGCCTGCCTAACAGTTGTCGGAAAGGGACATTTCAAAGTTTCAAATGCCTGAACTGTTCGGGTTGTGGCGACTTCGAAGGCCCACTCTTCCTAAAGCTGTCGCTTGGATTTCTTCTTCACCTTTGCAGCGACTCCCCGGATGACTTAGAGTGCGAGAGTTGCAATGTCCGGGAGTTCAACATGCTGACGATTTTCAAGGAACGTGCCAAGGACAGTGACATTTCGAGTTACGTTCAATACGTCTTGAAGGCATGCACCTCTGTAGATGTGAGCGCCTATAAGATCCACATAGATCATGTCTTGAAAACCATATCGCCAAAGTACACGATTGCTACTTTGGGAGTTGACGCTGTGGAGGTTGGTGAAGTCGCCACCAAATCCACGGCAGAGGTCGGGAAACCAACTGAGATCAACGTTGATGACAGTTACTTAGCTGGGTGTTCGATATTAATCGATGTCTGTGAATGCTTTGATCAGGACATCGATTCCCTGAAGGACTTTGCACGAATTCTTATTGACATCCTGGTTATGCGCATTAATTCATCAGAAAATTCGGAGAAAACTATAAGAAAAAAATGGGAAAGCCGCATTCATGCTGAGCTCATAACAAAATACATGACCTGGGAGATGCTAACCATCTATACACATTTGTTTTCTTCGCTGATAACATTGCTTGACGCTGTCGGCGACATCAAGGTGGACAAGGATGTCTTCGATGGAGTCACCTTCGACAACGACGTGCTGTAAGTACTTATCTCGTTATCCATAACTTGTTACAGGTGGGCACAACACTACTACCTATCGCATCGCCTTCAGCTAAATTCCGCAATATCAGATGTGAAGACTACAACACACAGGCTGACAGAGTCGATCCGTAAACTGTGCAGTAGCGCAGAAGCATCGGCTTCTAGCGAAACTACGGCTGCTGCGCTCACTTTTTCCAAAGTTTGCAGCTTGGTGCCGCAGCATTATATGGCGGACTGTGCGCCGCACCTCGTTAAGATGACACTGGAACGCATTAGTCTCCCATTAGTATGCCATATGTGTCAAGATGTCCTGACATGTGAGTACGGTCTCACCACATATCTTTTGGATATTGCGTCCTGCCTAACCACTCATTTCAATGATCCCCAGTTCGCAGTTGATCTCTTGCAGTGGCAGAGACTCATGGATCTGACCAAAGAAGTATGTGATATGAACAGCAAAAAGTATTTTGTGGGCGATACGATAGAATCGAACTTGTTCGTGGCACATCTTACCTTGCTACGATCCATGGTTAACCATGCAGCAACGGCGCAGTCAAGTATTGTGGGCATAAAAACGGATCAGCTATACAATTTGATTCAGACTATAAGTAGCTGCTACCGGTGTTCCTACTCTTCGGGTGACATTATGGTGAAGGACGTCATAATGGGAATTGTCAAGATTGCAAGCGACGTGATAAAGGATCCAAAATCCGCGGTGCTGAGGTTACCACAGTTCAAGGATTTTGCATGCATCTCCAAAGTATCCAGCGGTCACCAAAAGATAGGCTCCAGATGTACATGCGCCGGTGTGTGTCACCATGACATTCAGACCCACGGGCAGTTGCGTGGGTGGGTGACGATGGTCTCCGGCTTTGCAATAGTGGCAGAGGAATCCAATTGGCTGTGTATGAACAGTAAACGCCTGTCAATGACTCTGTTATCTTTCCCTGCTAACAGCCACGGTGGTTCCACATGTTTGCGGAGCACATTCCGTAACTTGGCCATTCTATACCCCCCGTCTGTAAATCGATCCCCGAAGAAGAGCGACGAAGTGTTCGGTTGTATAATCCGTCTAAACAAGATTTTGAATAGTAACAGCAAGTATCTGCAACAATTTGTTGTCGGTGGCCCCTATGCATATGACGTGGATTACTTGATCCCATTTTTCACTGGACGCCTATGCATGATGCTATATAATCAACTATTCATTTACAAGCACGAATTCGATGCTGCATTTCGGGAGTTTGGCTTTGATGGAAGTGAAAAAATAGAATATACACAGAATACCTTCACAAAGACGTTTTCCCTTTCAGAGGCTCGTGAAGCTGCTAAACGCCTGCACAACCAAATCCACAATATGCGATTCGAATACGACATAGGCGACGCATTTAGCCCTCTTCTTGTGGAGCAGTTGGTGAAGAATGGTGTTTTTGAAATTTGCAGTCTGGGGCTGCTGTCGAAATCAATGCGAAAATACTCCATGAAGGCCTTGGGAATCATCATGAGTATTCTACAAAACATGTTAGATGCTACCATGGTTAAAAGCATAATTCCAGGTAGTCAAGGACCGTTCAAATTGCGACGGGTAGGGCTCTTTGGCATCTACCAGATTCACTCTGTACTCTCTTATCTGCAGCGCTCTCAGTTGTATGCTACCAAGGGTGACCCAACTCTGCATATTCTTTTCGCATCGCAGATTGTACGCAGAGTGACCAACCCAGATGATCCCATGTATAAGTTAGGGAATAAGTATCTCTTGTCGCGTTTTGAACCTAGGTTTCAGGAAGTTCCGCTATTTTTCGACTGCTTCAGTGTGCACGAGTCCAGCGAGAGGAACGCCTTCCTCGCGTTCATACTGCAGTTTCTATTGGCGTCTGCCCATCTATCTTGCGATCATAGCGTTTTATTCGAGCGGCGTATATTCCAGCAACTGATGTCGTTCGCGCTCTTGGATACTACGTCATATGAAAACAGGATACAGATATGCGGGCTCGTACAGCGCTGCGCCGAAGCCAGTCCAGAGACGACTGCCGAGCTGCTTTCCTTAGGTACAGCCACGTGGGTAAGCACGATGGCATCCCGTGTGCGTTGTAACAAGTTCAACGATGCCAAGGATATCGTATTGAGCACCGTACTTTTGTGCACGCTAACCTTGCTGTTGAGGAATTTAGGAGCATATGTGGCGGCTTCCTCTTGTGCTGATTTCATGTCTTGTGTTAATCCGACTTCCAGCGGTTCATCCGCCGATGGCAATGGCGTTACTAAGGGAACCAGAAATGCAGACGAGCAAATGGATATAAAGACCAATATTAAGGATTTTATATGTAGTTTGGAGGCGTCACAGAACGTTGCAGATGCGTGGTACCACCTGCTAAGCAGCATACCCAACGGCATGCTGACCCCACTGAGAGTAGAAGGATACCGCACATATGTGCTCACCATTGCAGGAGTTGCGTTTGAATTTGGGAAGATAATTGGAAAAGAGGTGAGGTTTGGCGGTAGTACTGTGAAAATACTACTGTCTACGGCTTTGGAGGAAACCCACTCAGCAATCAAACGTGTGTCTGGTTTACTCGCCAGCGGAAAATGCAGTCATGCAACAAAAATGAAAACTTAAAGCTTATGTTACGCATAAAGTGGCCGTACCGGAGCATTGCACGCAATCGTGAAATTCCGCGGTGGAAAGTTGTGGCTCTACGCATCCCAGAGCAGATTAGACTCCATCTTGCCGTAGAAATTCTCAAACTCCGTTTTGGTCATTTTGTTAAAATTGACATATATAGCGGCACGATCGACGCCATCTTGGTCCAAGCATCTGCATACTAGAGATTCATCTGAGTACTTCACTAGATCTGCTTTGCCCTTCGATACGTTCGTGTCCAGCACTCGTATGTTGTTCCCAGGAATGACTCTCGCATATGGCGCATAGTCTGATAGTGACACCTGTTTCCAGTTTGACGCCAATTTCATGTGCGTAAAGCAATCTGGAGGGTCAAGTGTGTATCCCTTTGGACAATAAAAGCCAATGGGGCTGACAACGGTTGCGTTGACAGTACAAGATGTATACGATTTACCGTCTTCAAAATCTATATCTTCGATTTTGGTCGCATCTGTGTGGAACAATTCACGACTATCGACACCGCATCCATAAGTAAACGGGTCAGTTGGTAGGATTCCGAACTCGATGGTTACGTGATTTCTCGCATTTATTGGGGCATTCACTAATGATAGGTCGAGGATGTAAAACATGTTCAAAACTCTACTCTTCATGACAACTATGGCGTCCTTCCTGTATGTTATAACATATATTACGATTGGGCCCTTTCTTGACTTGACGATGGTGAATCCCTTGGTTCCCATGTATTTTTCCAAGGGCGCTGCCTCGTGCTCACCACCGACGACGCCAAAATATATACTATCGGGGGTTTCTACTGATGGATACAATTTTGATACGATGTGGTGATCTCTTACTAAATGTGTAAGTCCATCTTTGGGAACATCCACAATGTACTTTCTTCCCGGACGTAAAAACTGCATGTGATGGTAGTTCGCACCTCTCACACCGATCTCGTCTTTCATAATACGCTTGAAAATATTGAGATGATCGTTTAAGGTGTTTTCCATGAGGAGAGTCTTCGTACGTAGGCCCATGCGATTTACACATGAACACGACAAATGGACGCTCGATTTCAGTCCTACCGTGGGCACTTGGAAAAACATTACCCTGCGCCTTAGGTCTCGATCTGAGATGAGAGAATTCCCGAAGGCCATTATAAAAGGCTTCAAACCGCCACCATGCTTGGTGAGAATTTCTGAAGGAATGCAATTTGGTGGATGGATAGATTCGCCCACGCCACAGTATATGCCAATAAGCATTCCAGGCTTGGGGTCGATGCGGCACATTCTATCATTCTTAAGACCTTTGCGGGCCAGTGTGACGGGAGTGGTATTCTTGAAAAGTTGGTTCTGCCCTGTTTCGCATCCGTAAGCCATGGGGTATACGTGCTTGAAGGTGACGGCAAGCCATCTGTAAATGCTGTAACTCCCATTCTCCGGCTGCCATTCGCAGGCAAAGTTGAGACTAAAACTTTCCGGGTTCTCTGCCAGGATGATAGTCTCTGGTGGGTATCGAATGAACACGACCCGTGAATTGCCCACATTCTCTTCAACAACGATATTATCGTTACTTCGGTACACCATGTGGCTATAAGATTCCCTGTTAACAGCATCCGCAATTTTGTCATACCCCAATGGAGCAAGCACCTTATTAGTGGGGTCAAAAGGATGCATAACAAGCCCCTTTCCACCCGACAACGGAGTTCCAGAACAAATAATTTTGATTTCGTCGCCCGGATTCAGATGTATCTCCTTCACTGGAATTTCCGATGGCTTGAAGGCATCTGGAAGAGTGTAGTCGATGGTGATCTTATTATTGAGACTTTGGGTTGCGTCAACTGAAGCATCGCCAAAATTGCCTTCTACAAAAGCCAAATGTAGAGCAACTAGAGCTGCAATGGCAACCGTGTATGGGCTAAACATCTTCATCATTTTGTCATCAATAAAGATTCTTTGACAACTTTTGGATAGATGTACCTTGATTCTTTGTATGGGGATGTTGCACCAAGATATCAAGTCTCAGATAAGATTCAACGATGTGCATGTCCAAGGTGGCCTGTGCCATCAAGGCTAATTTTCTGAATGCAGTCTCAACTGTGCGCATGTCTAGATTGAGCATTTAAAACAACCAAGGTTCTATGACGCATAGACAAGGTACACATGTCCAAATGGGCTCAACGGATTGAGCATTTGCATACTTTACCACAAAATGGCATCATGCAGTGGGCACACGCGCCCACTAAGAATTTAAACAGTCTTGCAACATGATAATTGTAATGAATTGTGTAATTAAAGGTACAGTTGGCAGTATGGCAATGCTAATCACCATTGGTAACGCACGGTTTGGTATGTCGTTAGGCTAAGCCGCATCCTTGCCATGAGTGCTCATCTCTCCTCTCTCTTCGCTAAAGTGAATGTGGATAACCGCGCGATCTACACCATCCTTGTCTATGCATTTGCATAGTAGAGTGTCATCTGAATACTTAACGCTATCGTTCCCGCTCTTCATTATGCTTGTGTCCAGCACTCGTATGTTGTTTCCAGGAAGGGCCCTGGCTTCTGGTAGGTATGCAGATATCGGGACAGTTTCACCCGTTGACGCCAATTTCATACGGGTAAAGCAATCTGGAGGGTCAAGTGTGTATCCACTTGGGCAATAGAAGCCAATGGGACTTACTATATCCCCACTAACATAACATTCAGTGAATAGGCCTCCGTCTTCCGTCTTCAATTCAGAGATCTTGGTTGCGTCACTGTGGAACAAGTCACGACTGTCTACACCGCACCCATAAGTAAAAGGGTCCGTAGGAACGAAGTTTAACTCGATGGCCACAATGCCGCTCAGCCCCATCTTTCCTTCCACACCTGTCCACAACTCCCAGTCATACGTGGCAGCTGCTATAGTTTTCTTAAGAACAATGATAGCATCAGAGGCGCATGCAAAAGTGTATTCAATCATGTCGTGTTTCTGATGCTTATCCACCGAGAATCCTCGTGTGGCAACCAATTCTCTGAGCGGCATTTCAGCTCGATCCTGATTTGAATCCATGTTTATTAGGGCATCAACCTGCACGTTCTCTGGTATTAGATATGCAGTTGCAGGTGTCTCGTTGTGAAGTGTGATATCTTCGTCGGCCGGAACTACCATTTTCACGGTCTTACCAGGGCGCATAATTTGTACGTATCTGCGCAGCCTAGTCCTTTCTGTGATATCACCTAACTTAATCAAACGAGAAATGTCAATCACTTCGTCCTTCTTGTTAGAGACGATCAGCATCTTCGTCACCCATTTGCCAGAATCCTGACATGAACATCCAAATTCCACATTCTCATTGATTCCCTCCTTGGGGACGCGGAACAGTCTCAATCTATCCGACTTGTTGTCATATTTAAATGATGGGTCAAAGTTCTTTTCATCAAATTTGACAACCTTTAGGTCAGATTGGGAAACAGTCTTGGATAGACAATTTGGAGGGTGCACCTTCTCACCGGGCTGGCAGTAAATGCCAATGAACATACCAGGCTTCGGATCCACATAACAGTTGATATGATATTTTATCCTGAAGTAGTTTGAAGGCGATAATGGGGCCGAATTGAGGAACAGTTGGTTGAACCCAGACTCACATCCATAAGCCATTGGATAAACATCCCTGAAGGTGACCTTAAGCCACTTGTAGATTTCAGTGGCCTTTCCGTCCTTAGATACGAACTTACACCCAAAATTGAGGCTGAAATTTTCTGGACGCTTTGCCATGATTATTGCATCCTTCGGGTACTGGATCAGCAGCTGATCTATATGCAGTGGATCATGAGGACGGCCAACAAGTTGCATGTCACTTCGGTATAGAAAATGATGAGCTAAAGTCCTCTTTGCGCGATCTTTAACATCTGCAGTACTATCATCGATTAAGCTAAACAATTGAGGCTTGCTAGGGAGCATCGTAATGTCACCCATCCTGCGCATTCCCGCCGCGCCACAGCCGTATATAACCGACTGGCCACGCTTCAAGACAACTTCCTTGAAGTTGTCTCCATCCGGATTTATGTCACCTTCATTAGCGTAAGCTATAATCGTCTCATCGGCTATCAACGATGTATTGCTTAGAGAGAGGCCCGCCGCATCTACAACTAATCCATGATGAACGTGGAATAAAGATTGTCCGTAGAACAAAGTAGCCAGACTCACTACGAGCTGAATTCTCCGTTGAAAGTTTTTCATTTTGCGTGACATACATCTGGCACCCCTAGAACATTGGGATAGTAAATACATACAAGATTGGGCTCTCTGGCACGTGACATGAGTCAGTCTGACGAGCACAGGCCCAGCCCAGTGACACTGGTGAGTAAACGTGACTATCATCTGCACATGTAGTGTTTGTTCTATAATCTCTGTCAAGCCATGCAAAAACTTTAAACTAAAGTGGGTGGTCGCCGTAAGCGAATGTATACACCTAACATGTTGTGCTGTCTTATCTACTGAGGAGATAGAATTAGACCCAGATTGGCACAGACTGCCCTTATCATATGTGTGGAGTAGGCAATCAACATAATTGTACTCATAAATAGATAACTAAGCTTCACAGGCGTAATAAACCATTACTGCATTCTCATCTAAGGCAGCCCTAGGACGACTGAAACCCTAACTCACAATTTTATACATAATGTTACAATGCACATAATGCTTGATGTTAATCGCCAATTTAAGGTGAACCAGGTAATTGCTACCTATTGCGGAGGACGATTTTGCCACCATTGGATCGGCCTCTCATGCTCGCGGATAGGGATTGCTCAAGTCCAGTGTGATCGTCGCCATAACTGCTCCATCATTGCGCTGGCACTTGCACTGTAGCTTTTCATTGGAATATGTGACACCAGTCTTCAGACGTGATGGGATAGAGAAGTCAAGGACCTTTATGTTCTTGGACTTGACAACCCTGGCTAGAGGGACATAGTCACTCACAGCAACCTTTCTACCTGTAGAAACCAAAATAGCACTACTGAAACAGTCCTCTGGGTAAAGGGTGAAATTTGGTGGACAGTAGAATCCCACGGGTGAATTAGCGTACCCATTGACCGTGCAGTGGGTCTCGTTATGCGTTCCTAAGTTTGTAGTCACAGCTTTGTTCTCGAAATGGACGCCATCATGGTTAAAGATGGTGGATGAAGAGACACCGCATCCATAGGTAAAGGGATCTGTCGGCACAATCCCCATGGAGATTATAGTTCTAACTGGCATTAAAGAGTGCTTGAAGGTGTCATAGAACTCATAGAGATACGTGAGGTTGGCCACCTCTGTTCTTAGAACCAGTATTGCGTTTGTGGAGGCCTTGAACTCATAAATTTCGTTTTTCGAATCCTCCTTCTTGGTGATAATAAGCCCCGCTCTACCGAGAATCTCGTCGATCTTGATGGGCTTCAACCCTGTCGCTTCGTCGCCGCTGATGTATGTATACTCCGTTATCTTACGAGGGTATATCCCCCTTGAGCGAAGCACCTTGGACGGCTCGGAGGATTGATCTAACTTCGGTATGACAAGTTTAACCACTCCTCCAGCGCGTAACTCCTTGTGGCATTTATAATGAGGTAAAGCGCGGCGGCGCAGTAGTACATGCATAAACTTCTCGTAGTCACACACTTGTTCCATGTTAAATAGGACCTCAACTGAAGCTGTGATAACGTTGGATTTGTCTTTGCAGAAACATGCGGACCCGCTGTTGTACCCATCCAACCTATCCCTGACTCGTGCGAGCCTCAGTCTGCCTTCAAGGCTGTTGTATGGGAAATCAGTTTCGAGTAGACCTGATCTCGAAACCTTTTCACTTCTTACGGACTGGGTCTGTACGAAGCAGTTATCCGGGTATACGTGCTCGTCCTTGTCGCAGTAAATCCCCACAACCATACCGGGTTCTGCATTAATGGAGCAAAATCTCAACAACTTTGTCTCCTCAGGAGAGGCACTGGCGCTCATTGGAATCGTGTTCTTGAACATGTGAAACATCACACTTCCACAACCGTATGCTAAGGACACCACATTCTTGAACTTTATCTGGAGCCAACGATAACGGGGCTCAGTTGCCTCACCGTTAGATTGAAACATGCACACGAGGTTTAGGCTAAACCTATCCGGGTTATTCGCCGCGATAATACTATCCTTGTCGTAAGTGATCAAAAGATGGTCAAATCCGATTTTTTGGAACGCACCTACAACGATAGTTGCGTCACTCCTGTATACAGAGTAACTAGGCCTCACCCTGGTAAGGGCAACATCCATATCAGCATCCCCCTTGTAGTCTAGCACGTATCTGACGGGATCCTGTGGTATGGCCGTAAAAGTACCGTTAGTACCATTGCCGGGAATTCCGCATGCGTATTTAAGTGACTCTCCCGGAGCCAGCTCTACACTTCTCATCATCTCACCATTTGGGTCAAAGTCAGCTTCGCTAGTGTATGAGATGGTGTTTGCCAACAAGGCATAGCTGGTGGTGTGGTTTACGGACTTCTTGAATATATCTTTGAGGGACCAACTGTCACCAAGCGCCTGTACACCCGGATTGAGCACGCCTAGGGCGAGCATCATGGTGATAAAGACACTCCATCGTGTATTTTGGAACGCCATGATGCTGATTGTTTAAGTCCAGCAGCTTCGTAAAACCCTTCTTTTATCCGTACCCTGGATAAAGTAATTAGTTGTGTCACTTGTTTAAGTGTCATCATGGCACACTCAACGTACACAGGTGCAATTGGAAAGTGTATATGAGTCAAAAGACTCACATTTTGTGCCCACAGGTGTGTATCGCCTTAAGAAGGTCAGACGTGGCGAAATGAATTCCCGACATCGTCTGCCTTCTACGGTGATAAATCATTGAACAAAGTTTGCTATCTCATCTCTTGTATTAAATGAACGAGCTGTCTCTCATAAAGCTCCTACACTATGGGAAGTATGAAGATGTGTACCTCTCATGTGATTCCGTGGGCAATCACTATGTTGTGAAGCGTTTCTACAAGCAGGAGCTCGAGAATCTCAAGGAGTATACGAACATAGATGGGTGCCTAACCCGCAAGGATTGGCTCAACGAGTTTTGTCGCACCGTGAAGATACAGCTCATGATGCAGCATGACCGTTGCGTGCGCTGCATTCACCTAAACGGCTTCAACCCCGACAGTGCAGACAAAGCAACAATTAACGACGAGATAGATATGGGTGAGTGATGGCATTAGTGATACCAGCATGCACGAGTAGTGCTCGAGTGGTGTGAATGCGGCAGTTTGATGGAGTTTGACAACTTTTCGATTGCAATCCCGTCATTTCCACTGGAAGTCGTTAAATGCATCGCGAAGGACGTGTTACAAGCGCTGGAGTACCGTATGTCGCCTACAACATGCCTCATAATGACATGTAGTATCCACAATACATGTGGCACACTGTGACATCAAGCCAGATAACGTCTTCATGGACCGCGCAGGCCGCTGTAAGCTTGGAGATTTCAGCCACTCGCAGCTGTTCAACAGCGATGGTACCATCAAGAACGCAAAGGGGAGCTACTACTTCATGGCACCTGAAATGGCATCCTGCTCCTCAGGTGAGTAACACATGCGCCAACATCTGACAATCTCAGAACCGTACAATGGAGCAGCAATAGATATGTGGGCATTAGGCATATGTTTGTGGATCCTATATTTCCGCAAGTACCCGTTTCGCAACCTCTCCACGGCAGTAATAGAATTGATGGACGAGATCTCAAATTTCGATATAAATAAGGAGCTGGCATGTATGCGACGCTCCAATACTCATATAGATGCGGATTTTGAAAATTTCATCAGGGCCGTTCTGTGCAAGGAACCTTCTCTACGCATCACGGCGTCGGACGCACTGGTACGTTACACCAACGGTCCCTATGACACACATACAGCAACACCCATGGCTGTCTAACGTGAGATATGAGGTCGCAGCATCATACGCTGCAGCCAAGTTAAATTCACTCTGAAGTTATACCTTTAATGTTTTGTTTTCACCGTGATTTGTGTTACCAGGAATCCCCATAGCATGACTATTTTTAGCGTCCGTGCGACCTTTTGTATGCATTTTTAATTACACGAACATTGATGTGTATGTTCCGGAAATGACGGAGGAGAAGCATCACAACAAATACCGCCGCGATAAGCCGTGGGATGATGAGACGGTAGATCACTGGAAGATCGAGCCATTTCTCGAGGTATAGCGGTGATTTGCATTGTAAATTAAAACAACAGGAAGACAATGCCCCGTCCCTTCTGGAGGAGAGCTCATTTGCAACACTATTCCCCAAGTACCGAGAGAAATATCTCCAGTCTGTCTGGGGAGATGTAAAACAGTGAGATCGGTTTTCAGCGTTTTATAGCATCGAGTAGGGCTCTGGCAGCGTATCATATAAAGTGTGAACTTGATCTGGTGGAAGGCTCGATGACTGTGTTCACGACAAAAAAGACATGGGACCCTTACATCATCATAAAGGTGCGTGGCCGAAGCTATTTAGGAACACTTTTCAGGCTCGAGATATGATAAAACTGCTAGCACGTAGTGTTCCATTCCCACAGGCTAAGCGCATATTGGAGGATGGAATCTTCTGTGATATTGTGAAGATCGGGGGCATCTTGCGCAACAAGGAGAAGTTTGTTAAGCGCCGCCAACGTTTGGTAGGCCCAGGGGGTTCAACTCTCAAGGCTCTGGAGTTGTTAACCAAGTGTTATATACTTACACAGGGCCAGACAGTGTCTATAATTGGTTCTATAAAGGGTATAAAGGTGGCACGACGCATCGTTGAGGATTGCATGAAAAATATCCACCCGGTGTACCACATAAAGGAGCTGATGATCAAACGCGAACTTGAGAAGGATGAAACTCTTAAAAATGTAGGTTTCATACATTTGCTGAACAGCGGGTGTCAATCCATACACCCGTCCAGTGGATCGGCGTATGGTCTACCCTTGTCTATACCAGTTGCATCCACCCATTGACACCGCAATGGAAGAGTTAGATTCCGTATAACTCCGCTATACGGTCTGCACGTGTTTTGTGAGTTATATAGCGTTATTGTGGTAGGGCTATCACTTCTAAGAGACGGTTATTCATGTTTGTCATGTACTTACGTTGCGCAGGAAAACTGGGAACGCTTCCTCCCACAGTTCAAAAAACGAACAGTGAAACGCAAGAAGGTTAAGGTGGTTAAGAAGAAGTCTTCCACGCTTCTCCTACCAGAGCAGACTCCGCGCAAGGAGGATCTCCTGCTAGAGTCCGGAGAGTATTTCATGCTCGAGGAGGAGCGACAAAAGAAGAAACAATTGGAAAAGTTGGAATCGCAGCGCAAAAAGGGAATTGAGAAGAGGAAGAGGGATGCATCAGCATATGATCCACAGCAGAATAAACCGAGTGATCCGGAACAACAAAAAGAGCCATCGGCATCCAAAGACACGGAACCAAAGCTGCAATTAAAGAAGCCAACAAAGAAGAAGACGGATGTCTTCATTTAGTAATACTGTTTTAAACATTATAGCTATGTCTATACCCTTTCATGGGACTATCCAAGTAGGCCCAGTTGCGTGTCGCCGGATCGCGTGGCACTGCCACCTACGTACTTGTTATTTACACATAATGATATAAACATATAATGGGAAGTCGGCACGGTATTTCCACCATGGCTGCGATGGCGTCGCGAAACACGAAGGCCGCGAACAAAGCCAAGTCAGCAATGAAAGCCTTCCGTGCGTCTGTGATGAAGATTCTACAGGATGTAGGTTTTGTCCCCTAATATTTATGTTATTTACCAACACAGGTTGATTCGGAAACTGCAACTGACGCTAGTGTTCATTCCCTGTAAGTTATCTCTATACATTGCATCTAATTCTTTACAGACAAGGAGCAATACAGCGCGTCAAAACGGAAGCATCGGGGGTGCTGACTGCGCTTCACAAATACTCGGAAGAAGTGGCTGCAATGGAAGTAGGTGGCACAAGGTTGATCCTGAATTAATGCAGGAATCAACCGAACTGTACGATGCATTGCTCAAGGAATTCAAGGAGTATATGGATAAGGTGGAAGTGGTGCAGAAACAGATACCTCAAAGCACTATATCGAGCCATATATCACAGGAGACTGATTATATCGCAAGTGAAGAGAGGTAAGATCCTATTTACACTGCGAAAGAATTTACATCCAACAGAATCGGGGGGCCGGATTCGCAGGATGTCATGCAAGAAGTACACCAACCCAGGTACGCATTAAAGGTAGCATATTCATGAGATCTTGCAGAATAGGGCACCCTCTGGAATCCAGAATTTTGGAAGAACGCTCGCAGGATATCCAAAGCCTGAGACAGAGCGTTTATGGAATCCAAGACATATACGTACAGATAGGTGATATGGTTGAATACCAAGGAGACCAACTAGGTGGGTAACTCGCCTAATATGCCATAATTCTGTATAGATGACATTGAGAACAGCATGGCGCATGCCTTCGGGGACACCTTGGAGACCAATATCCACCTTAGGGAGTCCGCAGCGAATCCGAGGGGCTCCTGGATGCGTTGGATATCAATATGTATTGTGATCGCATGCCTCCTCATAATCCTTCTTATTTATCCCAAACTGTAGGCTTCCATAGGCACATGGTCCTCCTCCATGTAGGGTGGCATGCATACCACGCCCCCGCGAACGCTATTTTAAGGTTTAAGATTTAGTATGGTGCCGATTTCATTTATGATGTTTATTGGGTGTCGAATACATATATCAATGTGAAGGTCTAGGTAGCGACCTCTTAATGGAAGACGGCGACATGTCAAGGCAAATTTGCCGAAAAGTGCTTCCCCATCGATCACACCGTTAACACAACCTTTATATGTGCTTTGGGTTTTCGGATCACGTCACAGCGCCCCTTGGCGCGGAAAAGTGGCCTCTTTATGAAGCCACCATTTGTGGCTGTCAGTTCCCGGAACCTTGGTACCAACGGCACGTCGTCGTTGCCATACATGTTCTGGGCGTTAGTAAGCGCAGATTTAATCAACTTGTACACTGCGATCGCGTAACGGTTTGAACCGCGTTGTGCCAGATCACCCATGGCAACCATGACTGGGAGCTTCCTTATCTGCCTAAAAACCTTGTTGACCTTTATAGGGGAAAGGGGCTGCCAACGGGCTATAGCCTGTACCCTACGCTCCAGACAAATCTTATCAAGCCGGCCGCCACGGTGGCGTTTGCGATAAGGCCAGTTGAACTCGCGTCTGTAGGCTGCATCTAGCATAACCTTCCGCCACTGCTCTATGGAGTTCTTGATCATGCGATCACAGGGGTCATCCGCCTTGTAATTCTTCCTCGGAAACGGAGAGTTAATCTCTTGCACCTGAAACTCGTTGGGAGTACTTAGGCCGCATAGCTTACGATCTCCATTTTCTTAGCCCTCGATGTGCGTACTAGGGCGCCGAGACACATTTGACGAGGAGCAGCTCCACCTGGGACCACGAAGGCGCCGACGCACGCCAACGAGGTCATCAGGAAAAGCACTATCCTACTGGGCATTGCATTTTTCGTGTGTCTGGAACGCATTCAGCGGCGCGGCGTCATGCATGCGGGATACACCCTGAATGAGGTTGAGACTGCGAAGCCAGAACGGAATTATTCAACCAATGGACAACGCATATCATGATGTAATAACCATAACACCGATTCACATTTAACATGCTCACACAGCAGCCAACACAACGTAGATCGCATGGCACGCGGGAGAAACAACCGATAAACGCTGTCCAAAGTTTACATGGGAACACAACACTGTAAAAGGAGATGCCTTCTGTAGAAGGAATGCTGGAAGCATTGGAAGACCGGACGACAGTGCCGAATACGGCAAAGGACTTTAGTAGAGTAAATCAAGGATTAAGATTATAAAAGCAATGCAGCTTACCTGCTCGTTACGGTCTCACAGAATGCTGTCTCAAATAAATGGTATTGACGGTTGGCATGTTATGGAGCGGCTGATGTAGATACCACCGCCCGCTGTCTGGTAATGACTTGTATCTCAACAGATCGGTTTAAATTTTGACTTATAGGGATTATACTATCCGAGGTATGTACTTGTCATAATTACATCCAGTATTTGATGGAACAGTGATTCTTGTGTGCGTGCTAAGACGACATTGTTCCCTCGATGTCGACTAAAGGGTAACGTCACTGTCGATGCCTTGGTTAGAAATCCGCAATAATTCACTCTAATACCATACGTAACGCATGCGGTCTCCAACTAAGTTGGTTGTAATGGGCATTAGCACATTTAACGCGCAGTCCTTTGCTGTTGGTGTCTGGTTGTTTCACGACGCCGATGATTTGCACTGCACGTTGTGATGTTAATAATTGCCATTACACACCACTATCAAGGCACATGTCTCAATTCTGGTCCGGAATTCGACTCCATCATGCATAATGGTGATGCATGGTGTACCATGGCAGCGGCGCATTTGCCTATCACTTGCATTCATATCGTCCCTGCTCGTGGGAAACAGTATACAGCATGGGATTCAGGCGCACAATTCTCCGAATGTGAAGGATGGAATATCTCAATGGGTAGTTGGAGAAGGAGGCACTACTTCTGTCGAAGCCAACACCCACGGAGATAGCGTCATGCATGATGCCTTAGTAGGGCCAGATATGCCACTAGGGACATCTCCACAACATATGTCTATCGCAGATCACGCTGGAGATATAAAGGGAAATAGTGAGGACGGTTCGGAAGTGCCTCCGGCATATTCGTCCAAGGAGGCAGAAGATGATACCACCAACTTGGCTGCCATCTCGGACAATGTTGCAGAACTAGTGTCGCTGTGCTGCTTTATAATCTTATCTGCTTGCTTCCTGCAGTTCGTAATCTCAAAGATAAACGACAAAATACCCATATCAATCGTCTGTTTCATCTACGGCATGGTGACGTATGGCATATCCATCTTTTTCGAAGGTCAGGGGCGCCAGGACCCTCTTAGCAGATCCATACACATGATAAGGCATATGGATAGTTCGGTGCTATACTACATAGCTCTCCCTACTCTGCTCTACGAGGCAACGCAAGACGTCAACTGGTATACGTTCTGTAATTTCATAGTCGGAGGGATCAGCCTTGCAATTGTAGGGGTGAGTTTCTACGCATTAGAGAGTATGCCACATATGTGCAGGTTTTGCTTCAAGTAATATTCCTGGGCGTACTCTTCCACTACGTTCTCAACATTTCGTCGAACGGATATGTCACCATCAGCTTTCTACTTGCCTCCATCTTGAGCTCAACGGATCCTGTTGCAGTGCTGTCCGTTCTAGGCGCTGTAAATGCGCCACCGAAACTGTCTTCGATCTTCCATTGTATGTTTGAAGCGTGCTTTACACTGACAGTCTGCAGGCGAATCACTCATCAACGACGGCTCATCTGTACTGCTGTTCCAGTTCTTCTACCTTTCGCTTTTGGGGCAGTCGCAGTCTTGGATGTATTACGTTTCTCTCTTCATCAAACTGCTCCTATTGGGACCCCTGCTTGGGTTTCTGGTCGCTATCGTGGTTACCGTGTGGATTAGCCTCTTCCGCAAACACTACATCACACAGTGCGTGGGGGTGATTACTACGGGGCATCTGGTCTATTTCTTGGCTGAGTACACTATGAATCTGTCAGGACCACTGGCCATAGTTTGTTATGGAGTCTTCATTAAAGCATACGGGCTTATAGCCTTTGATCGCGAGGCGCTGGAAAAACACGACCACTTTGTGGAAGGGATCTGCCTCATAGCAAACTCTGCCGTATTTGTGATCAGCGGGGCTCTTACAGTAGGAATGCTAAGGGTACATATTCAGGCAGATGACGTGTGGATGCATGTCGGAAAACTCCTATTGACGTACTTGCTGACAAACCTGGCACGTGCATTTATGATTGTGGTGTTCAGCCCTCTTCTATCGTACATCGGGTACGGTATAAACTACAAAGAGGTGGGTGCAATCAGTTCTTAAAGTTTTTAATCACCGCTACAGATGATATTGCTTATTTGGGGTGGACTCCGTGGTGCCATTGTACTCGTGCTTGGGCTTCGGCTGGAAAGTGATCCCAACATCCCAGATAAATTAAGTGACCTTCTAGCATTCTACAGCAGCGGAAACGTTATGATCATCCTTTTGTTGCAAGGTCTGACGTTCGAGGTGCTCTACAGATTGCTAAACCCATACCCAATGAAACCATTCCGCCGCGTTTACCTGGTTAAGGTAATGAACATGATAGACTGTCAGTTCAACCACCATATTGGGTGGATGAAAGAACACTGGCTCTTTAAGAACACAGATGCGGTAATACAGGGCCACCAGCTAGTCCCGAAAATGGCAACTATTCGGTGGAATGCTACTGGAAACATAGAATTTGACATCCCCCATGTTGATCACAATCTAGATAGATGCACACAGCCGCCCTCCAACTGTGACATTGAAAGCGCGGAAATCGACCATAGAGGTCGGTGTGCCACTGTCTACAGCCGCTCGTCAATTCCATCTGATGAAGACGACGCACAACAGGAGAGTCCGATGCGAGACTTGGGAGACCACGAAAACTCCGAGGATGTTGGGTATCGCAGAGATCGTAGTGATGAGAGCTCGACTGCTAATATGCCGTTGTTAACATATGGTATTCTTAAGAACAGTGGGCCAACCGACGATCTGGGATACAACCCTACGATGTACTTGCGTTTGCTGGAACACGCATTCACAGAAGACGTCGCTCTCTCGCATGCTCCAACGTTGTCTCAGACTATGGACCTGGCACAATTGGCGGCAAACCCTCAGTTAAATGAAAGCGCCAGGTTCCCTGTTACGCAACCGTCACAGCGTTTTGATACCGATGCAACAATCAATGTGGAGAGTCTCTATAAGCGGCCAGTGCATACGCGCTTCCTGTCAATGTCAGTAGTTCCACGAATGCAAAGCGACGACCGCTTGTTCGAAAATTCAGACGTACATGATCTCGACAATTTTGTGACGCACCCCGTGGGACCCCACCCGCGTCGTGTGCTGCGGAAAGAGCGTGAAGGGGAATTGTATATCATGATTTTCAATTCATTCTCCGACATATACAACAAACTCTACCAATCGGGATTGATCGACGGAGGGTCACTACTGCTACTGCAGAATGCACTGGATGTGGCGTCAGATTTTGCGCTAAAAAAACTCAAAAAACGATCGATTGCAGCGTGGGCTGGCGCTCTCAACGAAGTGATGCCAGATAGCAGTAGTGGGTATAACCTGGACAGCGTAGAGGATATGGGAGGTTTCGAGTTCGAGTGGTTCGTTCTGCACTCCACGGTCGAGAAGAGGATGAGGCGCATAGATCGGTGTTTTGGAAACCAGTTCCTCAACTATTCGCAGCACAACGATGTGCAGTCAGTGCTGGAGCTTCTGGTGGCATATATCGACGTGCACCAGCACCTACTAAAATCAGGGGGTCGCAATCTCGAGCTGCTTCTCGAGGAAAAGTTGCTCTCTAGCTACAAGAGGCCCATCACGCAGGCTAAGCTATACATTGCGAGCCTCAAAAACCGTTGGCCGCAGCATGTTCGACATGGACTCGTGACTATGACAACATGTATGATGCTGCGCATCAAACGTGACATTGTTAACGAGCAGTCGACGCATGGACTCTTACTGGAGGAGGACCGGAGAAAGGTGGTTGAATTACTGGAAGAACAGCTCTTCAGAGTGGCGACGAAACACAACCGCATTAACGTGTTTAAGCGCTTCTTCACCAGCCTCTTCCACGAGATTACGTGCCACGTTACCCATCGAAAATCCCTAGTGTAACTGTACAATAACATACTACATTAGGACTTTAGCTTGTTAAAGAACACTTCAAAGTGCCTTAACTACATTATACGCATATTTATGAAGGTTATCACGTCTCGGACGCCCGTATGCGCAAGATGGTGCTCCACCAAGTATGCCTTGTACGCCGACATTATCACCAGGGTGCTGTCCACCAAAAGGTGCTCCGCCATTACATCTTTCGCTGACGACTCGTAAACCCGGCTAGGCAGCGCAATCGGTAGCAGTAACTCCCTGGTACGGTCGAGAGAAATGTTGCCCAACTTAGGCAGCCACCTGGGAATGCAGCGGCCGCGACCCATTGGAAGGAGGTTGCCTAGAGGCGTAGCCTCTAGACCGCAGTTCTTCCACATACCAGGCGCCATGGCAGTAATGTTGGCGCTCTTTGCTAGGGTCTTGGTGTCGATGGTGTCGTAGTAAAATAAGTTGGGCTTATGGTTCAAACGCAGGTATTCATAGATGTCGAGAGTCGCAACGTGCATAAGCTCGTGGCGAGATGTGGCCCTGATGCTTCTACCGTCAAATGCCAACTCCAGCAAATATGCGGATACGTTTCGTTCGGCCACCAATGCCATCAGTGCTAGAACCACCAGCATTATTTGCTCATTCGTGTTGACATTCAACACGTGGATACAATGGAGCATCACGTCGAGGTGCCGGTGCAGATTCACGTAGCAGTAAAGCACAATGTCACGGACTGACACCTTTTGTGTCACTAGGTGCGCAAAAAACTCGTTGAATGTAAGCGGAACTTCACCATCCTTACAAAGGGCGCAAAGAACGCACTTGAATGCAATGTCGCTTGTGTCAACCGCCAGCGCCAGTTCGCGGCGCTGCTCGGTATCCAAGTGTGGCATTGCTTTGCGATATAGACATAAGGCTGCCTTGTAGTGTTTAGACCGCGACACTACCTGCACGACCACAGGATGCAACAACTTGGAGAACACCTCCGACGCAAATGCCTCACCATTCGTGCCAGCACCGTCTGCACCCTTCATAAGGTATACGCATGATTCCAGAAGAGTCTCTATGGCCAGCAAAACGTCGATATCGTCGAAATCGGCTATGTAAGAAAGAATCATCCGAAGGCTATTAAAGTCAATGCTCCAAAATGCCAATCTAACACAGTTCAAGTAGGACACCTTGAGACGGTGGTCAAAGGAGACAAAGTGCTTCGCAGCACTAGCAAGACGCTTTAGAAGCAGTCGATTTGCCTGACCATGGAGACAATATATCCGAAGCACCAACTCCCGCTCGCAAGTGCATTCGGTGTCTTCGAACGATATGACATCCCACAGTGATAGCTTCAGAGGCTTGCAGAGAGTCAATGCACTCAATAACTTGAAGGAATGTCTGTGACTCCTCAGAACATCCATCATGTGGGTTATGCTGCCATTCTCACGGTAGCAATCAAGATCCGAGTGCTCCGTTAGGAAACGCTTGATCTGCTCGAGTTGAAGGATAGCTACTAAAGCTGCAGACTCGTCACCCCAGTGATTGATAGAACCATCACCACTGGTCTTACTACTTTCCTCAGTTGGCAAAGCCTCGGATTGAACGGCTCTACCACGCGTGCGGTTGTACCTACTTACCCTGGGGGCAGCCATAATGGTGACATGTATCTTCTCCTGTATTGATATTACCCTTAAAACATCCATGAGATCTTTCATCAGCGGGTACCACCCGTGCTTGTGCGTGAGCATCTGTTTGTGGCATGCAGTCCTAGGTGGCAGTATATACGTGAATCTGTGTGCCACCATGGCGGCAATAATAAGCATGTCCGCATCTTTCTTACTTTCTGAATGTAGACGGATGCATGCCCTCAGACTTTCCTGTATATAGTGTGGAACCTTCGCTGGTTCATTGCCGTCCGTAACACTGCTATTGTTGCTGGTTCTGGATGCAGAAACGGTGGCTTCCGGAGCAGATGGTATAGCCGACGCTTCAACGTTCAAGTCAACAGGTGCGTTGTCGCCAAAGGAACCACCGATATTACCTCGCCCATTGCAGGAATGATTTCGATCCATGCCGTCCACCGTCACTGCATATCTTGCGGAAGTGCATCCACTGGAGGTATAGACTCGAGTAGATCTAGACATACTGGCTTCCGATTGCAAATTAAAGTCCATGTAGTGGCAGTAAGCCACTAACAACATAGCACATGGGTCTGTTGGTGCCTTGGCCTTTGCTTCCATCAACTGACGTGACACCGTCATGGTCAGATCCCTGCATCTGTTCAGCCCCCAGAACTGTAGCAACGGAACCGTAAGGAGGGATCGTTTGTGGGAAGGCACATCTGGAGTAGCCAAGAGGACTAAAATCCTGTTAACCAATACCGTCGCCATGTTTACGCAAGGCCTTGGAAGGTCTTCAATGAAATTTGTTAGACCCAGCATCCAGCCCAGCCCAAGCGGCCTTTCATGGATATCCTCGAGATACTCCAAAAAGAGATTGGTAATGTCTTCAGTCATGTTGAAATGCAGGTTAGTGTACCTGTAAATGTTACCCAGGACGAGATAGAGTGCATCTGCGAGTTCCGTGCATGTGTTTTGTCTCAAGCGCGCTGAACGTAACATCCGAAGGACCACCAGTGGGAACTCAGTCACAACACAGTAGCGGCAGTGCATATATGACAAAGCCAAGGCAAATATCACAGCCTTATTGCAGTTCACGGTGCCATTGTCAGCCCTTAGTGTGTCCAAGGTATCCGAAGTTTCCCTGAGATAGAGGAGCATATGGTTTACCAATGATCGGCTCTGATCACTATCTGGTAGGTTCACCAATAGTGCTACACCTGCGATGAAGTTGCCGGTGATAACTGCATCGCAAGATACTACGGAATTATAGGCATCCGCACAGACGGCCTCAACATTGGTCTGAAGAGCGTCCAAGCGGACACTGTATAGCGTGAACAGAGATACCATATGGATCCACCGAACACACTCCAAACCCGCCGCAACACCCTGCATGGGTACGACCATAGAAGGTTTTCTCGCGCCGGATGTTTTCACACGAACGCCACCCATCATCGTTTCTGCCTCTGCATTTTCCAAAAACAATTTGAAGGTCTGCACAGTACTGCTTGAGCTGCTAATATAACGAAGGAGCTCACGCGTGGCCTTTCGAATCTCACGGTTAAAGTTCACTACGGCTTCATTACGCCGTGAAAGTAATTCAACACGACTCGTTTCATCGCTTTCCGCGTCTAGTACACTGGATATCAAAAGACTTTGGCAGTGAGAATGAGATACGTCTTTCCCTTCGTCATCCTTGGATTCAACTTTTATAAACGTAGTAAAATCGAACTCAAAAAACTCCTGGTCCAGTTTTGCATAGGTGCACTGGAGACGTCTCTTCTTTATCCTATCCAACAGAGAGTTGCAGTCGCATTCCTGATTGAGGTGCCACCTGCGTAAAGTTGAAAGCTTAGCCCATAGTGGAGATTTGAGTAAAGCCGCAACAGCCGTAACGCCGTTCAGATCGTTCAGTGCCGTGAGCTTAAGAAGCGTGGGAAGGATAACGTTGAGATCCACCAGATCCTCATCGCTCACAGGACCCTGTATTCGAACATTTACGTACTGTAAATAGTCGCAGAAAAAACTACCCACCGCGTTAACCACTGCCCTGTCCAACATATGGCTCTGGAATATCGGGGATATGTGCACCCTATAGGCAACTCCAAAGTCCATAACATCATTCTTACATATTCGTGCACAACTCTCTATAGCGTGGACAGGGTATTCGTAGAACAGCGGGGCCAGGTCATTAACATGCTTCACTGCGTCATCCGGACGATACTTGCAGAGAGACCGAAATACAGTTATATAGGCCTCCCTTTCTGTCGCATTCATGGCTTCTATTGCTTCGGGTGTAGGAACGTTAAACACTTTGGCCTTAGGCACATCACTGTACCTCAGCAGCAGGCACCTCCATCGAGCGTCGAAGAGATGGAACCCAGTCACCATACTACAGCCGCGCCTGGCTATCGGATGCTCGAATATATACTTGAAGGCGCTGTACACTATCGGTAGAGCTAACTTGTGCCGCGCAAGTTGAGACAGAATCTTCAGGTTCATTTCGATCATGTTCATAATGCAGTCCTTGGGCATGGTGATACAAAGACGCATCAGCAACAGCGTAGATTCCACTAATGCAGAGACGAAGAACAAACTCCGCTCATTGTTGCGCGAAGAGATGGAGGAAATATAGGATATTGCAGACGCATGCAGAGTGACATTACCGGTGAGAATTGCAAGACTCATTTTCAAGGCATCACGGATGCACCATTCGTCCCGTTGCAGGATCACTGTGCCGTGAAGGTCCGGGATTTTGGAAGTGGACTGGAAGCTACCATCTATGGTCACGTCCACGTAAAATCGCTGAGCACTGTTGAATGCCCAGACAATATCTGTAGCAGACTGCACCCTCCTCTTCAAAGCAACAAAGAGGCCCAAACCGAGATCATCACCCACGAGATCCGAGATATCAGCCCATATGTGGGATTCCTCCATCACGACAGTCGGATCGTAATCGAATTGGTGTACATAATCGGCCACAACATCGTGAGTCAAAGACTCGGTTATTGAAGCCAATAGTGGATCGAGCCTCTTGTCATTCTCAAAAGCGAGACCACAATGCGTAAGGTAAAGCGTTAGCGTGTGGAACTTCAAGAAGCCAGCGACATCCATAGAACGAGCCGGTAAACTGCCATTTGCAGCTGCTGCCGAAGTAACGCTCAACTGAAGCCTCAACAAATTGTTTGCAAGCAGAAGTAGATCGTAAACTGGCTCAGCCTCCATACTAGCGTTGAATGCGCAAGTAACTATGGCGTCTAAGGACACGCGAAATACATTGGGGTGGCGAACAACAATATCTGCCAAGTCCCCAGTGTAACCAGTAGAAGAGTCCTTTTCAAGTCGCTCCTGGAGGAATTTAATGCACTTTTGTCGCTCATGAATATCAGTAATATCGGACAACCTTAAAGCACACATTAAGAAAAGGAGCAAACGCATATTGGGCGAATCTGAGATGTGCCATTCGATCGCCGACAACGCACGTGGCGCCACAGCTGTCAAACATCCCACATTCAGATTGCAGAAGTGGGTCATGCCGAATATACCCAGTGGCAGATTGCGAGGGGCGTTATGTAGCACTTCATATACCGGAGTCGTGCAATCGCTGTCCAACATGCGTTCTAGCAGGTTACCCACTTTAACAAGCAGTGACATGTCGTCCACCATACGCGAAATAATTCTCCGTAGTACTGGCATCTTACAACTCTCGTTAGCAAGTGCCACCTGCAATACTGCAAACTCGAACTTATCGCCATTGGGCAGAGCATCCACGTACATCACTGCCAATGCAACGGCAGTCTCGAGACAGAATGTGAGCTGCTTAGCTGGGTTGGACTTCATACCCACCAGGAGGTGTGGAAGAATGTCTTCAAATCGCCATGGCTCAGACGTCGCGGACATCAATAGAGCCCTAAGCGCTATGATTCGTGAACGCTCCCAAGCTTTGGCATCCTGTAGACAACCTCGCAGGGTATTTGCGCCAACCTGAACCTCCACTGAACTCATGGCAGCGGAGGAATCGAGCCACTCTTCCTTATTAAGGAATAATCCTTTGGAAAGACTGATGGACGGCATATGTGACGGAGGTTCACCGCGAACGAGGCTAAGAAGGACATCCAAAGAAGCTTCTGCAGTAAATTGTGGCGGCTAACATGAACACTCACGTTCTGTAGATAGCGCGTTGGCCATTTTAAGCGCCGCAGATTTCTGGAGACCTGTGTCATCGCAAAGGAGCGCACAGAGGGACTCCCTTGCGATCTGCTTCCTTCCATAGTAGGACACATCACGCTTTGGTATGTTCCCCCTCATCATGTTGAAATGGTACGCATCTTAAATATAGAATCAGTGGTCATTAAGGGTGTAGTACCCGCAATACATTACCATGGGAATGAGGGATTGTCTGGAGCTAGCGGTAGGTGAAATGTATCAGAGAAAACCAGTAAAAACAAACAGGCTATAATATTCGCATTTAAGTTTAGCACGATTGTAGTCAAATTGTTCCTATAACGGCTAGTGAATACATGCTAGATGTATGGAAGACAGAGACAGTAAAGGATTTTCCTCCCGTAGCTGCAAGACGCGTCATTGGCCGTTCCACAATACAGCTTATTCATGTGGACGCACTTAGTCGCAATACTTTATCAGTATGGGCGTGAAACAGGTCAAACAATTGCAACATAGGAAGGCCTAAGTAACACAGAAAATAGACACACGCGCAGTGCGTATAGTCCAGTAAAACTATACACAATTCGCTAGTAAAACATCATAATTGTTCCTTATCACATAGAAAGGATGGAATCTGCCTACGTAGAAGTTTGCACCCGCTATAACGGTACAACATCCGTCTACAGCATTGCCTGAACTGTGATCTCATGATCCTCACTTGTAAAGTAAAACCACTTTATTTAAATGGATTACCAAAATAGGGTCGGTCACAAGACAGGTAGCGGTGGCCCTGCCACTGCACAAGACCTGGCGGCACATAACCGCGATCGTCTACGCCGTCTAGCTCTGGAAACGTTCGACCTTGGAAAGGACCCGTACTTCCAGAAGAATCATCTAGGGCAGCTTGAATGCCGCCTCTGTCTCACCATCCATGCATCGGAGGCGTCGTACCTTAGTCACACGCAGGGTCGCAAACATCAAATGAACCTAGCGAGACGAGCGTCCAAGGAACAACGCAATGCATTCTCCATGCCAATCCCAAAGCCCGTAAGTTATCCTCCCATCGATTCTCGCTTATTGAATTCCAGTCGGGAATGCCTCAAACTACTAGTACAATGAAAATCGGCAGGCCGGGGTACAGGATCACGAAAATGTATGACCCAGACACGAAACAAATCGCTCTGCTCTTCGAGATTGAATTCCCAGATATTGAAGGGAAACCACGACATAGATTCATGTCGGCCTTCGAACAGCGTATGGAACGACCTCCGGATCCAAACTTCCAGTTCCTGCTCTTCGCAGCACAGCCATACGAAACTATCGCATTCAAGGTGCCAAATCTAGAGGTAGACGACTCACCGGACAGATTCTATGTCAAGTGGGATGAAACTCTGAAACTATATGTGCTACAGATACAATTTAGGGTACGTTGACACGTGAGACCGTCTAATCCCATCGCAGCAAGCTAGAACCGCAAAGCCCCTACCGGCACTACCGCAAAGGCCAAGCGTCTACCAAGGTGTTGGACCAAAGTTCACATAGGTGTCACAACTTTATACGTGAGCTCATTGGGTTGGCTGCATTCCAGAAATATCGCCCATCATCGGAGTGCCAGACCCGATCGAGGCAGATAGTGTTACACCACATGTCATCATGTTCACTGACTGATATGATGCGTAAATGTTAAACTGGATTAAATATAAGTGTACCTTCCATTAGTCTATACCCATAGGGCCCCTGAATGAATTGTGGCTTTTGGGGAGCAACGGGGCTATCCGAGATTAACGACAATAGTCTTAGGATGTCCGCGGTTCAGGAGTTAAGCGACTATGTGCATTATACTAATTTACCGATATGTCGCCGTACAAGGGTTAAAAAGAACTTGTACCACGACTTCGTCGACAGGAGCGCCATCTCCTTGAACTTTCCTCCGAACACAGGCAACACATCGTACCACATTATTGTGTCAAATGCGCCTTCGGTGAGATTTCCAACCCACTCAAGCTCCTCATCTTCCTCAAACTCACAGGCATACCGGCCGGTGCCACCGGCAACCACGCAAAACTTTTCCCGCTTAGCGTCTACCAGCACGACGCCAGTACCCACGATAGCCTTCAGCTTCTCCGTGGAAAGGTTCTCAGGCAGACTGACAAGCTGCAAGTCAGCACTTGCCACAGGGGTCTTGCCGCCATCAGATTCGTCCAATTTCTTCGAGAAGATATTGCCTATGGCCGACAAATGCTCATATTCACCCAATTTTTGCAACACCTTCTTTTGAGGGATCATGGCTTCTGAGTTACCAGCAATAACCAAACAAAATCGGTTACGGGCGTCCCCAGAATTCACACAAAGGTGGTCGAAGGTATCCCTGGATAGTTCGAGCGGTGGGTAGCTGAGCGCCACCATGGAGTTGATGTGGCCCATAAGTTGGGCAACTGAGCCTCTAGAGTAAGGAGCTGTTGCCAAAAGCTGTGATGCGCCAGGTGAATAGAATAACGCCATAGCATCGACATTAGGGAGCAGCTGGAAGAAGGCCGTATTGACTGCCAGAGTGCTCCCACCTTCCGAAGACGCCATCAAATCACTCATGAATTGCTCTTCAGAATGTAACGGGGTATCCGTGGATATCCAGAATGTGTCAAAGGCCCACTTGTAGCGAAGAGACACATACATGAGGGGAAGTGGCATAGATTGCTTGCCACCGGTACGCCGGAATAACATCGCGGGGCGATCGCCTGCTTGCTTCTTGAAGTCCCCGTAATCCTTGCACGTCCTTGTAACGTTAGGGTACGAAGTCATAAAGTGTTTCTTTAGTACGTCGTAACTATTCAGCACCTCCTGGGGGAACAGGTCATAACCGCCGTCCGGCATGAGCATTATGACGGCAGGCAAAAGTTGTGCCTTTATGGGCAACTTTTTCATCATATGGGGATGCATCAGCTTGTTTATGCGTCCGAATCGTGCAAACTCGCCTAAGCGGGTGGCGGCATCCTCCCAACGGGCCGAGAAACGGTGGCATTCGGGTGAATCATCCGAATATACCTGCACCACCCACACGTCTCCAGACCTTGTTACCAACTCATCGAAATTCTGCAGAGTCAGCTCGGTAGTGGCCGACGATATCATGTCAACAGTGCGCCCATTAGTGCGGTCATAGAGCGCCTTGAGCTCAGGATTGCCTGCAACACATAAATTCAATGCAAAAGACGCATACCCAGAATCTTGTATGCAGCCTTTATCTTCATGAACTTCTCCTTACACTCTTCGCAGTTAGGGTTCTTGTCAGGGTGCCTGTAGAGTTTATTACATCATGCAATATCATACGGACCATTTGTGGTTCAGCTGGCGGTACGTTGCCTTTATGTCTTGTTCACTGGCAGAACGAGAAACACCCAACACTTCATACGCGTTATCACCAAATTCGGTGAAAGATTCCTTGAAATGGTGTTCATCTTCAAAGTACTTCAGTACAAACCCCCCTGAGAAGTGTCATCGGGACACAACGTCACCTACCAAGAACCATCAACACCAAAATTAAGATGACCGGATTCTCTTGCAACAACTTGAGGGCGTTGTAAGATGATCTCTTGGCCGCCTTAGGAGCCCGTTGTTGCTTCGGAGAGGTATGCGAAGCGGGCTTTTGCCGCTTGCGCACGTGGGTTTCCATGACGCTGTCTATTAGTTCTAAAGCATGTGTTAACGTTGCTTGGTTGAACCAAGACGGCAATTCGTTGCAAAATAAGCGACTGAAGCGTCACTAAATGTTGTGGAGAGCGTCTGCTGTGAAGGTAGGGCCTGTGTGTAACAATGTCGAGGCTCAATGGGGATTAGATACGTTATATACACTATAAAAATCTCATAATTATGGGTAGAAGCTTGCTTAGGTGGGTGTATATAGGGGATCTAAGCCTTAGTGAATACCTCTTGTTCAAAAAGTGGTTCGTTGCTCTGTCCGGGCTATTAGCGAGTAACAGGGATCCTTCCCGACCATAGTACTGGACACATCGCCTGGGAAGCTTGACAAACGCATTGAAAAGGTCATTGTCGGTCGATATTGTGTGTAATCGGGAGTGCTGCGAACGCAGCGCTCAAACCTAGTGACCATCTATGGACTCACGCGCACTACAACGTGGCGTGGAACAAATCATGGCGTCCAAATGAGCATGGTACTATATTAATCTAACACGGTAGATTGAGTAAACACAACAAAATGAGTGTCTAATGCAGTTACATCGTGTAAGACGTTGCCCCGCAATTGTCTACGTTTCCCTAAGATGAAGTGTCTTTTACTCGCTGGAGGCCATGGCACACGCCTGAGGCCTCTCACGTTATCGGTTCCTAAGCCATTTATACCCTTTTGCAACAGACCGATCATAGAATACCAGATCGAAGCAAGCGTTAAGGTGAGTTGCGTATCCAGGTATTGTGGTCGGTTAAGTGCTCATAAATCGCTCTTACCTGGGAATTGTCGCATTGTACGACAAGACTGCATCACCTGGGAGTCTGTGTGTTGAACCGTGGAACGATCGTGTAATCACACCCTTCAATCTGTCTCAGGCTGGCGTTGATCATATCATTCTGGCCATCTCGGCAGAACAAAGAAATATGGTGCCCATGATCGAGGAGGTTAGCCAAAGGGTTAGTCGTGATTGGTTGCAGTAAACCCCCTGCAGTATAAAGTCCGTATTGACTGCTCCATTGAAACGGAAGCACTTGGAACGGGTTGGTTGCCGCATAGATATATCACACATACCTCACAGCCGGGCCTCTCAGATTCGCTAAGAATCTGTTGTGCGACCCTCAGGATGACAGCGAGGAGTTTATAGTAGTAAACAGCGATATCATATGTAACTATCCCTTTGCCGAAATGATTGCCGCTCATCGCAAAAACCATGCGGACGGCACCATTCTCGTCACAAAAACAATGCATCCCAGCGAATTCGGCGTCATTTTACACGATGATGAGTACAGGATTAAGTCGTTTGTGGAAAAACCGACGAATTTCATTTCCAACCAGATTAATGCCGGTATGGTGTACCAACACATTGCAGATTTTACAGTTGTCACAGGTGTATATATCATCAAAAAGACGATTCTGGACCATATACCTGAAGGCAATGTCTCCATTGAACGTTACTTTTTCCCACTGCTCGTCTCAATGGGCAAAACCTTTTGCCATCCGTTGTATGGACGATGGTAGGTTACCGGTGGTGGAGTGCTATTTTGAATGGGGGCGTGCATTGCATCTTGGGGCGGCATAATCGTTATGACCGTGCCATTGCATTGGTTTTGATCTGTTAACCCCGGATTAACATCATGTTAGGGCCGACGTCGGGAAACCTGCGGATTACATCCGTGCCCAGAAGCTCTACATGTGCGGAGACTCCTACAAAGAGCACGAGACTTTGGTATGCAGTGACAGCGGAGGTATAGAAACTCTGGAAAAGTCGGACATTGTCATACTCAAGACAAAAGGAGGATTGCTAGTGAAAAACCGCGAGGCCATGAAGAGCTGCGGTGAAACAGTGAACGAGGAAGATGTATCAGACCTTACCCAGTACCCTAACATAGGAACGGACGTCGTTATAAGGCCGCCGGTGATCATTCATACCTCGGCTGTGATTGCGCAGGGTTGCGTCATTGGACCAAATGTCAGCATAGGACCAAACACAGTAATTGGAAACGGATGCCGCATAATCCGGTCGGCCATTCTCCAGGGTACGGGCCACTAAACAGGCAAGCATCTTGTACAGGTGCACGGCTGGAAGGGCATACCTATATTGAGGGAAGCATCATTGGTTGGGATTCACACATTAGACCATGGGTCGGTTTGGTTAAAATGTATGATCACACATATCTAGGTACGTGTGGAAGGGCTCTCAGTGTTGGGAAAAAACGTCACCGTCGACGAGAGCCTCTTCCTACGAGGCTGCATCGTCCTACCGCACAAAACAATCAGCAAAAGCATATACGAGGACGGCAGTATTATAATATAATTATGTATGCGTTTCGTAGCCATTCATATCTGTAGACATGATGGTCTCGGCCATTTACTGGGTGATGCTCGGCATCGCGGCGGCAGTCAGCGCGGCTAGGCAGCCTAGATGTGGAACTGCCTATTCACTGGCCATAGGCATAAATCGCAACAACATGTGTCACAATAGGTTACAGAAGGTAGGTGCTGTGCTCCGGGAAGAGTCACTTGGCCTAGGAGCTGGCGCACTTTAGACAGAATCCGCCGCCAAATTGCAAGCTGGAAGTATTCGGAGCACGCAACGATATATGGATCGTTACATGGACCGGGATTCCAGATACCCTGTATGCTGGTGAGACATACCGGCTCAAGATCCTATTCCCGAAGGAATACCCTTTGAAGCCACCAATCATATACTTCTTACAGCCTGGTTAGTGTACTTCCGATGAGTGCCATTCCTGGACCCGAAATATGCGGTGCGAATGTACTCTCACGTAGTGCTGGGCGCTTTATAAGGTTGCAATCTGTCAGGGATTGTTCTGCTTGCTGCCAGCCCAAGCGCTTCTACGTACAAATAGTCATGCGCATGTTGCGGTATGGAAGCCTATATCCCGGCATTTCAGTGGCAGACATCAATAGTCTTCATGACTCATTAAATATGCAGCGCCCGTACATCCGCACGTCTACTCCAATGGAGACATCTGCATGAGCAGCCTAGGATCCGACTACCTCCCAACAGCATCGGTGACCAGCTTCGTACTCAGCATCATTTCGATGCTCTCAACAGCGAAAGAAAAACAACTTCCCATGGATAACCACCTTCGTAAGTGCACAGCACATGTCATCATGATTCTACAGACGCGGAACTGCCACCTGGATCCTCCGATGCTCGCTACCTATACCATGACGACAAGTGCTAGCAAACTACAACGTAAACCATGCAGTTAACTATTATACCCATACCTACGCATCATGCCTTGAAAACTATCGCTCTAATATGGTGCTTCTGTAACGGTATCCACAACGCCATGGCCGTTTCGACACGGACCACCTCGACACGACATAGAAACAAGCATAAACATGATAGCGACGAACTTCCCATTAGAATCGGAGATCTGCCACCAATACCAAGTTTAGGTATGTCAAAGGTGCCTAGTGGGCAAAGGGAATAGATGCATTCCAGAGTACTTGGGACTAGGATACGACGAAGTAGCGAGGCTACAAAAGGGAAGAGCGAAGCCTGACTCTGATATCTTTTCCGAACTAGATATGAACTACAAAGGGCCTGTAATACAATTGGAATGGCCAATCTATGGTAAACCCCGCTATAATAACACCTTCCAGTGGGCACTACCTGAAAACGTTTACGTCTGGAACTCACCTTCATGTGAACTTCGCGAAAATGTAACGGAACACCCATCCATAGCCAATATATTTATGTAGAACTCCTCTAACTCCGACGCTTTGGCAGCGGGCAGGGATCTCAATGTCCATGTTACTTCAGATGTGATAGAGCTGGCGGCAGACGCTTCGGTCAAAAATTCATCTTCAAAGAGCGCATCAAAAAACAACGTAGTTAAAACTGAGTCATGCACCGCCTTCGTTGCTGGTACATGGCTGAATTCAAGGAGGTTTGTTGCATTCTGCCTGCTACAATTGTTGCAGCAAACTCACTCATGCATTTGCGTTGGCTGTAAAACATTTGATAAGGCGTTTGAACGCTTCAAAGGATTGCCGCGTCGGTCAATATGGAGGGAAGAAATGCGAAAAGACAATGCAACTATGGTATGACTTCTTTCAAAACTATGGCACCCACGTCGTCACACGCATCATCCTAGGAAAGTTAACCCACAACCCCTATCATATTATGCAGGAGGAAACGTAAACTTTTCCCACATACATAGCAAGGGTTCTGATAGGGCATCGGACTCTACAAACGCCAACCTAAAATTGAATGCAACAAAGAAAGTGGACATCAAGGCTAATGTCGAATATACTGATGAACAGAAACAAGCAGACTCAAACATCCATACCGAGATCAACTTCGATATGTTGGGTGGCCAGTTAGACAACGAACATGAACGCGGCAATTTCACTGCAAAATGGCCAAAGTCAACGGCGATATCCCCAATGCCAATCAAAATTGAACTGACACCATTCTCAATAGTGTTCGAAGCACTCGGCTACAAACGGCACTACCACAAAGCATTAAAATGTTATGCTAAAAGCGGTAAAGGTAAGAGCTAGACGTTGTAATGTAACGCACCCAGCGGTACGCGGGGACAGCAGCCTGAGACTGCATTATGCGCATGTACCGCACGTGCACGTTCGACGCGCTATACATCGGAGCCTCGAAGGTCACATTAATGGGACCAAACTCCCGCTTGGAAACCTTTGTCTTCTGCGGCTCGAGGCTCACTGAGGCCTTCAAAATCATGCCCGTGCAACCCTGTAAATTGTGAAAGATAAGGCCACTTAACATGGTGACGCACCCGAAAACGCTTGATAACCCAACTAATTGCCTGCTCCCGTTGATTGTATTCGGCCGTCTGGGTGGCGGTGTAACATAAAACGCCAACAAAAATACCTGCCCGGGATGGTGAGTGATCATATTCAAGGAAGCGCTCCTGACGAATGAAGGAAGCGTGCATTTTACATTCACGTTCGACAACAGATGTTGTGGCATGCTGCAGTATAGATTTATGGTCAGGTTAGCCTGCGGGAAGATATCATGGCCACGGTGTAACAGCAACTCACCGATTCAGAAGTTGTCTCAACAGAGGCCTTCACCTTAAAAGGTAAGGTGGCGCCGCCGGAGATGCGATAACTCATCAAGGTGAACTCCCCCTCGGGAGGCGTGATAGCCAGGATACGTGATTTCTCAAAATCGCTGGTATCAACAGACTGGTGGAAGCTGCAAAAGTCCAGAACAGGAGCACTAGTAGTTTTAGCTCGGCGATTGTTTATTATAAGACCCTCGTTCAGTGCTATTCGCACTGGAGGGTGACCCTGTAGGAAACTCTTTATCTGGATCTGGCCCTCAATGGTCATGCTCTTATAAGTGTCGTTAGAGCCCAGTACCACTGACATTTTCTCCAGCACGTCGACAAATATCTCACTAGATCGCGAGTGTTTAGCTGCCAGAGGGCGCTGCGATACAGTGCTGGGCACCGTCTTGGGGTTAGCCGACCCGGCTACTCTCAAAGGATTCTGCAAAACCTTTAAACACGGATCAACGCCTGTCTACATACCGATGGACGAGCCAGAACCTTCGGAACAACCGCCACGTTGTACACCTTCTGCTTCAACTGGGAGGCATTGGTACATTGTACGTAACCAAAGTCGAGCATCTCGTCAAGAAGCTCGTAGGCAAGCACAAAATTCCTCTTAAGAGACTCCTCACTGAGTACACCGCAGAAATCCTAAACATTATTGGTACACGTTCACTCTCGCGAACCTTAAAAGTTCCGATAATGCGATTGATAAGCTCGAAGACAAACGATGGCGGCATGTCGAACGACGTTGTCGCCACGAAGTACAACCCGCTGCGACGAATATAATAATATACCATGCCGGAACGCCTGAAGATCGGCGCGGCTCCATCGCTACGCTCAGTTACTGAACTGTAGAACTCCTCCGCAGAGCCTAAAAATTATGCACTAACTCAAGGAAGGACTCACCGCCAACACAGTCACCGCGTAAGCGGCGGAGAAGAAGTGTGTCCCCTCTATTAGATATGACGAGGAACTGCGATATCGCCATTTTTGGACTGACGAGGTGTGTAGCAACTCGCGGGTGACTCTCGCCAACTATGGTGAAGACATACACATGGTACGGTAAGACAGCATAGCACCTATAACTTTTAACAGGAGTGATTTGTTATGGAGTACCTGTGTGTATGAAAGCTGTTTTGTCATTTGACGGAATCGTGGACGCAGACAAACTCCTCAGAGATCTTTTGCGATGTTCCAACGAATAAATACAACGTAGTTGCCCGTATAAGTGATCTAGTCGGTATTATTGTTCGTTAGAAATGGAAGTAAATGATTCATTCGTCTCATAATGTCTGTCTACATGGGCAGCTACCAGCTGAAACACAGTACTTAAATATAAGGTCATACACGAGGTATAACGATAGCGTGTCAGTGGCCGTATTGTAATGGAGTAGGAGGAGTGGAGGGATGCCAGGTGAACCATACGAAAGCATAAGTGGTCTCGATGGATGGCAGTATATATGGCCACCGGAGACGCACAATTAGGTACACGAATTGGTATCCAATGTTCCAAAGAATCTTGATATTGATCCTACCACCATAACAATGCTAGTAGTATCCGGCTTGTGTGTTTATCTTTAATATTATCGTCCTATTCAACGCTGCATGATGCCCTAATGTATCATACGTGGTACACCAAAATCAACCTAACTAGTGGAAATCACAACTCGCCATTATTAGAGATGGGTAAATTAATCGTTGCAATTAACAACTACATCGAATGACATGGCAGTGGCTATAAGCTTGGGGCTTTATCTATTTTCAGTAGATGAAGACGTTGAAACTGTTGTAGAACGGTTCGGCAATATTTTTATATCAATCGTGTTATTTTAAGAATCCGTTGAATTTCATGCAATAGAACGTATAAAGTCATTATATATACAAGCGTCAAGTGGCCACAGCGAAGCAGCAGAAGGTTTGCATGCTCAAAGGTTTTCATCGTTGTTATGTGGTTTACCAAACCCTTTCTGCATGTAACCACAAACCTTGAAGAAAGCCCCCAAGATATGTGGCAGAAGCATATACGTGTAAATTTTAAAGTCAACCCATTATTTAGTTCGAGAGACTGGTCACTTTGCGTCTAGATTGCATTGTGAGAGTCGTGGAAATCAGCTAAAAGCGGTAGATGTGGCTTCTATACAGCGTGGAATACCCGTGATCGCCACACTATTGATTTGCAAAAGGGAAAGACGTTATACTTCATTTTACAGCTCTGGAGAGATTACAGTGCAGGCTCGTAACAGTGCGTCATTGACAGGAATAGAACGTCACGACCTCCATTTAATATATTAAACTCTTTACAATACACAGGGGACTCTTAACGGGTGTATACACTTTGTCAGACGAAATGCAGACTCTAGGGGATAAGGATGACGGAGTGAGCCGTATGGATACAGGAAACGTAAGGAATGATATTCAGAATCACAACTCCACAAACAGGGCATCGAACGCGAAGATGCCCTGCATATACATTCTGCTCAGCATCTTCGCCTTCTTATTAAGTACTCTTGTCATCATAGTGATACTGAGTGCAATTAGAGAGGTGCCTTGAAGAGCATTCAGCCTTGCATAGTTCAGAGAACATTCACACAGACAAAGGATGGGTCATATGACCAAGAATGGGGAGAATGGCGATTAACAACTTCAAACTTGACCGTCTTTGATACGGGCCATGGCGACCGCAGCTTGAAGGCCCGCATGTTGACAGTAATGTAGACTAAGTTTAAGTGGTTAAATGCCAACGATTTATTCATACAACCCTTATATTCACGTCACCTGCCGGGTACCGTAAGAATAAAAGGAATACATTGTGGTGCGTTAAGAAAATGGCCCGTGCCGCTGGCTGCCAGCTCACCAGTAACAATGTATTAAATAAGCAGGTTGAATAGCTATCCCTGATATAATACATACATGCCAACCAGCTGAATCATCTTGCGCCTTGGCAAGTTAATCATTAAGCTGCATATCCTACTGGCCGCTCAAGGCTAGATACCTTACCGGCATTTGTGGCAGTAGGATTCCAAAACTTCCGAGAGTTCACACCGAATCAGTGCCACAGATATAAATAACTCATGCTCCAGTTCTCAGGAAAGCAAATTACAGACAAGCATGTCCCAAGATGTTGGCAGGGATGGGAAGGTCGTAAACCAAAGATACAGAAGGATTCGGTAATAGAGCGACCTGTTTATAGTTCATATTTTAATACATGCTAATTCTTAATGAGGGTTGTAGTTATCATTGGCTGAGCCGAGTGGCAAGATCCCTTGGCCACCCGGTGACGTTACCGGATCCGGGGTGACCGTCATGGGGCAACGCCAACAGGGAGACTCACATAACTTCCACGCGTACCGTTCACAACCGACACATCTGTAGATCGGAAATTCTGTCGTAATAGACTCGCGTTCAAATCAAGTGTGTAATTACCGGGATATACCTTTACCCAGCATACGCACGGACTCGCAGCTCTGCCAACAACACCATCATCTCCGACAAAATGACCGAGGCCGAGGCACCTACAAGGGTCAGCCCCAAGGTAAACATTGAAGAAATCTCCAAGGAGTACCCCAACTCCAAGGTTTTGCTCATATCGGCCAAGAGGCCCCGCACCTTCTTCATCCGCACTTCGTGCGAGCTGCTCGCTGGTGGTAGGTATTCGCGAACTGATGAAGCTATCAATTCCCATAGGTACCGATGTGCTCATCCTGAGCGCCTTGGGAGATGCTATTCCCCACTGTGTCCAGCTCCAGCATGCCCTTGTACTTAAGAAGGCTGCCACTACTATCAAGTTTGAGACCTCACTCAACAAGTGCCCTAACGCACGCTCTAAGGGAGCGGTATACATTCCTGGACTCCAGATCTACATCCGTAAGCATCCCGAATTTAAAGGCTCTCGTATCTCACCTGCCTACGTCTCTTTCGCTGCCGAGCCACAGCCTAAGGAGATTCCGCACACCTTCAAACAAGAAACTAATGTCAACTGCTGCAAGGTTATAGCTGGTGAACCGTCGCTCTCCATGCCAGCAGTGGGCAGTCTTCACGGCCACTTTACCGAACTGCTAAAGGCCACGGGGCACAACATCGAGGCATACACCAAACTCTTTAAAACATTGTACGCCGAAGCACTCGATGCTCACTCGAAGAATCCGGAAACTTTCACGGTAACAATGGCCCAGTCAGCATTCCAGCACCCCGACCTACGCTTCGCGTTGTGTCGCCTACCCAAGGATAAGGACGCCTTCAAGGTTGCCGGCGAAGGTGTAGTATTCATATGCATCTTCAACAAGTCGCCACATGGCAACGCATACAACATGGGTCTCGTCTACGTGGTAGAGCCAGCAGGAAAGAACTACACAGATGTTGAAGATTTCTACCACGTCCTTCATCTTACCGGCGAGAACCTTATGACGGCCGTTTGCGACCACAACGGCACGGCAAAGCGTGACCCTACGCGCTCCCAGCAGTCCATGGCTTGCTGCTCCACCTATCTAATCAGCGGTGACAAGCGTCACAGCAAGGCCACCAAACTCGAGATTGCGAAGCACCTCCTGAATGGCATTGCGGAGGGCTACAGGCATGGCCCCGCGTCCATGTTCCACTTCGCATACGACGAAGATGCCTTCCGTCAGGCATGGATGGAGACATCTGGACTTAAGGCTGAAGCCAAATGAGCGTCATGCATAACGCTGTAGATCGTCGAACCGTAGGATGGAGTGTGACTACTACGCCTTCCGGATATTGGAGACTCTTCTTTACTGATTGACTAATAGTTATGCAGGAGTATGGTGTGAAATTAGCTCCAAAAACTAGCTTTTGTGTTCAATCCTATTGCGTATGTTGGTATCTGCAGTCTGCACTTAGACAATTGTTTGCACTGGAATTGCGACGAACGACACGTGTGGCTATACGGTTTCTCAGCATATCGCCAGAGTTCAACGTGTCCCGTGGTGAAATGATATCGTTAGAAACCTTGCAGCGGTGTATTCAAATAGGCACAATTACCACCATATAAAAGCGTCCTACGTAAATTTTTAAAATAATATAACTCTAAGAAGTGTGCGTAGTTGTAATAAATTGTTGTTTTACAATAGAATCACGCTTAAATATGACAGAAGGAAAGTAAAGCTATGCTGGCATAAGATATACTCGGTATTGCGGAACTGAGGCGGAATGCAACGTTGTGGTTGAACATATAATTTGATCCAATTCAATAGAACAATGTCTACGCGGTTGGCGGTCAACCGAATACACCGCCTTACACATCAACTGCAACTCTGCAGTGCGTGGTCCCGAGGCGCGGTAGCAACCTTCATGAAGGCGCCGTACGGTCGTATAACCTCGATTTGGACGGGAAGGCTTCAAAACACGCTGCTGGAAAGGTCCAACCCTATCTGGCATCAACAACAACGAATGCTAACATGCAGCAAGGAACTCAACAAAGTTGTGGAAGACCGGAATAACACGCAAAATACTTCAAAGGAGCATAAGCTAGCATCGCAGTCAAGTGATCCAATGGCGTGTCAATCTACAACTAAAGGCTGGGAGGACGTGTTACGCCAGAAAAAGACGCTGCAGCGTGCCATGGCAAGGTTCAAAAGCAGACTAGAACTTTTCAAGATATACACACGCTACAGAGAGCGCAGAAAGGTATTCCGCAGCCTAGCAGCGATAAAACGCTACATGTCGGAGAAGCGGTTGAAGTTCGGTGCAATTGCCAAAAATCCAGAACGGCTAAAAAGGCTTCGCATGCTGAAGGGGAAAATGGCAGAGAAGTCAGCAGCGGTATGTTATCATAGATAAGTCACACATGATGACGCAGTTCCGCTTGAGCGCGGCATTCGCCATTAAGAAATACGGCAAGCTGGGAGCAGGCATATACTTCGGGTGAGCTGACATGCACACAGGTCTGAATATGCGCAGGGTGTACATTGTTACATTGATACTTATGAATATCCTTACATTCAACGGATATCTATCCGCAGATGACCTACGAAGGATGCTAGAAAAAGTGCATATGAACCACTTCAAGCTGCCGGATATAGACAGTGGAGTTGCGCGCTTCACAGTGGCATACCTTGCCACAAAGGCGCTCGAACCGCTAAGATTTCTCGTGTCCCTTATTTTGATAATGGGAGTTAACAGGGTTCTGAAGCGATAGGCCATTTTCGTCCTCGGTGGGGGATCTCTACACACCCTAAAATCGCAGGCGAACAAAAAGGGGATCGAACATACTGATGAGGAGCCGCTCACTGTGTTATTGCGTGCTAAATGCACGCCGTCTACGACAGTCCTCTTAGATGTAGAAGTCATTCATCGCCATGGAGGACGTGCCGCGAGGGCTGCGCTTCTCATGGTCAATTGCCGACTACATGGCAAGGCTTGGGACGGTCTCCTTAAGGCGTAAGCCTACACACTACGACTATCTAGAGCTGGAGCCCAACTGCTCGGCATCCGACATACGCAAAGCGTACTACCACTTCGCAAGAATATGCCATCCAGACAAGTAAGTCGCACTTGTGCTCTCTTGGGACACAACGCAGATGCCAAGATCCAACGGCGCAGTCAATGCTCTATAATCTACAAGTGGCTTATGACCTACTTTCAGACGAATACAAAAGAATCTTATATGATTTGAAGAACGGATTCCGTTCCCCTGAGCAACTCAGTGAAAGCCTCTCAAACCTTAGTGGACTGCTGCAAAGGAGGTACCAGGACTTTCTAAATGATCGCAATGACGCATATGTCGCATCAGTGATGCGAGAGTACGATCGTAGTGGTGAGCTTATAAATGTTCTATGTAACATGCCCAGGTCTCGTTATCAAGAAGGCGCTTTACGGTGACCTCACTCTAACAAACCCGGAGGGAATCACAGCGATGGAAACGATCGGAACTAAGCATATCAGAGGGCCTTATATAGACGTGACTGTGCAACTCCAGGTGCTAATCGAACACGGAGTACTACACATCAACTCCGGTGACCACATGTCCTTTGCTTTTCTCCCCGGGTTCTACAACCCGTTAGACTTTGTAAGTTGCAGTGGGTAGTGTAAATTGTGTTTGTCTGTGGGAATGAACCTTATCAGTGTGCTGTCGATAGTGTAGGATCACCTTATCCCTGGCGGCATCTGAAGGTTGTGCCATTGTTTATGAATATGTTCAATGCAAGGTTATGGAAAACACATTCGTCGTCAAATATTCATCATGTGTAACAGACGTCGCGTAAACACGAACCGGGATATGAAGACGAAACTCAACTCTACATACTTTACCTCTTCAAGGTTGGGCTATTCCCTTTACTCATGCCATATCATGTCATCAGGGCGATGTGCACGAAGTCACTATATGTGACGGCGAGACTCTCAAGCTGCCTATGCGCTCCCACCGTGTCTACGGCTCCTATATCAAAGGACCCTACACCATCGCAAACCTGGAGACGTTGGAATCCGCGTGAAATATTACGCCCAGTTTACCTATAAGAACATGGGGGAAAGAGGGGACTCTTTAAGGTGCAATAAAAAATATAACTGTACATTAATGACACAATGGTCTCGTATACCATCACACATTAGACTCGTGGGGATTCCATCGGCGAACAACGGCGCAATGTGTACACATTAGCCGACTTATGGCCTCCATACAGGAGGACAAACACTGTTGTTCCGACTTGCCTCCATGTGTTCGAAATGAATACGATTGGTGGCGGTCAGCGCGACACCCGCGAGGTCGGATCGATCTATCTGGAGCGACTGCGGTAAGTCAAAACTTCGGAAAGGCATCTTCGCTCAGAGTGCTGCATACCACCGTGCTTAACGCGTCCGCCGCGTATGCAGTATCAGCTGGAGATATCGTTGATGCACTGAAGCAACTTGCGGAACTGGTGATTTGGGGAGATGTGAACGACTACGATGCTATCTTCGAGTAAGAATCGGATATGCCTGCCCTCACAGACATGCAGATACTTCTGCGAGGAGAATCTTATGGAATTCCTCACAACAGTGCTGCCGAAATCGCCATTCAAGGTCGTGCGCATTCAGCTAATACAAACCATGTCTATGATGATTCACAATCTTGAAAACGAAAGAACGCTATGTAAGGCTGAAACAAATGGAATTTTCAATCGATTCAGATTTCCTTCTCTCCAACAACTACATTAACACGCTCATCACGACCTCCGACTTGTACAGCGGTGGAGATATCAGCAGCTGGGCAGCATCACTACTGAAGACGCTAAGCGGACTGCTAAATTCAACAACCATTAAGTTCTTCTACCAGGAGGTGGGTCTGTGCCGGCGAAACAACATAAAACGACAGGGAAATGAGAACTTCCCTTTACTGGAAGAGTCGTTAAAGTTGCTGTCGAGCAGCGACAGCATGAAGTGCGCCCATGTTATGACCATCATACTAAACATAATGCGAAGTGAGTAGTAAACCATTTAGTAAACAAATCAGCCGCAGTCAACGACCCATCGGTCACGAGATACATACTTGAAAGGTCGCATATACTTGCGCAACTGGCGCTATACCTTCGCACATGCTGGCGCAGACTCAACAGGCAAATAAAGCGCAGCACCCTGGAATCAGTAGGGCAAACAGAAACAATACTGCTAAGTGAGTTGCAATTGGAATCCCATAAAGATGTCACAGCGACGTGCGATGATGTATTCCAGTTCCTTCAAGACGTCATGGACCTGGCCAATGACGACATCAATAAGGTTGGTATATACACCATGCCAAGACGCCTCATAGAATTACACAGGTGTTGTTGCAAAGAATATTCACAACATGCTTCTTTCCGTTAGTCGGAACTGTGCTCAGGGAAATGGAACATGATGTCTCCCTTATCGAGTCTCTAGATGTACCACAGGAGCCGCAGTGCAACTTCTACAGGGAAACGTACCAGAAGTTGCTGATCCTTAACGGACTCGTCGGAGTATATGCGAATAATAAAAGTGACATATTTACCGGAAACAACATTGATGCGTCATGGGGCACAAAGGAACCAAACACTGTGTTAAAACAGGTGGAAATGGAAACTACACGCGGTGCCGAGTCTAATACAGCATCCCCTGTGTCAACACCTCGGTCCAAAACTCAATATCTAGAAATGAACATGTCAGCGACCCTACTGACAAATGAACTCCTGCCAAACGTTGCTTACTACCTTCTCGTCACGCATTTGGCAGTAAGTTGCACAGTTAATGGCGTGCAATCAACCTGCAGGCCGCAAGGAGGGACGATATACGTCACTACCTCCTTCTATTGACTCAATGCCCATTCGCGCCTCGCATTGTTCTGGAACGGGTGCTGCCATTCAACAACACCATTCAAAGCGCTAATGACCCACACGTGACGCCACGTGATTCGGCAGTTGAAAGTGGAAAGGGTGAGGACTACATCTTCGACTGTATAAAGGGCTGGGAACGACTCGTCTTTGGTAAAAAGTCCTTCCAACATGAAGTAGCGCCCAACTGCGAAAGCAAGATAAGGGATAAAACGGACTACGTTCTCAACGTAGTCATGGGTGAATTCGTTAAAGTCGCAGTATGCGATCTGCCGCGCAACGACAATCGATTCGCCATGCTCATGGCATTACTGCACAGTCTGCAAAATTCATTCATGAAACGGGCGCCCACCTCGGAGGCCGTCGAGGGCCACCCATTCGAGGGCTTCATCGCAGTACCTAGTACCAGCAGCGGCCTGCATATAGTCTTGCAACTGCTAAATTCAATGGCACGATATCTCAATTCACCGAGGCTAAGAGTACACGTTCTGAATATGGCCCTCTCCATCGCACGCAACAACACTGATATCGTTGAACGATACAACCGCAAGGAACTCCCGTCATTCACCGAAGAACTTAGGTTCCACCTAGAGTCAGGGCTCAATTCGGTAAAACTGCTACTAACAGCAGAACTTGAGAGGTGTACCACACGTCATATATCAGCCTTCTATGATGAGTGGCTTTGGTTCGATAAGGGACCAAGCAGACGGGTAGATATTCTGGACTATCCACAGGTGTTACTGGATGCATCACGGGAACCGGTGGAAGAGGCGGAGGAATCGAAGGCGCAATCAACACCGTCTAAAAGCCCGTCCCAAACTGGGCGGCTGGGACCAAGCGGCCAATCGACACCTGCAGAAACATCACCTATCGCAACTGCAGTCAAAGGCAAAGATCTGAACGGATCCAAAGGTACTCCCCAGAGTAGTCGGAGTCAACTAAGCACGTGGCTTTTCGGTAGCGAATATCGACCGGGGATAATGGCAGATTATTTTAACATGACGAACAATTACAAAAGTGACATCTCCGAACCTCGAGCAACCGTCGACTCCAAAAACGACCCTTGGAGGATGGCTCAAGACCCTATATCCATATTCAGGCGGCACACTCAAGTAGCACTGCTCATAAAAGACATAAATAGTGACCTAGCGACTGGGAACATGACAAGCAGAGATGTGAAACCTTCATCAGCCTCAACCGCCACATCCTATGACAGATGCCCACTTTTCAAAGATCAACCTATTAGCCTGAACGGAACAATACTGAAGTTGGGTGCTATCGTCTCGCTAGATAACGTCCACAAGTACCCTTGCACAATGCTGCTAGATGGCAGCATGAAGAGACGCTACGTGGTTAGCAACAGCCTGTTTTTCCTGCTGTTCAGAGGAAAAACTCAAACTCATCTATTTGAAGCGACGTAGGTTTACCACAGATGTGTGATAATGTTCACAGGTCCATCCATCCGCTGTGGAATGTCCAGCTCAAGAAAGCCGATACTCGGAATCTGAAATGCATAATGACCGTCACATGGTACCCCGACCAAAAGACGACATCAGCCGCTGGAATATCCTACTCACAACCTACAAGGAAATACAGCGTCACTGACGTTGAGCTGATATTCGAGCGGGAAGAGGATCTAATAGAGTACATACAGAGATTCAATAAGGCCAGCATTGAATGCACCAATATGATCTCCGGAATTCTAAGGGATTACTTCATGCAGTTGGAGTGATATAGGCGCGCTATTCAGTGTGGGTGCTAAACTTTGAAAGAAACGCCCGGTGCGTACTCCTAAATCTAGTCGTAAGCCTAGTTTCCCTTAAGTGGTGTTGTGCTAGAGTTTGTAATCCACCAGACTGTTTATAACTGTAATCTGCTATGCATGACGTTAAGCGGATATAAAATATCGGAGAAAGGAGGATCATCCGGTCGCCCCTCTTAACCCTGCTAGTAAGGGATATCACCTCATTTGGTTTAGTAGTGCAGTAGAGCATTTGATAAATTTACCCCTCAGTATTACACAGGGTTTTATTTGTGAATCCAATGCTGCACTATCCGCCGCCGGTTACGTATTTGGGTTTCAACTATTTACAACACCAAACTGGTGGAACATTAACAATTAGCGTTAGAAACGTTACATTTGTGTGCGATAAGACAATACTCTGGGTTGGACAGTAGTATATACACCTATTTTGGAGGGAACCGATAGCTGAGAGGCAGATCGGGGTACGCCTGATTGTTCCAGGGATCATGGCGAGAAAGGAAACGAGGCCTTGGCGGCGGCTTCAACGGCGGATTAAGCAAAGAATCTTGAGAATATAGATAGTATGAACTCTTCACTCGGCGCCATACAAGAGCGCAATTGTCTTGGATACTGGAAACATGCTCCGTTCGGTACCTCCACAGGTCATCACGAAGGAGCTCATCCGGGGGCTCGGGGAGAACGTTCACAAGTTTCACATCCCTTACAACATCATGCGTATACTTCACACGGCCTGAAGCCAACGCGAAAAGGGTCGTAGTTTTTGAAGACACGCCCACATTCTCACCTGGATATATCTTGAAATGACGGTTACGTGTAACGTTAGGGTTGTGCGCCAACGGCTTTCTTTGCTTCACCAGCACCTGGCCTGGCGTTACATACTCGGCGGAGAGGCGCTTAATACCTATATGGGCCTTGCGGGCCTGGCCAGTGGGCGACGCCCGAGCAGGCCGCCGGTAGGCAGAGACCTTGACGGTCTTATGCCTCCACTGAACAAAACAGAAGGCAGGTGATTTTAATGTGCTGCATAAACTAGAAAGATTCATTCTGAGAACTCTTCTCATAGTCGGATAGGGTCACCAGGACCAACGACGCATCAAAAGCCCTCTTGGCACTTCCATTTGGACGTGGCAAGCTAAACATTCGCTCGATGGGATACATCTGGTTACCTGGTGCAATATTGGTGGCAGTATTCGCAGTGTGCGTGTGCGGAGGCAGTGGAGACTCCCTCGCATGATGAAGGATCACGCGCTCCTTCTCTTTTATGTATGACCCGTCTTCGCTGAACGGCAGCCATCGGGCATAATCAGACACGTTACTGTCGGGAGGTGTGCCCAAAAAGGCAAGAGATGTGCTTGCGATTTCAGAAGGCATCAGGTAGGATACCAAGTGACAGGCGTCAGGGAATATGATGATGTGCGAATTAGTGAAGTAACTCTTGAACGTAGGGGCCGAGGTGGGCGGAGTTACCGTGTCTTTCGCGCCAAACATGATTAGCGTCGGCTTACACAGGGCACCTACGCGCTGATACAGCGCGGAACTGTTCCACATGGGTAGGCGCTTCACTATACCCAAAATGCCAGATATGGACTTGGGAGTAACGAAGAAACGCCACATCATGTGATTTGTCATGTTATCCATCCGACCAGCTGGGAGCTTCCGAGAAAAGCAGCAGCGACTCACGCAGTAAGGAATGCATGGAATCAACCAGTGCAGCAATCTGATCGCTTTCACCATGAATGGGCGGCGGCGGATAATGCCTGCAGGAGATATCAGAATCATACGCTCCACACGTTCGGGATGGCGATCGCAAAAAGCCGCTGCCAAGCATGCACCCATAGAAATACCAATGACACTGAGAGGGCGCTCATGTAGTCCAAAATGCTCAAGAACCTCATCAGCTTGGTCAACGAAAAAGTCCAGTGAGTAGTTGCTGCCGAATATGTCATACCTTGGTATCGCACTCAGCCCATGACCGTAGAGATCTAAAGACGCATAAATCATTAACAAAAAGGCATACCGAAGCTCACAACTGTGTACTTATTGTCCTCCAATACACCAGATAATTCGTCAAACGCCGAATGCGAAGCATTGAGGCCGTGGAAACTAAGGACCTACAGACTCTCAGTTCACGGCAACCAAAACCTACCACACGCTCGCCGTCGCCGACACACCGGCAATTTATTGTCCCATAGCGACCCTGGAATAGAATTCCACGCTTGAATGGACACCAGACGCCGTACTTTGACAGCCACCTTGGAATTCGGTAACCATGCGATAGACACCACTCATCAGTAGGCTGGCTGGCCTCTTCAGCTGTAGGCGTCGATGCATGCATCCTCATAGAGGTGATGTGTAATACCGAGGAGGCTGAGCAGAGATCCCACGGTGCGTACCGGTACACAAGGGGGTGTGCACGTCGCGCTTATCCACAGGCATCTGCGGTCTGTGCGCGTAACAAATCAGATAATGCGCCCAAAAAGTGTTTTAATGAGGTGCTATCTTCACATATATTGGCCGAAGTACCGCTGGCGTTGACAAGAGGACGCGTCACGTCAGTGGGATTCGAGACCCGAACTAAGTGGGATATACAGCAGTTCTCGATGGTGTCCAACAGATTCAGACAGTTAGAGTGGCCCATTATATCACCCAAACTGATCAACGTTGTAGCTGCTATAGAGGTCAGGATGTCGTAAATGTCATGCATAACAGTAGGGAGCTGCATAACGGTGGCCTCTGTGAGCCTTTCCAACGCCTCTGAAGATCACATAAGAACTGTTGCCACAGACATGCACAACTTACTTGTAAATGCCGCATTTGAAAGAAGCCGTATACAAGATATAAAGTTTTGAAAATGACGCGTTAACTGCGTAAAGCTGCATGTACGCTGAAACCAACAAAAAACTACGCCGCACCAACCTATCACCCCTATTTACGGAAGTCCTGTGCAACACCGTCTTAATCCGCTGAAATTCGGCGCTCATGTTTTTCTGCAGCTCCTCCATACGTTTATCAACACGGACATGGAACTTGTGAAACATGTCCGACAGCTGATAAAACGTCTAGTGCGTGATAAGTAATCTTACGTGGACTTTCATGTGAGCTGTTAATCCTGCTCGTAGCCTCGCCATACCAGGGAAGACAGCTACCTTAGTGCCCCTATCTGCAAACTTTCTGCAGAAGTCGCACAATGGATCACTGGTATCCAGGCACAGGTCTAAAGTGAATATATGAACGACAACACTCCAAACCAACAATTTAAGCTCTTAAACACCATAGGATGAGTCGCCGTTGCCGGGAGGCCAAATAAAAGAATAACACACGATAGTATGCCCATCATAAAGGGGGACGACATTGCATGCAACACACCTAGAATACACGGCTCTATATTGTCTTTTGCCGAAAGACCATTACAGAGGCTACAGCCCACGTAACACCCATGAGTCTAGGAAATGTGCAGGCCGTGCCCCGGCATCAAATGCCGGGGCAAGCAATAAAAGCTGTGCAAATCCTGCTTTGGATATATATTTTACTTGTGTATAGAGCGCTTGCCCCAGAATCCGCTGTCTATCTAAAGCTCTCTCCGGAGTTGGACACCATGCATGGATGCACGATAGGAGGCAGCCACCGGGAGGGAGTGCGAGTTGCAGTAGTCTAATTTATGATTAAACCAGAAGAACATATATAATATAGGATATTATTCATCGCTTTTAAGCGCCGCGCCTAACCAAAATGAATCAAGGCATGGAGAAAGGGCGCGCGTGTTCCGGAAGCCCGGACTCGTACGAGCAATTCCACGTGCACAAATGCGACACTGAGTGCGTTGTGAGCAGCGTGTATTATTGTCTCATCTACTTCGCTATCTCCGTCGGTAGGTGTCTTCCCAGTAATCATTCACACATTCGGTGAACGCTCTCCTGTGTGTGCCAGTGGCCACTGCACTCGATGCCAGGAGCCGCAAATATCGGAGTTCCGTATCAATGTGTCATGTTATGAATATGCCTTTGCGGTTCGACAGCCAGTGGGTATAACCCCTTATGGCCAGGCGGTAAACATGGCGCTTCTTATGTGTTTCTTTTGAACATGTGCTACATTGTTTGTCGTACGCTGTCTATGGATCCACGTTTTGTGAATGTGCAACTCACGGGCTTGCAGTGGTCTTTAGATACCTGTGTGACACCTTTAACTATCGTATGTGCCCCTGGATCCGGATCATGGATGAAGCCGAACGGAAATGGTTCCTCAATCTTGGCCGCACAATCGTGGGATACCGGTGGGTGGGTCGTGCTGTAAGGCGCGGAATGGTCGAACTTTCAAAATGCATGATGATGCTCGCACGTTTCATGCCCATACTCAAAAAACCCGCAAGAATCATCAACTCATACAACACCCTCGATATCTGGGGAATGGTTCTCGCAGGATTAACGATCGTGTTCTGCTATGTGATCAGCCGAGAGGTGCTAACAAGTATAGCCTGCTACTTCAAAGAAAGAAACATGCTCTACTTCTGTGTCAACATGAGGCCAGACAAGGTCGCCAACTCCAAACTATTCACCAAAAAGATGCTCACACAGCTATACAACTCACCAGAGTATCGCAGGTTGAAGCAGCAGCGTATCACGCAGGGACCTGAAGCCTGGAACTGGCAGACGAGACAACGACTGGGTGAAGTGATGCCTTCGGACGAAATGTCGGACGACGAAATGAGTTTTGTATCATAGCTTTAAATCACAAACACGGGATGTGTTGCACGCAGTCTCGAAAAAACAAGTACAACTGTGACTTAATGTTTAAATAACGCTCCTCAGTGTTCTATTCAATCAAAAATTAGGCCAGCATGACAGCTGCTCAGATAGAAGGGTCAAACACGTTAATCACCCTACAGTTGGCCTCCTCTGCCAATAGGTATAACGCCATCTCGTGCTTGGAAGCTGTTACATTCGTTATTTGGGACCTGGTGGATTCATAAGATTCACAAACCACCGAAACTCACCGTCCAACTAAGTTGCTGATGTCAGCCTCCTGGTGTCCGGTGTCAACGTTGAACACCATAATCTTGCTGGAGATGCGACGACCTAATAGCACATGTATAAGGAGCCCAGCTTCCACGAAACCCACCACTCTTGACCACAGAAAACGTCGTTAAGTATCGTGAGTTGCACATAAAGTCGGAGGAAGTGCGAATCGCATTGGAGCCTGGCCGACCCAACGATAGTAACTACGAACAACTTAGGACACGTCCACAAAACAACTACCTCACGCATCATTCTCAGGTCAACGACTTTGGTGCTACCATCGTGGCCACTCGACGTGATGTAGCGTCCATACGTGTCGCAGCGTACGCAAAGCACGGGCGAACCACCGTGAATATCTTCCAGTGCATGTAGAACCTCGAGATTTTTACCATCCCAAACGAGCACCGAACCGTCACCGCCGGCGGTGAACAGCAACCCGCCAGACTTGAGGACGTCGCAACCATTTATGCCACCACCCTGGTGCTGATGGCGTGTTTTGCTAGACGTGAAGCAGGCCCTGGTAGCCACGTCGTAGAGACGAATGATCGAATTACCAGTGCCCGCGTACAGAAAATCGCCACAGGGATGGAAACGCACGCAACGAATAGGAGAAGAATCGGTAAGGCATTCTAACCATCATTGAAAAGAAAAATCAATGACTTACGAATTTCAGACGCAGATTGAACCAAACCGTTAGCCACGTTGATCTCGTGAATCAAAATTCGGGCGGACACCCCGCCAGATGCGATAATGTTTCGACGAGGATGGAAGTCCAACGCATCTACTTGGTCCTGGTGCCCCTGAAGCCTCATGGAGGTATGGATGTTGGGCTTTCTAATCATAATTTCACAACACATAGTCAGCAAACATGCCTCTTTAATGTGGTGCAATCAGACTCAATGGTCGGAATCACCTGAAGCGCCCCTTCCACTCCACCCGTGGCCAGCAGCGATGAGTCGCTGGACTCTGCGATGCAACGACAAGGCTGCAGGAAGCTGTCGAAACTTAGTAGTACAGCCCATACCTTGTTAGTAGGAAACTCGCAGAAACTCGAGAAGCCTAAGACCTTGAGCAATGGGTCCAGAGGCGTGTCCGTCGAACTTGCCTCATTCAAAATCTGCAAACGCCGCTCTTCACGCCTGGTACGATGTGCATGCTCATATCTAACAAACAATACCGTTTGAAATCGGCCTCTGGGTCTACTGAACTCGCTCCGCCCACGACGCGAGAGGACAAGTACGCCGTGTTCTTGAACAACTCGTAAAGATGATTCTTGCGGAGCATTGTATTGGGCTCCACCTTGACATGCTGCCCAATGAGAGACGCAGCTTCTCCCAACCTATGTAGCATGTTAACAAAACAAGCATCTTGGGAATAACATCAACAATGCAGATAATTAAAACCAGCAATCCATCAAATGCAACACGACAGCAGGAAAACGGCGCCTAAAACGAAAAGGAACAAATTACATAAATAAATGATCATGAATGCCTTACTGCTAAGATGTAATACGGAAGGTAAAGTCAGCCTATGATCGGCATCTGTAAATGCTCTTGCCAATTGGCAGTACAAATGACTGCCGGCGTGACACAGTATTCAATAATAGAAACACACATGACCACGTATGTATACATATGTTACAGAACGAGTGATATGCTGTAGAAGCCTATGCCTGAGGGTCGCCCTGGCCTCGAAAACACCTATATGTTATTCGACTAACCCGTCATCATGAAGCTGTTGCAATAGCGCCTCGTAGAAGAGGAGCTTTTCACTCTCCATGGCGAATATCTCTTTCACGGAATGCTGCTGTTATACATCGTTGAATACTACGATGTGACTTAGCCAAACAAAATCGTATCTGCAAAACATGTCAGGGGAGACGACGTCGCCGATGCGGCAAACCCACTCTCCCGAACTACAGCTCAAAAACACCCATATTTACATACACATTATGCAACATATTAAATTCCTATGCTGCGGACATGGCTTACAACGTTAAGGCGCTCACAAGCGTCTTGTTGGAGGCGAAGAGATTCGCAAGCTACGCTAGCGACGTCTTCCGCATAGTACCAAACCGACGGTTGATAATATCGCAACATGAGGATTGTCTATTCGCATTCGCGCAGCCAAAACAAGATAAATCAGAGTGTTCGCTGCTGAGCGACTCGTTTGTTCAAGGTAAGCTCTAGACAAAATAAACGTGACACACCGCCTCAATGGCGAAATGGCATAGGAATCATCGTATGGTTGTATGTTTGGTTCGTGGTGAAAGGCATGTAGTCGCAAGTATGCTTTCTCGAATCTTTGCCAACTCTCTGTTATCATTTTTTGGTGGCCAACGCCTTTTACGTAAGAGTTTTCAACTGCTATTATTCATCGATTGAATGCTGCTCAATGGCTTTTAAGGAAGTGTGGTCATGTTATTTTTATATTGCTACAACATTCACTTACGTTATTACAGGTGAAGGGAAGGAAACTGCCCATGAATTCCTCCAAGGGTTCGCAAATCACAAAGCAGTCTGCTTGCTCGATGCAAACGAGGAAAATCTTTACAATGAACCTAAACACGGATCTAAGTGCATATATCTGGCCGGAGGAATAGCCTCATTTGCTATCAATAACAATGGAGATACCCTGGCTGTCGCGTTTTGCAGTGGTATGCTCTCCTTCTACAATATAGTCACGGAGGAAGCCACGATATACCTTACTACAAAGCGTGAAATCAAGACAAATACTAAAAACGTGACGCAAATTTGCTTCCACACATCGGATGTATATACTGCATGCGGTACTGTTGATGGGGCAGTTGCGGTGTACCAGGATGCATCTCTGGTAAAGAGTTTCCACCATCAAAAGGGCGCGATAAGTGTCATGAGATTCTTTCCAAGAAGCATGCTACTTCTAGCGGCATCCCAATACGGGGACATTGTCATGTACTGTATGCAGTCCAAGGCACCTATCGCCACATTCCAGGACCACCTGAGCTATGTCAATGATATAGCATTCCTAATCACAGATGATAACTCGCATGCAGGCTTCGTTTCTTGTGCCAGGGATTCAACCGTCTGCTTCTGGTCGTTAGGTATGACGCAAAAGGATATCAAGAAAGCAGTTGCTGCAAACCATGTTATAGTAAAAAAACCATTCAAGCGATTGATGCAGTTTGAAACTGTTGTTGCAGTGTCCATTGTAACTTCGGGGCTCAAACGCCAAGGCACCGCGCCTTGGGCACTCTTCGTCGCCACGGAGTCCGGTGTCCTCAAGTATATAGACCCAATCACGGAAAAGACCATATTTGAGAGGCGAACAGCTTACGGTCAGGGGGATGAAGTGAAAAGTGTGACTTTGTCCAACAGCTCAAACGAAATTATTGTCCTTGGATCAAGTGGAACCTTGTGCTTCTATTCACTCAACCTAGAACTCAAACACCAATTCCTGACAAACATTGATGGGGCGTTTCAGTTCCAGCTCTACCATGGGAATAACCCGCCTCAAGATATAGGCAGCGAAACGAGTAATGATGGCAGTGAACTCCACGACAATGTAGCCTCCGAACATATTAGTGGTGCAGAATATACTAAGGAGAGCATACAACACGCTACACGGGACAGTATGGAGGTTCTAGATAAAGCATCCAGCAAAGCAATTAATCTGCCAAAAGATGCAATGGATGTCGATGACACCACGGGGCACCTCTCTCCCGCTGCTATGGATGCGACAGCGGAAACAGATGATATTCGGAATGAAAGTTGTACTAGAATGGATACATGTAGAAGTGATTGGGTTTATTCCATGGAATGGTTGAGGAGGCAGATCAGTCAAGGCGTGCAACTCGTTTTCATACTATGCGGTGACGACGCCATCCGACTCATGGCAATGGATGGAATGGGAAGCTGTATAACATTAGGAATATCTAATGAACAATACCGTCACAGTGATACGGTACTTTCAATGGCATATTCATCAACTGCAAACATTCTTGCATCCGGAGGAAAAGACGAAAGTGTACTAATATGGAACATGCGTACACTTACCGTTGTAACAACCGTCAAGCTAGAAGGGCTTAATGTTGCTTGTATCGCACTACCAAATGAAATTAACAGTGAATGTGCGCAGTTTAGGATGCTGGCCACCGGAGACAACGTTCTAAAGTCATTTAACATTCCTGTATCCTGGGATAGGGCATCAGAAATGGAGGTGACCTTCGAAGATGCAAACAAAGTGCAGCCGGCATCTATCACAACGGCTACAGCTACTGCAATCAGACATAAGAAACCAATCAATGCTGTCGCTTTCTCGCCAAACAACAAGGTAAGCAACATCGAGTGCTTCTTATATGCTAATAGGTGGTTGCTTCCGTAGGCAGTGACAAAATCGTAGTCATTTATGCCGCTGAGAACCTCATTGTTAAAGGTGAATGTGTTGGCCACCGTAGGTCGGTAGTTTCGGTGGCGTTCACCAGGATAAATAAGACCGCAATCAGTTCGTCGGTGGATGCCACGATAAAGATATGGAATCTCAACGATTTCAGCTGCATCAAAACCTTACAGGTATGCATTCATCAATGGTTAATGAAAATATTGTTTTAGGGACATACAAAGGCAGTGATGAAGGTACTTGTGCTGCCAAGTGACCTCCAGCTTCTTTCCGTTGGGATGGACGGACTGCTCAAAATATGGAATATCAAGACCTCGGACTGCATATTTACGGCCGACAATCACTATGACAAAGTATGGAGTGCTGATATATTGGGATCTAATGTATTGACTATTTCGGGAAACGGAATAATGATATGGTGGGACGATGTATCAGCCGATGTAGAAGTCAAGAAAATGCTGGAAGAACGAGAGGAGGAAGTCAAACGCACACAAGTAGAAAGCCTAGCGGCGGATGGCAAGTACAGCGAAGCCTTGTGTTTGTCGATGGAACTGCGCAAGCCTAGCATGGCCAGCAAAATATTGAAACGCCGTTGCACAACACAACTGTTCCGCATCGAAAAGGATAATGGTATTGATCAAGATATCTTCAGCGCGTGGGTATCGCACATAAGGACATTGCCAGATACAAAGAAGATGCTTACCATCGCATTTGACTTTGTCCATCTTTGGATATCAAAAAGCTCAACCGGTTGGATGGCGAACTGCCTGCTTGCTGAACTCCTCAGGCAATTCAGCCCTACTGAACTGTTTGTAGTGGAGGGAATGGCACAGCGCATAGACAGCCTACTATCGCACCAGTCGTCCCATCTCACCCGCTTCATCAACCTCACGGAGAAGTCACACCTCCTAGACATCTTAGTGGGATTCAAGGTAGATGGCAAGAGTCATAAGCCCCAGCCGGTCCTATCGTATGACGTGCTATACAAGTGAACGCCACTATTGCGTGTCAAACACTGAGAGCCTTTTGTGCATTTGCATCACTAGCGGCCAACGCCAAAAACAGAGCGATGTGACCTTTATAAATTTTGATTCTAAGCATACAGTATGGTAGCATATGGTTCCTAGATAAAGGCATGCTAAGACGTTACTTTAAACAAACCATCCACTATTCAGCTCAGGGGAATCAGGAGCATTTTCAAAGACACCTGCTTTGTTGACGTCAGAATGCATACAAAAACGATCCATTTTAAATTTTGAGTTTAAAGCAAGTTTAAAACGAACACTTTTGGTGAACCAAAAATATCGTCGCCGCTGGCAGAAAGTGCGATTACGTCCGTTTACCGGTTAAGGGCACCATATGGCATAGCTGGTTCAGCGGCAGGGCTGTAGCACAACGCACTCATATGCTTTGGGCGCATGCTATCACGTAACAGTGAAAACACATCACCGTTGATAAATTTGCCTCATATCACTTCGCTGCCACACGAGGCTTGCACTCGTCACTGTTGATACTACGCACCAACACGCCTGGGGAGGCCGCAGGTGTGCCACCCACATTGAAAACGTCTGATATTGCGATTGCTAGCTTCTGCCCGGTGCTGTTAAATGAAACCGATGAAACAGCCGTCGGAAGGTTGGTCGTCCGCCAAAGCCGCTTGCGACTAACGCCGTCCCATGCACAAACTAGACCGTCAGCGCCACCTGTAACAAATGTGCCAAACAACGGGTGAAAATCAATGGCATTCACTGCGTACGCAACATCAGAGTCGGAGGAGATCTTGTTGCGGTGGCATTTAAACGCATACTGCTGGGCGACGACTTCCGGCGCCTTAGAGAAATACTCCCACGCTACGCGACCCTCAATAGACCCCATTGCAAAACCCTTGCCGTCTGGGAAACACTTCAGCGAACGGTGCTGGAACTTGAGGACGCCGCTGCAGCATTGCTAAGGACTAGTTTTGCACAAACTCACTCTTTCGTATCCGGAATGGCAAAACCGCTGAAGCCACGGGCAAGGTCGTAGATGTATATCTGCGCAAACCTATAAGATACATAGGTACTCTGTGCCTACCCGCTTCATGGAATCGCCGACAACCAACGTGTTATGGAGCAGATCCATGCAGTGAACCTTCCCGTAGAGATCTACATCAGCAACGGGCTTCAAACTTGAACACCTCGTGTCAAAAGCGCGCAGTTTCTTGTCCCAACCACCGCTTATTATGACATCTGCAAGCGAGTTTGCTCGACGAACCACCAGGACTTACTCAGCTGACTGTGGTACTGGACACAGCGTACAGGGGCATTGTGACGACCAACAGTCACAAAGGTTCCAGTTTCGATGTCAAGTAAATTTACATTCTTATCGAGGTCGCCAAAGACGACCTTCCTATCGTCATCCAAAAAGACACAGTCGAGCACCGGACTTGAACATGCGCAATTACGCAGCATACTACCCTTGTTGTCAGAATCTATGTCGTAAATTCGCACAGTCTGCACGGTGGTCACGAAAAATTACGGGGCTCTAACCTTATCCCAGGACGCAGTCGCCAGGACGTTCCGGGAACGCCCGAAGATTACACGAGATATCACATCGCTTGGTGGATTCTCAAGTGGTATCAACATTTCGGTATCAGGTGACTATATTAAATTACAAGTAGCGTTTGTATATGTGTGGACACACCACACATAGCACGTCCTTCTCATCATTGAGAACCTGCACAAGGTGAACACGCCATACACACAACTTACCACTTCATTACCCAAATACGTGTAGACGACCTTGTACTGAATAGCATTGCCGGTACGCTCGGACTCAGACGAACCGGAGACGGCAGCACTGGCGTTGGCACTAGTGCCACCGGAGGAGTACTTTATGTTGACCATGATCTCAAGACGCATTAAATTCACCAAACCACCTATCAAATGCTTTCGCAACTTCCTCATGCTGCTGGGAAACCCTAGCTGCTTTTCAACTATTATACCCGCCTTGTGAAGCCAATGCTCGAGGACCATCGCATGAGGCAACAGATTCAGATGGGATATACAAATCAATACTTGGGGAAAGAGGTGGTAGCCTAGCTGCAGGCTTGCGATCCTTCGACGGCCAAGTATAAAGGCTTCCTGTTGGTTGAAGTGCTGGATCAGAGGCTGCAGGTTAACCTCAAACCCAAATACGTTCCTGTGAGGCGGGTCGAACATGGTGCCGTTCCGATGTGGCAAAAGCGAATTTACACACCCTCCCGTAATTAGAGACGCAAAGTGCTTCTTGCCCAACACATAGTTAATACAAAAACTGAACTTAGAGTACCTAGAACGGTGCCACGAGGGGAAACCCAGTGGCACAAAGACAAAATCACAGTCCTTTATAGTCAGAAAGCTTTCCATGTACATCAGAGAACTCATGAAAACGTTGAAACGCGATAGATCCCTCCCATGGGATGACAATATTCGTGAAATAGACGCCAAAATCTCGGAAAGAGATGCTGTGCTTCCTACAGGGAGAGCATTCACAAACTGTATTATGCAAGTTAGCAATCCTTCAGCCGATAAACCCGGAACAGATACCACACGTAGATACTCGGTCAGCTTCTGTTTAAGCACGCCTGCACGCTTGTGGTTCTCCATAATCAAATTCTCCAAATCAAAGGACCAGTTGTCACGGATACCTATACCATCCTCCAACACTCGCCGAATGAAATTACTATATGTCCATTCAATGGTCACATTACACGCCATAAATTTCAAAAGAGGGCGAACAGCGACTAACATGAGCTCAGCGCAAAAGAAAGCATCCAGCACCTCCTCCGTGGGATCCATCTCCTGAAGCAAAATACTGTAATCTGCGACAATATCATACGCACAACGCCAATAATTCAACGGGTAGTGACCAGCAGACTGGCCCTTATGATACGCTTTGCCCCAGTACCATCTACGCATTATCACCAGGAAAGACTGAGGGATGCATTCTGCAAGCGCGGGGAGAAGAGACGTACGCAGCTGGCAGGTGCGCCCGTCAGTGAGCAGTAGCATGTACGGGTCGTTGTCCTTTGTATCTGGAAACCCATCGGATACGTGGTCCACAAACAATGGTGCTTGGTAGCGAATGGCGCCGCGACTTTCAAACTCCTGCGCAAAACGACGAGCAAGCTCAACATTCACGTAATTGGTTTCGGCACTGTCCTCACACATACCATCAAAATAAACAAGCTCCTTTTCGAAGGACTCTCGACGTCCAAAAATCGAACTTAGCAACTGCGTGGACTCCATCGAATGGGGGTACTGGGTTACAACACGGTAAAGCGTGCAAGTGTCAAGCTTGGACGAGGCAAATATCTCGCTCTGCAGCAGGTGGCTCGCAGAAGGGCGTTTGAAGGGATCCACATTCAACATAGATTCAAGGATCTTCAAAATACGATTATCCACGCGAGATTGGAACTCGTTTGGCCACTTCTTCTCTGCAGTAGAAAACGATGACAAGACATCGAAGCGTTCCATAGCGGTGCTGAAGGGCGGGGAAAGCATCTCGAACAGGACGACACCAGCTGCGAAGATGTCCACCTTCTCGTCATAAGGGTCACCGCGTGCTTGCTCAGGCGACATGTAATGCAGAGTACCAACGACGCCAGTCGGGCAACCGGCGACACGGGTGGTTGAGTCTTGACTCAGCTTCGCAGTAAGCCCAAAGTCGCCCAACTTGATTGAAAGTTCGTCCCCCTCTGACTTCAAAAAAATGTTGGACGGCTTAATGTCCCGGTGAATTATGCCCTTCTCGTGAATGTAACTAAGGGCCTCAAGGATCTGACGAAACAATTCAACCACCAACTGTGGAGACTCTAATAAACGCATGTCACAAACAGCGTCAAAAAGGTTCTCCTCCGCACAGTACTCCATCAAAATATACAGGTACTTTATCGGCTTGTCTTCACGCTTGCGCCTTCTGGGTACACGGTTAACGGAATATTGCCGTTTGGGAAATCGCACCTTGCGCGGGCTGGCAGACGTGATTCTGAAACCCTTAGACACGGGATCAGCGTTGCCCCCATGTTCTCCAATCGACATGGACACTTCATTCGGTCTAACGCTAAGATGCAAATTCGCCCCCAAATTATTGGCCTGCATCGTAACCTCCTTAACCATCATCTCGTCATAGGGATCTTCCATCCATGCGTCATAATATCGTACAATGTTGCGATGTTGTAGACTGGCAAGCACAACCGCTTCCTCATGCAACGTTGTGCCATAGTTCTTGTAAATGGGGATCTGTTTCACCGCGTAACTAATGCCATTACGTCGCACTTTGGTCACGCAGCCAAACGACCCAGATCCCAGAACTTTCTCCTGCTCGAATTCACGATAGTAGCGGGAGTGCGCTGCCATAACTTTGTGAAATGCGTGTGAATCTCTTCTTTGCGCAGGGCAAGCATCCAGTGGCTTCCGGTGGTTATGTGGACTGCAATCCATAGAGGTCGAACTCGACGACCAGCCCATAAACGATGGATCTGTAGAGGTCTGTCTGCTCATGTCGTCAAGAGACTGGTAACTCCTCTGGTGGAGAGACGAACCATCGTTGGCGCTCCTCGGAGGAGCAGTGCTGCTATGAGATATCACTGTATCCTGCAGGTACCAGTAGAACCCCGACACCAACTTGTACAAACCCTTATCATCGCAACTGTCATTTGCCATCATGGAGGATGCGTCAGACAAACCGCGCGCACACATCTGCGTAAGCTTACAGATAGCATTCGAAATGTGGAGAAGCTCAACACTCATATCGCTTTGCGGAAAGTCAGCAGGGACATCCACTCCAAGCGTAATCACCGTTTCACGGCGACGGTTGATGCCGTAAATGCACCGGTTGAGCTTTATAACCACCTCCAGGCGGCATATTGTGGACCTGGAAGCACTGCTTATCGATCCTTCAAACACAACAGACAACGAAGCATCTGCGTCTGGCGCCTTGCCAAGCGGTAGAAATCCTTCATCAATGACATGGACAGAGACGCCTTCAAGCTCCAGAAGGTTGTCTATATCATCATTTATCCGTTTTATCTGATCCTCTAACGTCATGTGTGACATTATGACCTGTACCCATTGATCAAGCTCTCATGCTCGACTTCCTCCCTTCTATCACCGAATGTACTGGCCAATTAGTATTGAATATGTTGCACATTGCAACATCTGATGATGTGGTAAAACTTTACATACTCCAAGGATAAGAAACGATATAGTAAATGATATGAAATGGATGTTAGCATTCCAACTACTATTTACATAAGATGCTGGTATTATGTAAGTTACATGAACATCACTGCGTATTTACTGTGGTATTTGGATCGAATTATAATATGAAGTATATGTTTGTGATACACATTGGCGTGTAATCAAGTGGATTCATTCTAGCCTACAACACGACCTTTAGGATGAGGCTCCGTGACCAGTGGTAAAGTAAAAAGGTGGTAATTTGCAAATATTATAAATATACACTGAAAGAATCATTAATAACTTCAGTGTAACATAATACTTTATGGGCAAGCTGAGGGAGTCAACGGGGAAATATATCAAAATACCTAGTAAGATTAATTGCTGGACCTGATGCGCATCTGTCACCTGACTATTGTTGAAGCATAATGCAAATCTGTGTATACTTTGTTGCATATATCAAGAATCTTGCATATATGAGCCTGTCATAGTGTCTCACCACTTGCCCATTCAACAGTAACACGGCTTCTCAGATGGAAACTTGACTCGGGAACAAATTGGCAGCATTTTATCTCGTCTTATATGCCCATGTGGTAGGATCAGGAAGCTTTTTGTCTGTAGCAGGATTTCTAAATCCGTAAAGGTTTTACGAAGTGCGATCACTGTGATGAAAACATTCCCGCTGTTAAAGGTCGCATGAAAACGCTAGATTCGTTGATGAAATGGTACAGCGTCAACTAATATAGGACTGTTAACAGTGATTAAATTTCAATCCCCAGTCAGGAGATCTGTGGCTTGTCACCGCCACCCTTATAAGGTAGAACGGACGCAAGTAACTCAATGCGCAAACATGGGCATATGGCAGAGCTCTTTGAATGACAAGTTGCGTGAAACAAAGCAACAAGTCAACCGTACAATACGAGAACTAGAAAGACAACGCATGAAGTATGAGCGTGATGAGGCCACGATCGTCCAAAAACTCAAAGCCGACGCAAAAAATGGAAGGATGAAAAATCTAAGAATCCTGGCGAAGGACCTCGTAAGAACACGCAAAATCGCATTGCACTATTCGAACATGAAATCACAGATGACGGCAATACTGGTACAACTGCAAAGCGCCCAAAGCGCAAATATGTTATCTACAAATCTAAAAAGCGTCAATAAGCTCATCTCCAAAGTCAGTCAAAATACAAATATAGTCGAGTTTCAGAAAATCATACAATCACTCGGAAGGGAAAGTGAAATCGTAAATCTTAAACTAGACGTCATGTCCGAGTCACTCGACAATACACTTCAAGGTGAGTTTGTGCAGCACCTACCCTGGCGCGCAAGCCCGTAAAACACACTATATTGAACTTCTAATGATTTCGCAGATGTTGAAAGTATAGAGGAAGAGGAAAAGGTCATAACGCAGATCCTCGAGGAATTGGGCATAGACACAACGGCGAATCTAGCCGCAGTAGCCACTACACCGATGAAAACAAAATACACCAAGGCGCCCATACCGACGCAGCCAGTTGGTGAGTCTGCCAGCGTACCGAATTCCGCTCGCACCGTATCTGACGAACCAGAGGATATAGCGAATATCGAGAGCCGCATCAACGACCTTAAGAAGCAGACATAAATAGTCACAGCTGATTGTAGCTCCTATAAACACTTTTGTATCATAAACATAGTGCCGCATGTAACACAGCGCAAATGTGTGGACGAGCTTTGCTTGTGCGGAATGCCGGTGGCGCACCAATGATAGATCACCACTCAATACATTCAGATGCACTTTTACAATGAACCACTGCTAAAGTGTAGCCCAAATACGTAAACCTTGGATTGCGCATAAAAGAAGACGAAGATCCTATACACACCCTAGTCTTCAAAGCAAAATGATTCTGTTGAGGGACGCCCTAAAATTTTCTAAATATGGAAACAGATTGGATTTAGGCTGTGTTGCAACTGTTAGAAATCATGATGCTTTGGGGATCAATGCCTTCAGGCACGAAATCAGCGTGCCTCATGAATCCGCGGAGGCACATATGTACAGAAGTAAGCATAAAGCTAAAGAACGATCTGTAGTGCCTACCATGACTCAGAAGGGTGATGGAATCAATGGGATATGTGCAATAGTGAGAAATGGAGCACAAACTACTTCTAAAAGTGAAGCAACGTCCTCGAATATATTAAACCCGAAAGAAATTACACGGAACCCCCAAAACTCATTCAACCTAAATTTTACACGAGCCACGCCACCACATGTAGCCAGAAGTATGGCTTCCACGATGCCATCCAGTCGATTATTAAGAACCGGTGGTAACACCGTAAACTCCAGGCAGACGAGGTATATAACTAGTCAGGCCGCAGCCACAACAAAGCACGACGGTAAGCTTACTATACATGTCAATGTGGCACATGTTATAGCAGATAGCAAAGGAATGGAGTTGTTGTGCAAGAGAATAGAAGAACGAATCAGCCATAAACTTACCCAAGTAGCAAAGCTCCGGGCCACCTATGGCAACGTGAAGCTGGGTGATATCACCGTCTCCCAGGTTCTGGGAGGGATGCGTGACATGATAGCCATAAACTGTGAAACATCACAACTAGACCCAAACTGTGGTATCACCTATAGAGGACTGACAATGCAGGAAGTGCTTGAGAGACTCCCAGCTCATACGCAGGGAAGCAAGTGCCCAAACGCAGAATCGGTGCTGTGGCTGCTTCTGACAGGTCAAATTCCCAGTGAAAAGGAAATGGAGATGCTTTCAAAGGACATTGGGAGGCGCGCAAAAGTGCAAGAACACGTTTACAAAGTAATCGACCAACTTCCCAACGAAACACATCCAATGACTCAATATATAGTCGCAGTGACAGCAATGCAAACCGAGTCTGTCTTTTCCAAGGCATACAAAAACAAATCATACAATAAGGAGACTTCGTGGAAACTAATATTGGAGGACGCCCTCAACCTCATTGCAAAGAATGCACTTATTGTCGGATACATATACAGACGAAGTTTTGTCGACAAAACAATTAAAGATGGAAAGGGGATGATATATAACCCCAATGAGGACTACGCCGCAAATGTTGCACGACTTGTTGGCATTGATACGCCAGAATTCAAAGACTTGATGCGATTGTACATTACTGCGCACGCGGACCACGAAGGGGGTAACGTCTCAGCACATTCCGCGCTGCTTATCGGATCAGCATTGTCTGATCCTTATCTATCATTTGCGGGAGCACTTGCTGGGCTTTCTGGGCCATTACACGGCCTTGCAAACCAGGAGTGCCTTTCGTGGGTCGAGAACATGACCAGGGAACTGAGGGGTCAGGACATCAACGTAGAGACGGTTACCAAATTCGCCCAGGAAACGCTGAAGAAGGGGCAAGTCATCCCCGGATATGGGCATGCCGTTCTCAGGGTTGTAGACCCACGGCATACTGCATTCCTAGAATTCGCGCACAAAAGGTTCCCTAGCGATCCATTGATCAAAATACTAGACGTCTGTATGGAGGCGATCCCACCTGTTCTAGCGGCAACTGGTAAGGTGAAAAGCCCGCATCCAAATGTAGACTGCTCTACCGGGATCATACTCGCACATTTTGGAATTAAAACACCCGAGATATACACCGTATTCTTCGGAATGTCCAGGGCTTTGGGTGTCCTTGCCCAACTGGTATGGGCGCGTGCGCTAAGAATGCCTATTGAACGCCCAAAGTCTCATACACTAGATCATCTTGAGGAGAAATGTAAATAAAACAATACACTCTAATATCAGTTGTAGTGTGTACTTTAGACATCAGCGACGTCATGTGGGTGCAGTTTAAATCAAGCAAATGTAATTCAAAACCATGATTACGTCGGTATGGCGCATACTGATGATAAAATGGTCGTGTATTCTAGTAATATTCAATACGATTCTACAACCAATCGACACGGTCCGACACCTCGGACCTGCTCATACGTTTATCGTGACAAAGAACTCTAACAAGGTAGACATTCTTCGTAGTGTCGTCTCATGTGTTTTAACAGTCACTAAACAATGGAAGGATCGTGCCTTACCCTTACACTGAGCAATGGCAGGGTACAACGCAACCAAGGTCGCTCAAAGCAGCGACTTCCTACGGGAAATCACAAGGTAATGGGTCTAGATGTATGGCAATCAAGTGATTATAGCTATGGACAATGTATATTGTGAATCCGTCGTCGAAAGGGTGCGCTTGCCTACACGGTGTGTAAGGATTGGTGGACTAACAATCGGAGGAAACAATCCGATAGCTCTTCAAACGATGACAACGTCTGATACAAGTGATGTTGAGGCAACTGTGGAACAGGTACAGATATGAATAATCTATGTCGTTCAAAAATTACAGATTATTCGCTGCCAGCAGTATGGAGCTGCCATGGTAAGACTGACCGTGCAGTCCCCTAGTGTAGCACGAGCAGCAGTAACCATAAAGGAGAAACTGCTGGCAAGGGGGTGTAACGTACCATTGGTAGCAGATATACACTTTAATCCTAAGGTATGTCGAAGAAAAGAACCTTGTCTAAATACTTACACTCTCACAGGTAGCAATGATGGCGGCAGAAACATTCGACAAGGTGCGGATTAATCCCGGTAACTATGTGGATGGACGTAAAAAATGGGAAGACAAAGTATACGAGACTGAGACAGAGTTTATGGAGGGTGCCAAGAAGATAGAGGAGGTCTTCACACCTCTAGTGGAAAAGTGCAAGGAACTCAAACGTGCAATCAGAATAGGCACAAACCATGGGTCACTATCTTCGCGCATCATGAGCTATTATGGAGACTCACCCAAAGGAATGGTGATGTCTGCCATGGAATTTGCGGAGGTCTGTGTTAAGAATGACTTCCACGATATCGTATTCTCTATGAAGTCATCAAACGCATTCGTCATGGTGCATGCGTATCGACTTCTGGTCAATGAAATGTATAAACGTGGGTGGAACTATCCCATCCATCTTGGAGTTACAGAGGCCGGATCAGGTTAGTAAATGCATAGACGTGTCGATGTGAAGCATAGCTACACTGCAATTTGTTAAACACTCGTGTACCAATACGCCATAATTATGCATCAGTTGATGATGGGAGGATCAAAAGTGCATTAGGGATTGGCGCCTTGCTGTTGGACGGCATCGGTGATACAATCAGAATGTCCCTTACAGAAGATCCGTGGTTCGAACTGGCTCCAGCACGCAAACTTGTAAATTACGTAGAACATCTTCATAAAGGGGATGTAAAGGATTTCAAAAAACCTTCAAAGCGTGAGGACTTCAGGGATTTCAACAATATCATGAGAAGAGAACTGGAGTATGGGCCGTCACCCCTAAATTTTGATGATTCCAGAAAACATATTCTCAATCCAGACGGCTCTGTAGGCTGCTTTGTTACATATGAAGATATTATGGACCCGCTTACACTATACAAGGCGCTTAATGTTACTATGAGGAATGGACTGCCGTGCCGTGATCTGAAATCTGTGGACTTTATATATATGGAAAAAATCCCCCCTTTCCATGACTCACAGGGTCAAAGAGTGATCAAGGAACTTATAGAAGGGGGGTTCACAGTATTAGCTCCTGTAGAACAGCTTCAGGAGCACCCAATCAAATTCGCCACTGGTGTTGTTGATCTCGGTAGCCTGGAGGAATTCCAGAAGTCACAATCCTATCCAAACTACACACATGAAGAAACGCGTATTGATTTCACTGATAAGATTACGAACATCGCTGTTAGGGTCACGGGCAAAGAGACGGATGCGTCAATCGAGATCTTGTGCAATATAGGTCGAGGAATATCGAGCAAAGCACTGGGTGCAGGGGTACCCAGGTTCATTATACTTGATATAGATCCTACCCTTAATCATGTTGAAACAGTCAGACGACTTTTCGGGATCCTCATCAAAAAAGGGTCCAAGCTTCCAGTCATTCATAAGGTTGATGCCACCGATTCCTTCGATCACGAGGTAATATGTTTGCATATTTGGATCTAAATGTGATATATGGGTTGCTATAGGTTGCCTATACTTGGACTGTGTATGAGCCTAATGGCATCCTTTATTTACGTTTAACTCTCCGTTTATACTGCGTAGGAGGTGGTCATCAATGTCTCTGCGGCACTATCTTCACATCTTATCGACAAATTGGGAGAAGGATTAATACTCAAGACGCGATTGCCACTTTCTGAGAGCAATGATATTGCATTAAGCATCCTGCAGGTAACCTTGTGATTTCATACTTCATTGACGCTCCCTCCAGGCTGCCAGAATGAGAAGTTTCAAAACAGAATTTATTTCATGTCCATCATGTGGCCGCACACTATTCGACATACAGGTAACGTGTTATTAGGCCGTGTTAATTTTTTTCAGAAAACTACTGAGGAAATTAAGAAACGTGTTGGGCACCTGCCAGGAGTTAGCATCGCTATAATGGGATGTATCGTTAACGGAATAGGTGAAATGGCAGATGCAGACTTCGGATATGTTGGAGGGTCACCAAATAAGGTACGCTCAAGCCTTTTTCTTTTGTAAACATAATTAGGTCGATCTCTACGTAAAGAAGCAGTTGGTGGAAAGAAACGTACCAAATGAACAAGCATGTGATCGTCTTATAGAACTAATAAAGAAACATAACAAATGGGTCGAACCAGAATGTCAATAGAGATCTATTGCATAGTCAACATTTTTATATTAACTTATGGCTAGGATATGAATCATGTATTGCGTTCGTTGGTATATGTAATGTGTGAGCACCGTGTGGCACTATGGGCTGGTGGTGTTACTTAGTGGCTTAGATTGTGCAGAGCACTACCGATGCTGGGCGCCGTGCTAATGGGCCCACTAGTGGGGAGCCGTAGTGTACTGCTGAGGTGGACTGCTCGTTCCTGGCAAAGAGGTATGGGGTTCCCTCGTATAACCATCCATCCTCTACCTGCTTCCCTATCCACATTTTATTCACCGCATCGTACAATCCGTTGTGGAGCTGCAACTCTTTGATATAGTAGTTGTAGGCTCCATAGAGACCTGGTTATTTCAAGTTGGTGATAGAAGCCATCGTTGTACAGCCCAAACATGTCGTTGATATTGCAGAGATGTAATCGTCTTAAGGTATAAAGCAACCTTTGCCGTACCATCTATACTCCTTACAACATTGTAGAGTCCTGTACAATGCCGTTACAGCCGGTATGTCTGGTGTAAATTCCGTAGATCCCCTACTCCTCAGCTCACCCGTATTATGTACGTATTATCCTCCATCAATCATTATGGAAAACTACTTGATAGCTTTCCAGAGTCTATCCTCATCCGGTGGTACTAAATCCTGCACTGTATATGTAAACTGGCTGGTTGTGCTCGTTAATTAAATGCGCTATTGATCCTTCCAAGATACCAATGCATGTCTCCCTTGGTAGAAGACAGGTGCACTGGGTTAATTTGGTGTTCCAGCGATCCTTAGTGTCACATTCTAGCGAAGGTTCATCTTATCTCATACCGAACTATAGGTCTTGGGGCCATCGCGGTAATCATCCACAGAGGACTCGTTAGGGCCTCAGTACGCATTTATATACTCAAATCCTGACTAGCCCGTAGAGAGGCCGTCTCTTAAGGTTGCAATCACCTTATAGGATATAACAAACTCTAAATTGCATTCCAAAAGGAAATCATGCTACATTTCAGTAATGCATACTCCATATAACCGGAACTAACAGCTATATAAGTTATAACTGAGTGAACATAACAGTGATTTTTAGGCTAAAAGGATGTGATATTGGTAACCATGACAAACTGACGACTGTTAACTGTACTCTGGAATAGACAACACTACACGTGCAATGATGCGGTAGTGTTGTTGTATTTATTGACAGATACATGTTGTAGGCCTACCTTGGCATACATTCTATAGACAATGAGGTTTACCTTCTATACCCAACGAATCCTGTCTACCCGACAATCAAGCCTTGTACTGGCCTCAAGTGATGTCGTTGGAAACCTCAGCCTTCCACTGGTAGACACTGTGGAATCCACTGTATTGATCTGATATTTCCTTACAACAATGAAGTTCTTAGGAATCCTGAGGGCTTCTGCCCTGTGCCTCCTAGTCTCAGCCTTCCATGGTTCCCGTGGAACCTTCTGCAGTAATCTCGAAGTTTATCCTTCTGCTGAGTCTTCCACTGTTGAAGTGCCTGAGATATCTGAGAATCTGGAGGATTCCACTGTGGAACCTTCGTCTCATGAGTCTCTTCCATCCTCCCACTCTGACCTTGTCTTCGAGAGTTCCGAATGGCATGACTCCCATCTGGCCAGTTCTGTACTCTTTATTGAGGAGTTCTGTAGGGATGTCATTTCAAAGAAGTTTAATGGAAAGCTTTCTGAGGCTGAATACGATCATGTCTCCAGGGCGTGTGTATATCTTTCCTTCAAACTGGAATCTGTTACTAATCACTTTACGCCAACGTATGGCCCCGGCAGTGCGTCTGAGAGGAAGGAGATTGACAAAAAAATTTATGAGGGTAAGCTTAAGCCTGAGGATTTTGATGTGTATGCAATATGGCTTGAGAAGAATATTCAGAACATTATAAAATCCTATCAGAAGATGCTTGAGGAGTCTGCAAAATTGACTGAGAAAGAACTCAAGACTGAGACTTCAATGGGACCCCTTAAGTACGGGTTTGTATATAACGGTTATTGGTGGGGAGAGATAATTTATTGGTTACCTCCAGACGTATATGCAGATACGGGTTTCCTGGAAGCCCTCAAGGAGCTTAAAATTTCTCTTGACAAGATCCCGAAGAGTCCTGTGGAGACATCCACTGTAGACCATCAGATTAATGATGATGATGATGATGATGATGTAGAGGGATCTTCAAAGGTACATGAGTCTGATGTCTCTGAGAATCTGGATGGGAGCCCTGTGGAATCTCCGTTAGTTGAGGAAGCTGAGGACTCCACTGTAAAGTATCAGTCTGTTGAGAAGCCATCCCAGGAGCCTTCTTCAGAATCTTCCGCTCCTGTCGCCAAGTCTGGCCTAGTATTCAAGGCTTCCTCATGGCATGACTCCCATCTGGCCAGTACTGTCCTCTTCGTCAGAGAGTTCTGTAAGGAAGTCAATGCAAAGAAGTTCGACGCACATATACCTGATGCAAACATTGTGAAGTTGTCCAAGGCTACCTACGCGGTATCTCTGTATCTAGATTCCCTCACAGACTCCCTCTTACCCCGCTACGGTCCCGGCATTGTAACTGAGAGGAAGGAAATTCCCAGGGATCTGTATAAGGGTATTCTGAAGCCTGAAAAGTTCAAAGACTATGCCAAGTGGCTCAAGGAGAATATTCCGGTGATCATGAAATCCATTACTAACATGTATAATGATGGCCTAAAGTTGTCCAAGGAGCAGCTTAAGACTGACACTGAGGTTGGACCCCTTAAGTACGGTTTTGTCCACAAGGCTTGTTGGTGGAGCATGGCACTCGGTGATCCGGGGCTTACAGCCATCGTGCCTGAAGCATGGAGCTTCTCAGGAGCCCTCAAGAGTCTCCAGAAGCGTCTCGATCATGTCCTGAAGAAGGCTCCAACGAAGTCCACTGTGAAGTCTCAGGCCGTTTAGGACGCTGAGCATAAGCTTGACAAGGGAGCATTTTAAAGTTCTCTTAGGATCTCTTTAATCCTGAAACCATTTTACTCCCACTTAACACTCTTAAGATTATGAGGACCCTTTAAACCTTTTGAATTTGGCGTCTACACTTTGGCATATCTACACTAATTTATCCATTCCATGTCACTGTATACTTGTAATAAGTGTTGTGCCCTAACAAACATCATATAGTTGTGCGATGAATAGTATACACAGTGATAGACGTTATCCTAGGTAAAATGTATCCATACTATTGAGTGCTCCTGTGATATGAGGACTGAAATGGTGTAGTAGCATGACAAAGTCATTTGTGCAGTGAATCTAAACAACAAATGCGAGTTTCTGAAAACTGCATAGCTACAACATTGTTTTAGCAATGTCATATGGTTGCATAGCCTGATTCACTCAGTGATACCATAGGTCACTGGAGGTGCCATGCCACAGAAGTATTATTGATTACACTGGCATCGCTATCCGAGTCGCACTAGCACTATCGCAAAAGTGTCGTGGTGTCGTACCCTGGATGCCCAAGGGATCCTCAGGTGACCCGACATAGAAGGCTTCCCACGAACACCAGTTGATGTCGTTTGGAATATATGCCTTCAGTGCTCACCTGCTGTATTGACCATCGTGTTGTCCTATTAATCCCTTATTACGATGAAGCTCCTAGGAATCCTGAGGGTTACTACACTGTGCTTTGTGGCTACAGGATTCTATGGTCCCAGTGCAGTTTCCTGCAGTAATCAAGAAGGTAAACCGTCATCCATTTTAGAGCTACCTGAGACTTATGAGGGCATCTATAACTCCACTTTGAATGAATTCGAATTCAACCTCAACCTTGACAGTAAGACTTCTCTTGCGCCTCAGCTCTTCAGGAAGGTCAAGGCCCACCTTGATGCTACCGGCATGCCTGCCGAGGACAGTGAGGAACTGGTAGAGTCATTGATAAGTATGG
>CCSG02000006.1:538603-627754 GCA_001077455.2 Babesia divergens
CACCAAGGATGAGTCTAGGTCAGTGCGGAGGGTGGCCATATGCCAGCACTACCGGAGTAGTCACCACCGGGTATCCCTGATAGTTCAGGAACTCAAGGATGACTATGGGTTGGACGTACTCCCCCAGGATCCAATAGAGAAGACGATTCGGGATCTTAGAGCCGCTCAGACCAAGAAGCTGCACGACGTTATCAATGAAACTAAAATACACAAATTGTTGTTCAGCTTGCGAGGTCAGCGCAACATAGATTTCGAGGGTTCTACTCTGTGGATGAGGAAGAGTATGCTCAACCCCCAGGAGGAGGCCAAATTGGTCAAGCTACAGGACCGGAACTTGGCATGGATGAGCCTGACAGGAACCCATCGAGGATGTGGGAGGGCTATAAACGTAGATCACTTGGCGACCAGGTATAACAGGAACTACAGACAACTAGGGGTGTCGGACAGGATGGAAGGACAAATTCAGAGGATATGTCTCCAGCAAACTTATGATTTCGTCATGAGGAAGCTGAGCACAGAAGTCATGGAAGAGATTGAGGGATGGATCCAGGGGATGTCCCGCAGGACAATACCATCATTGCCAGATCCATGATCAATGCCTATGGCAGTGACACTCGCCGTGCTTTGTGAGGTTCGGTTTCACGCCTCAAGGTCATAAGCCAACTAGGGCCAACACATAGCTCACGCCACATTAACTAACATTCTATTATCAACTGCTGTTAATAGCAGCATAGGCTGCTGTATCAGATAAAGGGCAAAATATTAATATACATGATCAGTGTCTATACTCCTATCCTAGGCGTGACAATGTTGGAAGGTGAAGGCGGATACGCATCCATTGGTACACCGTCCGACATGGGCGAATAGTGCGATGGAGGAGAATTTGTATATATGATGGCTTCCAACGAGTTTTCTAGTCGATTGTTGCTAGTCGGAGTTCTTGCGCATGCGTTGAACGTGGGTGGCGGGAAATGCAGTGTATCCGTCACGGGGAGATCAATGTGAAGAGATGTTGGCAAATTTGATTGTGTTGATACATATTGGAAGTTGTCCACAACCTTAGGCGGCTGATTAACCTGTTTTTGATCATATACAACGGTTCCTTTGTCATAATTATCAAAATCGTTCACCTTGGTTGCCCTTTGCATACGTGTTTGAACATCTTGCTTCTCCGCTTCACTCAAGGTGTTAATATCGATAGGCCGCGTGCCAACCACCTTTATATTCTCGGCAACAGGGTAAGATGCAGGTTTGAATGATATATGATCGTGTATAACGAGGTAAGGTTTGTGCACAGGAACATCGATGACCTCTGGTTCGCCTTGATAATGGTATATTGGTGTTACCACCTTCCTGACTGGCACAGCGACAGGGACATCGCGATACTCTGGTACCATATACGGTTGATCAACGTATTCAACTTTGAACACATTGTATGGTACGGGTACATCAATAATTTTTGGGATTTCCCGTGTGAGTTCGACGGTTTCGATTTTGGGCACGAACTTGATTTTCTCCACCGGCACATCACGATGCTGTAATTGATTTAGACACAATAACGTTGACACTACCTCCATGACGGGGATTATGCGTTCTTGTTCGATTATCTTCTTCACTGGTTTGACTACGTGTTTCACGACATCCCGCGGAACCTCCACGACTTCTCTTTTTTCAACATGTTTGATGACCTCTTCAACCTAAAAATCATATATAGACACCAAACCCACATACCTCTTCGTATTCTTCGTACCTGTCTACAATTTTAACGACCGGCACCTCTACATACTTTGGCACAACTTTAACTTCCATTTTAGGGACATATTTAATCCTTTCCTGTATTTCCACCTTTTGTACCGTTTTTGTAACTTCATGGTACTCGGGGACTTCAACTATCTTGTCGTTGTAGTGGATTTCCGGAACCTCAACGAATTTGTCGACATATTTGGTGTATGGAGTCCTGACAAAGCTTTCAATTTCTTGCACTTCCTTTTTGGGGACATATGTATCAACATGATGCACTACCGGGACCTCTACGATCTTTTCCACGACTTCCACAGGCCTATACCTGGGCACTTGGATCTGCATGTATACTATTCCATATAGTTAGGCGGAACATACTGTGTCATATCCTTCGTGAACAAATGACGTTTCTGAAGTGTTACCGCAATCAACAGCCCGCGAATAATCCTTCACAGCAGGGGATTTTACATTCACAGGCGTTGATGCGCTAATGCGACCCATTGCGGTTTCTTGATGATTAGTTATCGGGGACTGGGGGACACTCTGAGTATATGATCCGATTGTCCTCCCGGCGGGTGTTTCAGTAGGCGGCATAGACATCGGAGTGCCAGCGGCTGACGTAGGCGTCATCATGACTGTCCTCACGTTCGTTATCGGGTGCCTCATGCGAGTATTATCATGCAATGGTGAGTTCGGAATAATATTTCGTGGCCTTTCTGAAAGCACCGCAGAACCCTGTACTAGCATACCACCCGAAGGCACAGCATATCCTCCTGTGGCTTGTTGCAATGCTGAATAGGATACTGATCCTCCTTCACCTGAGAGGGAATACAGCAGGTTGTTATCGATAAAGCGCCTTGATCTTTCCTCAGGTTCATCGATTCGATCTGTAGCTGTTTCGTTTTCTGAACCATCCAGGCTGCATGTGTTAAATCTGTTGGCTTCGCACACGGCATCAGAGTCCTGATGAGCACCGACCGAGATTATGGAGCATGCAGCAGTTGGACATTCATAAAACGAGTACTGTTCCTTTTCAGTATTATCTCCCGCAATATCCTGCTTCGTATGGCGCGGAGTGTCATCAGGAGTTTGATTATTATTATTGTGCAAGTTTTGTTTCTCAGTATGATCCATCATATGCTGCATTTATGTCTACCTTGTTACGGGATGCTGCGAAAGTGTTTCATTCACAACATTCTAAGGTACCCTGTATCCATATTATATACAGCAAACCAATTTTCGGAAATTAGCGACAGTACAGTATAATTTCCATTGACCGTTACAAGTATGCAATAAATTTTATTTACCAGACAAAGGATTGACACATTGGCACACACCTATGTAGGTATAATACCATGCCGATAAAAATCACAATGCACCTGAACCAACGCTTACGTATGGATCCAGTTGCCGCATTGTTTGCCTTTGTCTAGCCACTGGCCGCCAACTTTAATGTGTACGTTAAAGCTCACCTCCACAATCCGCAAAGAAGAAGCCGTTCCACGTAGATTGTGGATATTCTGAATTATCAACTTAGTGGCAATATGCCTTTACCATGAGCACGAGAGCTTCATCATTCAGTTGACCTGTTGGCGAGGGGTGCACCCTAGGTACTGCCACGCTGTGAACGGTGCATATAACAAAACTGTGAAATGAGCCTATCGTTTAGACGTAAATACGTTCCTATCGATTCGGAGGCGCGGCACGTACGTTGTATTAAGCTCAAGTTCCACAATGCTATGCCATGGCCACTGTGTAACCGGGTACGACAGTAGGATCAAACCAACGCCTCAGTAGTACACATACACACTACTAAACTGGTGGAACACTACACATTTGATAACCCTCTAGCCATTTATGTGACATACACATACCGATGGAGGCGAATTATTTTACCATCGGACTGTAACCCAAAGATTACACCTGTATTTTGTAAGGCATGCTCAGTTCACGTCAACCGATAGCAAGCCATCGGTTCGATGGAACATTCGCCAATGAACATTGATGCATCGCGCTACAACGGCGCCAAAATGTAACACATGAAGATGTATCACCAGACTGTTTAATCTCACCCGTCCGGCCTGAACTATTAATTACACGTTTCCTGAAAACTATGACTAATTGTTTCAGAAGTATTGATATGTGCTGTCTTCCTCTTGAACGATCGTATTATACCGTATAATGAAGAAGACATGATCAACATTCTTAGATCCCTTGCGAAATCCGCAGCACTTTACAACGTTTGACATGAAGCTTTTGTCATTTTGTACACTTTTCCCTGTAAGCAAGGTGTATATCTGTTGTTGTCCTCCCCCACATGTTGGATTCCATATGATATCGCTTCCGTTGAGGTCAGCACTCATATTCTACATTGTACGCACTAGATTCTTAATATATTATATCCCCGAACACCAAGGGGGAGCAGTTTAACGGGAGGAGCCTACTGATTTTCGTACAGCCAGGCCTTGTCTACGCTCTGCTGTGTTAGGTCTATCCACTGCAGAGAGACTTAAAGTTGCGCGTCTAATACTCCTTCTGCACACTGTTTCGCATATTATCATTATTTATACGGCCATATCGCAACATATTGCACGATCAACGTCCATACTTTTTGTACGATGGCATTGCTTCTGAAGATCCTGGCTTTGAGCATTTTTGCCACATTAGTAAGCTCGTTAGCGCTTACAGAATCTGGAATCCAACGGTCTGATGTAGATGTTGACGCCCATAATTCTACATCACCAGAACGTCTCTTGTCTGGTGTGTCACGCCGCAAGTACTTCCCTAGCGGCAGCGGCGCCTTGACTGCGGCGCCTGCTAACATAGCATCAATGGATGAGGATGACTTTGACGATGACGATGAGGAAGAGGAGGATGACGACGATGAAGGAGATTATCACCATTTCAACATGGGCGGTGACGGCAGTGCAGCGAAGGTTCGCTTGTCTGGTGCCGCCGAGTCTCGCAATGCCCCGAAAGTTGTACCTAGTGAGGCTGTTGATGCCAAACGCAAGCCACTGTTGATGAGCAGCCTGCCTGCCCACACTGAGGGTGCATCTGCGGCTCCAGAAAGTGCGACAGACGTCATCGGTAACTACATCGGGAGCGTAAGTGTTGTTGTTACTTCGCGGCGTTTGTATTACTATTGGTCGATCATTATCTTTCCGTTTTATTGGGTTTGGAGCTGATGGATTTATCTACCGGTACAATCGCCAGTTCCTTCCGTTTCCTCATGTGTCGTTTGCAAGTTCATTATGTGAATCCATGTATTTGGTTCTATGACCTGGCGTTGCATAGCTGGTGTGAAACTAATTCCTTTTGCAGTGTATTGATGGATTCCACCGCGTTATGAACGAATTTTTCGAGAACATCGACAAACAAATAGAGAAGAATCGTGCGCTTCCACTGTTGGAGCATGGAGACACCTTCTTCTGACGTAGTGATTTGAATTAGTGTATAATGTCAGTTGCCAATACTATCAGATTTATACAGTTGTGTATATGCTTCAACTATTTGCTCTTATTATGGTTTCTCGACGCTTATTGCGAGCGCTGTCTATGTATGCAGATGTGTGTTTGAAGCGGCAGCTCGACATACCCAAGCATCCATTAGGAACGCCAGGGTTACAACCACTGTATGTCTATGCTACATAGCTGCTGCACATTACAATGTCAACGTCAACGTCAACTACGTCTATTTACACCCATGGCTTGTAGGGCATGTGCTCTGTTACATGACGGATGATACGTTGGTTCACTGTAAAATAGCTATGTAAGATTAATTTGTATACAATTCTTATCCGGGGTTAAAATGCTGAATCTCTTGCCGCTGAGGAGCCCGGCTACCTCGCTGCTGTATGGCAAGACCGGCCTTCAGCGCATCCGTGTCGGTGGGTACAATTCCGATCGATTCGCATCATCCCTGTGCAGGTAAAAATCGCAAGGTACTTGAAATTGATCGCAATACAATTGATGAGCTGTATAACAATGTGCGTGACGATGTTCAACTGCACAACGACTTTGTACCTATGAAACATCGCCACTATATGGAATGCAAGTTAGTTTGTTTGTTCATTGAGATGTTAAGAAATACCTCCTCAGGTTAAATGGCTATCGTTTGATTGAGGCGTTTGAGAATCCGGACAGGTGCCACAAGAGCCCTCTGGCTGGCGCAGCATTTTTTGACAAACTGCGCGACTCCTACGTCGGGAAGCTGCAGCAGACACGTGCAAAGGTTCTCGTGGAGGTTAAGGAACCATTCTTCAGCTACCCTATTCAGAAGAAGAACATCTCGAATTAATTCGATAATTGTGTTTTTATAGTTCTGCGAACCTTATTCTCAACTTAGTTCGTATGTTAGTGTATTAGTGCGATGCAGATAACCTTTATTCACCATTAGTGTATTGAGGTTCCCCATACCTGTTTTAGGATGTCACTGACGTCTGCGTAGGGGTATACCCTCTTTAAATATAATGCTATATCCGCCGCATCGATAGCTTTCATGTTTGCATGATGTTTTAGCATGAGTCTGTATATGGTACTATTGAACTCTTCATCTGCGCTGCAATAACTCTTGATACTGTGTCTCTGTAGTATGCGTAGGAATTGGCAGAGGTTGCACATGAAGGTGGGATCTCGATGATCGGTATCCCGGCAATGCTTCTCATAGGCTGTTGTGTATATGTCCTGGAGCCGCCTGATAACCGCTGTAATCATCGTTTTGATTTCACAAAGCGATGTTTCAGGTTCTGTTTTTGCTGGTGAATGTCGTTTTGTTGGTGTTGCTGGTTTTCGCAAGAATGATGCCACGTCCCCAAGCAGACTGAGCATCTCGTTGAGGTCGTACGCCTGTTCAACACCTATCCAATGCATATGGCATTCCATGCAACACTCCCATATATCGATGAAATGCGGATACAAATAAGATTGCCGGCTCAGCGAATACAAGGCCCTCAGGGCCACAACGATTGCCGTGAAGATTTCCTTCTGGGCGATACTTGTCGGTTCCATTCTAATTTTGCTAACAATACCATCCGAGCATATGCCTATAATTCGCGAATACTGTGGGTTATCTGCCGCTTCACAAAATTTTTTCATTTGTGTTATGAACACGGACATGGATTTGATATCCAGAGCTTTAGCTTTTTGCGCATTCAAAAGAACTTGTTCCACTCCTTGCATTACTTCTTCCACGTGCGATACATCTTTCGGGTGAAGTGCACTGAGTAGGCATGTTATATCTTTTATATTCATATTGGTTGCATGGCCCCTTATAATTCCTACTACGGCGCTAACAGGCGTCAATGGGTATCCGGACTTATGCAAGCAGTGGATAATCCTGGATATGCTTTTTATGTCTTGATGATTCAGGTCACTTGTGTTTACAAGTTCTATACTCCTACTGGCGAGATATAGCATGAGTGGTTTGATCGGGCTATAATCCCTAACGGATGTCACTGCCATGCATACGTCCCTTAAATTTACATTCGAATGCCGGCTAGTCGTGCTACATTTTGCGATAATTTCCCATTGTTTCTCAATGTTGATAGAGTTATCCTGTGATCCCACTGTTGTGTCGTCTGGATTTCCTGCCGGAGTTGTTCCTTCTGCCCTTGCTTTAATGGTTCCCATTTGCTTGGCAACTTCAGCATCTAGTTCAGCAGTGTCTACCATCCTTAGCCTGAGATCCCCGTATATCAAGAGCGCGTTGCTGATTTCCAGCCCAAGGATGGTTGGCCAGACCCTCGGATTATGGCAGGGTGAGTATAGAGCCTGAAGTTGCGCCAGCCCCTTTGGGGCTAGATACGGCATCATAGGCCCTATTGCCTGCACCATTCTTTCCTGTACATGTTCGCATGCACCTCCACAAGTTACACATTTGTAACGCCCCGGCACATCCAACTTTGACGTGACCCTTGCGATTTGCAGTGCCAACACATGGGCGTGGAATGGGTGTGACACGGCCACATCTACGGTCCTTTGTACGATAGCTTCTAGCTTGGCGAGAATCTGCGTGCTTTTCGCCGGGTGAGCCGTCTCCGCGAGCTGCTTTATGAGTCTCACGAGGCCATCGAAGCCCAATGTCTGCCCCTTTTGTCCTCTATACATCCATTGATAAACTTAATATGCAGAAGATCGAGCACATATGCGCTTTACCACATCTGGCTGACCTGTTGTGTTACTACATACGTTGGCAGCGGCACACCGCCGTAGACACACTAGAAGACGGCCCAGAACAACTAATGACGTGTAAAAGAATTATCATATGGCATAATTATCAGTGAGATGTCTTAAGCGGCTTTGGTGGCGGCCCTGGCAGCAGCCCTAGCGTCCTTGAGCCTAAGTCTGGCAAGCTGGCGCTTGTTGAGCTTGATCACCTTTTTGGCGGGTGCGACAAACTTCGGGACATTCTCGTCCTTCTCAACGGCGATAATCTCCACATGGCACGGGTGGGAGAGGAATGGAATGATCCTACCGTGTGCGCGGTACGAACGCCTGCGGCCGAGGGGCGCCCTGTTCACCTGGATGTGTTCGATGAAGAGACGATCGACATCGAGTCCCTTAACCTGAGTAAAGATGAAACTGATGTTTTCAGATTGCATATTATACTATATAGCAGAAATTTCGACCCTTGTCAGACAAATGCCTCTAGTAATCATACCCACCAAGCCGTTTGTTCCACGACCGGTTAAGCGTAGAACACGCATCGCCGACGCTCGCAAACTAGCAGGGCTTTGAGGGACACCGAGAATGGACCGGCGTGCCCGTCATACTCGTCATCGTATCATCATTTAGGCTCCACAGAGTATTGTGCAGTGTCACATACCTCAGCGTTCGACTGGAGGTTGACGAGAAGGTCAAGCAGGATACGACATGACTTTTCTGGCCACCGGCCCTGAGTGTGTTTGAACTCCTTGGCCTGTGCACACCGTCCGACACCGCCGTTAAATTTGCGGAAGGGGACGCAGCGCTTGTGGTCAATGACCTGCTCCAGGTACTTCTTGGCACGAAGCACAGAGAGCCCACGGATTGCCTCGGCAGTTTCGTACGTGTTCTTGAAGTGAACGCGCAGGTGCGAGCCCTTGGCTTTTGCGCACTTGGAGATGTTTGAAGGCTCCCTCGAGTACTTCACCATCTTGACTAGCCTGTTACGGTATTAATGTATTGCCTCATGATTTCGCATTTGGTCGATGGCACATATATAATTACTGCGAAATTTTCGGCATTGCGGAGCAGGAATCGTGACGCAGGTTCGCCAGAATTCCGAAACGCGCGTCCGCAGCCACTGGCCACAACGTTCGTAAGATAAACCTACCAATTGAATTCTGGTTCCTAGGAGCCCGTAAGTCGGATGAACACGAATTCCTTATTACAGGTATGATTTACGATTAGTGGATGGTTTTCAGCGGTACTGGGAGTTGAGTTCTTGATCTCACCCCATTACGGGCAGCCTGTCGTTGCCTTGGTCTCTCGTATTGCACCAAATCTTCCTTTTGGGTTGTTTATATAATCAAAATAGCCACAAATACCCTGAAAATTGTATACGTTCTCGATTATATTCGAGTTCACCCATTCGCGTTTTTGCAGTGGATGACGCTAAGGGAGGGTGATTATGACGTGGATGCCACGCCGGAGCATTTCACCGACACGACCCCTACATATGCTTTTGGCTTTCTGTTGATTGTCATTGAATTTGCTACATTCGTATGTGCTGATTCTACATTTGTAATTTAACTGCTGTCAATATATATTCTCGTCTACGGATACAATTCCTCCCTATCTGTCGGAGGCTTTGTTGTGATTGTACGCAATATTGCTGGAAATGGGCTTTGTTGCAGCATGAGAGCAATCCTCGTCTACCATAGATACCTTTTTCGCATGTAGCATATGTATCATCGTTGTACGATAACCTTATGGATTCGTTTAGAGACACATTGCCCACTTAGTTTTTTGTTATCAGGATCCACGGCTGTCATATTGGTGTTAGTCGTGATCGCACTGTTCAGGTTTGTGTGTATCCTCAGGGCACTACTGTTGTTTAACTTGGTCTACGTCGGGGCAGTCTCCCGCTTCTGTTATATAGATGCGCAATTATACACTTCGATGATTTAATACTTGTGCCTTTTCTTTAGCGGTATTGCCATTTGACTGTACCGTAGAGGCTTGTCTAGTTGCCGTGAAGGCAACAGCCATCGCAGCATTTGAAGTATTGTTTACGGTTTACTGGATTGCAATATCCAGAGTTGGCAATGTCGTCTCTCACGAATCAAGTTCCTATACCGGTGTCTACCGCCGCTACTGCAGCGTCAAAATCCATCGCCACCCTTGCATCCAAACCTCTGATCGCAAGTGCCGCTTCAGCGGTGTCAAGTAATGCAGTTCCTATAGCTGAGGCTGTAGAGGTTGGTGAGACGTGTACGTTGTTACCGGGTTTGTTTGGTGTGACCATCCAGCTTTTGCTCTGCGCAACATCGATTGCTATAGTGTTCATGAAGTATACGTTCGAGACTCCTAGGCGCCCTTACAACGTGTTTATGATGGACTTTATCACCTTGATGTGCGGTTCTGGTACTGTGCACGTGCTCAACATTTTTTCATCAATACTGATTAATCGATACCAAGGAGCTTCCCCTGATCAGGGGGATGAGTGCAACCTTTACTTCATGACCACGTTGTTCGATGCTACTTTTGGCGTGTATATCGAGTACAAGATCGTTCGTTATTTGGCCATCCGCAAGGCGGCTCACAACTACTTGCAGCTTACGCGCAAATCCGTGTTCCAGCCTACTACCCAGGAGTTGGCGGATGCTACACGGATTGCTACTGTTGCGCTTACAAGCTCTAGCCGTATGGAGACGTACGCACCTGACATAGAGTGCAATGCTGCGTACAACCACAGCGATGAGGATCACTTGAATCGCAGCCATGATCACTCTGTATCTAGCGGCCGCTCTGGTTTGTGGCAGCACTTCGTGCTCATGGTAACATCGCCTGGGAAGTGGATTAGCAATCTGGGTAACGACGAATTTTTGGACAACTTGACGACTTGGTTGGCGATCGTTTGCGGTCTCAAGTTGTTTACAATAGCGCTGTTCACCGTTTTCTCCAGTAGGGTGAACTCCATCGGCAACTTCCTTCTCTACTTCTTCCAGAAGCGGCATCACCTGAAGCTTCTGTTTGTCATGATCGCAGCGCCCCTGGTATTTAACGTGTTTCAGTACTGCGTGACTGATTCTATCATGAAGATCAAGACGATCGACCAACAGCACTTCGCTGCGGAGCGCTAGGTTCGATACTTCTATCAACTCTCACGTTTTAATGTACATTAAATGTTACTTGTTTGCATGGAGGTCGTTACATAGCGTGTTTTGTACCGTTAAGTATGAAAATCAAGAAGTTACGAGATGATGTCTTTGTCAGAGTGCAGTCTGTATTGCGGTGAGAGTAGTCATTCGTTGCAAATGCTGCCATGCAGCATGTGTTAAAGTCATAACTACGTGATTTAGTTTTCTGAGCTCTGTTTGACCACTCCGTAGCTAGTTGGTGCCTTGGCGATGGGATATCACTTCTCTGCCTTCTTCTTCTTTTCCTTTTCCCGCCTCAGCCTTTCGGCCAGAAGTTGGTCATCTTCGTGGAGCACTAGGTTGCTGTTGACGTACTTGCTGAGGATCATGGAACTTTGGTTGAAGAATGAGTACGACCCGAGTGAATTCGTACCGGCTTTGACAAACTGGTGGCACTGCATACCATGTTTGTCATTCTTAGGTTCATCATCAAAGTACCCGGGCGGTGACTCAGCGCCCTTGGGTTCTGGTGACTGGTGGGCCCGTGTGGGACTCGTCGGAGCCTCTCCTCCTTTTGCGTACCTCCCTGCCGATGACGCGTTTTCCGCTGTGAGTTTGAGCATCAGAGAGTGTTTCGATATGAGTTTCAGCATAAGCCTGATATAGAATGCCTGTCTCTGTTTTTCCTTGGGCATCTTGACGGTGATTGTGCATACCCCGTCGCCTTCGTTGTTTTCCTGTAGGAGATCCATGACGCTATGTATTCGCGGATTGAATGTGACGCTGACTGAGTATACGAAGAACTCGTCACGCGATACGAACTTTTCCAGATTCATTGCTGTGTACTGGACCGACGCGTTGGCCTCTGTAGCCTTGGTCTTCTGGTCATCATTTTCCCCTGTTCGCGCTGATACTTTGCGTAATACGGCTTACCCTCTCGTTTCTCTCGCGCATAGTAGTCGCATAGCGATTTGATATAGTTGTTGATGTTCAAAACCTTATGCATCACGCTCTCCTTGATGGAGGTGAGATCGCATCCTCGGTTGGCTTCAGTTAGGTACTCATCCGCGACCTTAACAAGTCCTATGAGCAGGGTGTACTTCCCACACTCGGTTTTTGCCGGTTCAGGCTCCATTTTGCGCGATGTGTGCCCGTAAGACAGGCAGCTAATGTACAGGTGTGTAGGCGCCGATGCGTGGGAGCTCAGCGCATCGCCACGTGTATTTGATCACGCGGCTTAATTTATGCTTAACCATCACGCCTAGCGACGGCGAAAACGCCGACCAAGTGTTTATTTATGGGGTCTGCCTTTGGCGCTGGTTGATAGGATTAAGGGTACATTTACTACGGTGAGATAGTTGTGTAACCAAATACTATTTGATTTCGTATAATGTGTTCGAACCGGCATCTGATCACTTGGAGAGCATAAGTTTGACGAATTCTTCGTAGTTGATTTTGCCGTCACCATCCACGTCGGCCTCCCGTAACATTTCCTCGACTTCTTCGTTCGTTAGCTTTTCGCCGAGATTCGTCATGACATGCCTGAGCTCTTGTGCACTGATAAACCCTGTACATTTTTGATGCGACTGTTTATCTCATTGCCACGGACACTATGTAGACAGTGAGACGAAGCAGAACCCGTTTCACCGCCTTTCCCACCATTTAGCTGCACGCCAACTTACCATTCCCGTCTCTATCAAATACTTTGAATGCCTGAACCAGTTCCTCTTCAGTATCTCCTTCCTTCATCTTTCTGGCCATGAGTATGAGGAACTCCGGGAAGTCTATGGCACCGCTTCCATTGGTGTCAATTTCGTTGATCATATCGGCAAGTTCAGCCTCTGTTGGGTTCTGTCCGAGTGATCTCATGACGGTTCCGAGTTCCTTGGTCGTGATGCCTGCACATTTTGACATTGCGTCGTGTCTGACATACTGCCATCGCCGTCTCTGTCGAAGAGGGAGAATGCCTCCTTGAACTCAGCAATCTGCTCCTCGCTCAGCTGGTCTGCCATGTTAACCTATGAGCACATATGATACAGCCTCCGCAGGGTGTAAGACCAAAAGACATTCACGTGTGTTGCCACTACGCACGGATCCTGACCTGATCTGATAGTGTCGAAGGTGTAGTAAACGTCGACTGCCACGCGTATTCTTCCGGGTATCTAAGTTGTGGACGTACAGAGGGTATCAGGTGTCGCGTCGGTCCATTCCCATATTGTGTGATTGGCGGGTGCGCAGCTCCAAAATTTGAATCATTCCCCTGTATTATAGTTATCCCTTACTATACACACGTATAGACAGTTTCCTGTGCGGGGTAATATCCCTAGTCCTTTATGAATATATTAGGTGTCTTTACATCGTGACGAATGTGCTGTTGGCTATATTTCGCTCAAGCTTTCACCTATTGGCTACAAATCAACACGCATGGCTTGAAATATATTGCAATTAATAAAAAGTTGCGTTGTGTGCGCGCAGCAATCCATGTTTCGAGGCGGTATATTTTACTGGGTGTAGAGCAAACATTATCATATTTCTTGTTGCTCCTAGGCATTAACTTCAGATTCCACTATAATGATATACGTAACAATACGAGGTTGATAGGAAATCTAGGAATACACACCTGGGAGACATGGTTTATTAGATAATGACGGTTGTTTCCTCTAGGCTGCACATATGGCCGACAATGGCACCGCTTACAAGGGGAGTTCTTTTCTAAGATACCTAAATATATAACGATCTGATTTCATAAATGCTTCACATAGCAGATTCTAGGTTGATACTCCTATAAGTTCTATGTTCCATAACTATGTGTAGCATTTCATTTTTGGCAATCACGATAAAAAATGTGATAACTGAACCGTCTTCCACGCTTACAGACTAATTTGTGTTTTTGATTGGGTGTGAATAGTGATATTTCCAATGTGGTTGCTGTAGGGATTTTGCACGCGCTATGGTAGGCATAGGATGTTGCATGGGAATGTTTAGCTCCCTTCTCTTAGAGCTACGTTTATTAGCAATCTGATTGTATTGGTTCATATGTTTTTTTGAGCGGATGCTCTTGTAATTGTTAGATATCGCAAGAAGCACGTCGCGGTCGGGGCGACGTGCTTTCTTCCACCTTGAGGTTTTTATATGATCCTGTACAATGAAGGTTGTTGAATTCCGTATAGCTCTGCCACTTAGCATGGATGTAAGTCTACTTGTTGTGAATACTGTCTTTTATGCGCGTTCAGGAGTTTCATCGCTGCCTACTGTACATGGTTACCAAGGCCAGTATACAGGAGATGGAAAATGGGAGCGGTATTGAGATTTTCAAGAATGAGCCATATGAGCGAGATGGTATTATTGGCCGTTTTACCGAGAAAAGGTTTCACTTGGCCAAGTATGTTGGTACATGTGTCATTGTGTATAATAACTCAGGAACTTGCCGTCCTGGTTACAGTCTATTTTAGGCCAGGATTTGACCGTGTTGAGTGAGCAATCGTAGGTTTACCGCGGCATATTTCACAATTTCACAGGTGGAATACGTTTCCGTATACGTTGACGAAGTACAGCAACAAGAAGTTGACAACGTTTGAGTTTTCTGTGGAAACGAAGAACATTAACAACTTGGAGCCCCTCGACAACGCATTGGATTTGAATTCTAAGGACCTCTCTCGTCGCAAGATTGTAAATATAGACCTGACTGATTTCTCCAAGTCGAAGGTTTACGATGCGTCTATTGATGTTACCTTATCTCAATCAGAGCTCACCGACATTCTGCCACTGAAACCCGGGTGGATGAAGGAACCTGGACGAGCGGGAGTAATATCCTACAAGGTTGTTAAGTTAGATATTCCTTACTTTGGTTTTCTGGCGTCGAAGATCGAAAACTTCGTTGTGAGTGTCATCCAGGATAAGTTGATGGTCCACCTATCATCTGCACTCTGTTCCATAGATGAGTGGTACAATTCTGACATAGAGCTCCTGCTTGCGAAGGAGTCTGAGTGTTACGTACTACTGAACCAAAAGTTCCGTGAAGCATATGGTCACCTCGTCACTCAGACCGAGGCACCGCTTCCTACTGAGCCCGAGACTAAAGAGGAAGCACCCCCTGTGGAAGCTATGAATTCGGATCCAATCTTTATTCCCCCAATTGAGAAGGTTGTGGAGGTTGCGGATGATTCGGATATCTTTTGTGACTGTCTGGAAGAGTTGGATGATATAGACGACTATATGTTTGATGTGAACTCCGCTTGTGCGTCGTGCCCTCCGACTCCCTTGGACAATGTGTCTGTGGTTTCTGAGCCCCCTGATATTACGGATGTGAGTCAGTCCACAAGTGATGATATGCAGGAGGACATCGAGTATGAGAGCCCGAGAGAGGCGACCACCAAATCAGGTTCGGTAGAAGAATCGCCGCTTGAGCAGTTGCCTATTACAAGGAGCAGCTCACCGATCTCAGTTTCATCTGGAGCGAAAGATGCTGGGAAGTACACACCGTCTGTATTCACTGGCTACCTATACAAGTTGGGTGGAACGTTCTTTTACCAGTGGAACATTCGTTACATCGTCATTTCCGGTGGTACACTGTATTACTTCGACAGCCGCGAGAACACTCGGCCGAAGGCTGCGATCAGCCTGTCCGACGCTCGTGTAAATTGGGTGGGAGAGTACATGAATCGGTCGTACGTTTTTTCTGTTACCACAAAGTCCAAGCGCACGTCCTACTGGAGTGCCGATCAGGAGCCTAGTGTAAAGCGCTGGATCCTTCTCCTTCAGGTTTTGTGCGAGAACTCGCCAGATACTTTGATTGAGAACCTGGCTGCAGGTTATCTCTACCGTCTGAGCAGCCCTGATTCCGAAGACGCCTTACCCGCTGCCACCAACATGATTCACGGCTTGTGATATACAAAAGTTAACGATCGCTCATGTAACTACTATTCTCTGTTGAATAATTCTAATGAATCGCTTTTTCGACACGAGTTCTTATATACCACATTACTTAATGATATGTTGCATGCGCAAGGACTTCTTTCGCACCGCTATGAGCTTTGACAGCAGTGCTCAACCGTTTTCGAAGTGGCACGATTAAATGTACGCAGGATTTGCCATGGGTGCCCGGGGCAGCATAGCTCAATTTAGGTTACATATGTACAATTATTACGTTATCAACACAAGGATTCGGTGGGGAGCAGTTGCGCCACCACATTAAGGCGTCTCAGATGGTCCGGAATTCATATTCCACTTCCATGATAGAGACGGCTTTTCCAGATTTTTCGTCGAATCCTACCCAGGCTCCTGTTGAGTCGAACTCGACGTTGGGGATGACTGTGCCGCTCTCGCACACTACCTGGAATCCCCCTCTAATGTGCCACTTCGTGATGTCAATTCCCCTGCAGTCGAAGGCTCCAATGCATGTGAACGTGTTTGGTTCCTTTATCGAAGTTTGGGTGACGTCCTTGATGCTTTTTACCGTGATTGTCCCCTTTCTGTTGGACTCCTTGAACAGGATACAAGCGTGTACGAGGTTCCGCGAGTTTCCAGTGTCCGCCAAGTTTTCGTCACTAATGGTTACGTATTCTCGCGTTTCGTATCCTTGGGATTCCTTGAGGTCGAAGGTCCAGAAGTGCCCCTCTGGTACCTGGAGCTCCTTGACATTATCGAACTGCGCACGGACGAACAATCCAAGTACCACCATTTTGCGGAGTTAATTGGGTGCTGATAATCTAGAATAGTATGGATTGGTTGTCTTATCTTTGGCGCTCAGTTTGGCGTATCGTTAATCCTCAGGCTGAGATACTTTGCAAGGTCCTGCGTATTAATATATCGTCGAGTAGTGTTTGGTTGCATAGAATATTTCAATGTGCATCCATTAAGATGATGTGCGTGGCTCAAGTGCGTATGTTCGACCCACTTGCGCACATTGCACCATTTCCACGTCGCTGCAGGGACGGAAGTTGGAAGCTCACAGCTGGATTCCACATACAGTCGTGCAACAACTCACCGCATCAGAGTCCAGGTATATAATGGCATCATGTACGTTGTCCTGTAGGAACGACGTCATGATGTAGAGTAGGCCACGTATAGTCCACCCGCAGCGGTGTACGTATAGAACACCGAGATTACGCAGACGTTTGCTCCCTAGTACCTGGAACAACTGTGTTAGTATTGTACATATGGTCGATGCGGTGAAGAATGCATGATCTGTACATCGATGAGGCCGTGTAACGATCCCTCGTACCCATGTTGAGTAGGACCATGACGAATGGCGTTTGTATTACTGGTTGCATCATTCGCAATATGTATGCCATGACATGTGCATGGTTGAGCCCATCGGGCATTTTACTTGCGTCTATTGCGATCACGGGTCGCTGCGCCACGTCACGGCCGTTACGAGTGACGAATTCGCTGTCGTCCATTTGGCGGTAAACTGGCAGTGACATGATCGAGAGCGATAGTCTGCTGTAGTACTCGAAGTCTCGGTCCTTTTGTGATATTTGTTTGTCACTACCGAACCGGCAGTTGTCAGTAAAATTGGCAAGCGTCGCGTGTATATTAACACGCTCGTTGTTGTTGCCCCTTTCCGTCTCTTCAGAGTCACTCGTAATCCCTGCTGATATGCGGATACCCCTTTCGGCTTTTACCAGTTCTCCGTACTCGTTTCCTGCATCTATAATTTCCCCGCTGAGTCTCTGCAAACCCGTGAGTTCACGGCTTCATACCGTATACAAGCATGATAATTATGTAAATGGCGGAATAGTCGGCCACTAACTAGTGATTTGGGCCTATATAATCCACCTTAGCCAGAGGCTACCACTATACAACAATGTAGCCTAGCCGGTCTGCTCACCTCCTCGATCTTGTCTCGCGGGAAGTAACGGCGCATGATTGAGTATGAATCTTCATCTAGCCCAAAGAGGAAGACTTTTGCGATTTTGTGCGCTACAACTGGTAGCTCCAGCCAGCGTCTCACGGCACGCAGCACTGTTGTTGCAAAATCTGCGTTGGGGTATGTCAATTCTTTGCCCATCTTGAGTGGAAAGGCGATTGTGTCCATTCCGGCTTCAATAGCCGCCTTAAAAGCCTCTCTCACACACATATTGAGTATGTTCGCGGAGGCATCAGGATACTTGCTTGAAAAGCGTGGTGAGATAGCATAGATCACGTATTCACTGCCGATGTTATAGCACTTCTGCAGCATAACCTCTCCACATCTCAGGCGCTCGAACTCCGCGTAAGGCATTTCCTTTCCACTTTCTGTGAAGTATGATACCTTGTGACACTGACTTACGCAGTTGTATGCGCCGAGCTATACGTGACGTAGCTGGTGATATTTCGTCAAGGAAGACAGCGATCGCCCCGACTTCAAGCTCTAGCATATCGCAGCTTCCGATGAATACTTTGTTATTAAGCTCTGTGTTTACCTTGAACTTTGGCGGGGCGCTGGCTGCGTGTGATTGTTAACGCTAGACAGGGTTGAACTTACAGGTTGTAGCCTCCAGCTTGCGGATTTTTTGGAAGCCTGTCCATGGTTCCATGCAACTCTGTGATACCTTTCTGAGTTCTAGCGGGCGTGTCGACGGCCCGAAATCTGGAAAATCGGCGTCCAGCAGATTTCCGATTTCGCCTACTACCCAGAACACAGTGTCTGCAATATCAGCAGCGATGTGTTCCGTCATATCGACAGATGACGTTCCAGGTTGCACATAGACTGAAATACGGGCTACACACCTTGATTTTTCGACAGGGTGTGATTGTGATGTGTAGACAGTCTACAGGTCATGCGGCCCTGGGCCGCGCGACACATTGGTACACTTGATTTCTACGGTTTGAACCGGCTGGACGCTTCCTGGGTCCCAAACTGTATTGTCTCGTGCGAGAAGGTTCATTGTTTAGGATCTGTAGACGGGATTCTGCGTTTAGCTTCTCTGGATTTAGGCTGCCGGCCTGATGGCCTTTTCAGGGATTCCTCCGCTGGGCCGAACGTGGCGGTTCGCAGTTATGATAGTTGCTTCTGTAGTTTCACCACTACTAGAAGCAAACTGCATCGCGTTACGCCAGTCATATATCGCAATTCCCAGGTGAGTCTATATATTTGTGTCCTTCATGGTTCGGTAGGGAATGTCTTTTCATATCGCAATTGAACCGTCCTTCGTCACCCACAGTGCATGCGCTTCACGCAAGTAAGAAGAGCAAAGACCGTCGCCGGAAGGGTAAGAACAGCGCCGACGATGAGTCTGAGTTTGAGGATAACGATACGCCGGAGGGCGGCGTTAGCGAGGCTGATCTTGAGGCCGTGTTCACCAGTCTTGGTGAGAAGTTGAAGGAGTCTGAAGAGTTTTTGCGCAACAAGATAGGTCGATTGGCACTTCATCGTGCAACGTAGGTTTGCTTCTGCACCGTTTTAATCCATATGCCAGTCCGTCGCTATTGGAGTCGATCACCGTGGAGCTTCCCGGCGAGGCCAAGGAGAAGCAACTGCAGTATGTAGCCCGCATAATGTCACGTGGAAATTACGAGTTACACGTCGTTCCTATCGTATCAGGCAACCTGGACGCTATATTCTGTAGTTTGAGCACCAAATTGGTTGACTACAAGGTCACCATGATGTCGGACCGCGTTTCCGTGGTCATACCATCTATGACGGATACGATGGTTAGTCATGCCCGTACCATTGTCAAGGAGACGCTGAACGAGGTGAAGTCCCAGATACGGATAACTCGGCAGAATACGCTCAAGAAGCTGAAGAAGATGCATGACAGGTTGAGTGACGACATGTTTTTCCGCCAACAGAAAGAGGTAGATAAAGTCGTTAAGGAATCTGAGAAAAGTGTGGATAAGATAGCGAATGACACACTTCAAAGTTTGAACTGATTTTTATTTAATACGTGATCCACGAGCTACGATAATGTTTGAATGTGCTATTCACCACCATCACTAAGGATCGGCAGTCAGGCCAACTTGCGTTTATACGTTAACTTCTGTGTCATATGTCCACTATACTGCCAATTGACTAAGACATAACTCTCACACGGCCCATGGTTGTGGACAGAATGACCCATTTGTTCTTGGGTAAGATTTTAACATCGCTGACTTCCATGTCCACTGTGTCTCCCTCTCTTAGTTCTTGGGCTTGTAGATTATCATTTTCATCAGGGCGTGCGGTTACTCCGAAGATGCCATACACCAGCAGCGAAGCCCTGTGCGGATCCGCTTTTGTGACCTTCCCTGCACAACGTCAGAGCATCAAGGTTTAGCAACGTACCGCACATCCTACCACTTCTCGGCGTGAATACTAGCAGCCTTAGGGATATTCGTAGTGACAGAATGCCGAAGGAATCTCCGTCAGTTACGTATCCGCATTCGTCCATCTGGCGCACCTTGCCACAGGTAAGCCATATACCTCCCAAATCTTCATTATACCTATGCAAATGTGACGTTGGATGAGCGTACCCCTAGACTCACTGCATCAATAAGTTTGCAAGGTAGGAGTACACTCCCTTGAGTGCATCTCCCATAAACGAGGGATGTATTTGGACGGCACCCCTGCACAGTTGACATAAATGGTGAAATAACAAAAGAGCCCGGGGCATACGACTAGGATACAGCTGTGACCCCGTATAACACTGTACTGGCGCATCATATATAACAATGATGGATTATCCGTAACAAGGATATAACGATGAGAAACATCTTGTGCCCCGGTTGAGGAACCATGTTGCTCTTAACCTTAGGGGGTCACAATCCGCATATATCACATTGTTGTGATGATACCTACCGAGCTTTAACGAGGGATACGCACGGCACATGCTTGATTTGTTCCTTGATCGTTGCGTTGGCTTCGCACTCCTGCAACGCTCCTATGAAATCTTGAAGGAGCGATACGACCCGCGACTTTGTTGCATTGTTGTCAAGCACTTCAGATAGTTCTGAGTGTTTTATTTGCGGAAGACAGACTGTTATCGTACCTTGTGCGCATTTTACAGCCGCGAGCCTCGCCTTAGCGAAGGTCACGGGCCGTGACTCGACAACTGCCCATGGAAGCTGCGCCATTCATCCTCTTGAGCGGATCTGTCCATTAGATGTGCGCCAACATGTGCGTTTTTCGATGTGTAGATTCCCATTGGCAGCCTGTATGGGTGATGCTCACGTATTGTGAGGTCGTGGATTCCTCTTCTCTTCTCCGACTCATAGTCCTGCCATTTTAGGTGTCGATGTCGGCGTTACCTATGTTAGGTAGTATTTTTCAGAGTGCTGCACTGATATTATACGCGATTTTGATCCCTCCGCATTCCGTATTTGCTTTGGATGTGACGGGCACTGTATCTCCATTATCCTCGTATTCGCGTGAGAATAGTACCGTCTTCCATGATGGATCTCCACAATATTCCAATGGAGGCAGCAGATTTACGTTATACGTGAAGAATGAGGCAGGAGCTTGTAGCGATGCTGACGACAGTGGTACGTGTTTGCCCAAACTGCGTAATATCCATCAGGCTGGACCGCCATCAGCGGCTATGTGTTGATTGCAGACAGCGTGTCAGCGTTTCATGAGCGTGTGTGGTTTCTTCAGTCCTGTGGACTCTTGCGGAAGCTATTAGACGTATGTTACTGTTGACGCCTCTGTTTTAGAATGCGCAGGATCAGCAGGAAGGCATGAAATTGCGATTATGCAATCGCGGTAACTTCCCTTCACAAGCCTACGGATGTTCAGAAACCTTTACATTTCGGGTATGTTGCTGGTTGTGTGTCCATTGCGCATCATACTATTATAGAATGGCAGGTGGATTGAAGTGGATGGAAGAACATCCATGGAAGACGGCAGGAGTAAAGGAGTCTACAGCATCCCTTTGATATCTAAAGAGGTAATTTACACGTTGACTGTATCTGATTCCGATTAGGATATGATCAATAATAGGCGTTCAAGGCTTTTGCATTTGCTTGGTAGGGCCTCTATGGATACAGCGGTGGGCATTATGGATGATGTTTTGTTTAAGGAAAGATACATTGAGATGGGCTCTGTAGGTATATAGGTCAATTGGCTAGGGTTGAACGGTCTAAGGATTCGGTGCGCCTTATTGCTAATGTACAGTTTCCTTCCGCTGGCGAGCATATATTGTATGTACTATAATTAGTTGCATCTAGACCAGATGCATCACTACACATCTCATGTCAGACACTGTAATGATCCTTTAATCGGTTTATCGGTATATATAAGTTAGTGTTAGGCACTGCTACGATGGCCGCTACTTCATGGGGAAACGTGCTCCGATTAAACTCCCGTAGCGGGCTCTTATAATATTCTAGAGAATCCTTCAAATTCGGTTCCACCATATCTACCGAATATACCATTCGACATCGTTTTGCGACGATGGCGAAGGTACGTAAGAACCGCATCGCAAAGCGGTCGGCTGCGCAGCCGTTTCCGGCCTTCCGCGCGTCGACTGCCATCACCAACCCTCATCGTACGGGTGTTAAGGGTATGAAGGAAGGTAATGATTGGGTGGTTTGACGTTTGACCCCTTACAGGCCAGTATCGCGACAAGGCTACGATAAAGCGTTTGAATATGTACCGCGACAAGCCAAATTTGGAGAAGATGCGAGTCCAGGCTACTGAACCAGTGCGAATTTGCCCTGATCGCCGCTGGTTCGGTAATACTCGTGTGTTGACCCAGGAGCAGATGAGCAATTTGCGTAGCGAGCTGGAGGATGCTGCATCCAATCCCAGAACGTGGGTTATTTTCGGTGCCGCGCCAATTCAACTGTTTGCAGTCATATATTGAAGCGTAGCAAGCTTCCTATATCGCTGTTGAAGGATACAGACGTGAAAGACGACAACGCTAAGATCCTTTCGCTGGAGCCATTTGAGCAGACTTTCGGTTCAAAGGCGCTGCGCAAGCGCCCCAAGTTGGCTGCTACCACGCTGGAAGAGCTTGCGGAGCGTGCGGCCACTGCATCATACGATTCATCTAAGGACACATACCTGCAGCGCGAGATTGCTGCTGACTCTACCGAGGAGGCCCCGAATGCCGTGTTCAAGAAGGGAACTTCCAGGCGCATTTGGGGAGAGCTATACAAGGTGATTGACTGTTCTGACGTTGTCGTTCAGGTTATTGATGCACGCAACCCAATGGGAACTAGGTTAGTTTCGGTTTTACTTCATGCAATTTGCACAGATGCCACCGTCTGGAGAAGTATATCCGTGAGAACAGGCAGAGCAAGGCATTGGTGCTGTTGATGAACAAGTGTGATCTGGTTCCCACCTGGGTCACAGCAGCGTGGATCAAGCACCTTAATCGCACGGTAACCACGGTCGCATTCCACGCCTCAGTCACTAACCCATTCGGCAAGAACACTTTGATTCAGCTTCTCAAGTAGGTGTCTCCGAATTACATGCATTTCCTCCTGTAAAAGCACCCTAACGCCAATTTCAGGCAATACTCCCAGTTGATGAAGGACCGTAAACATTTTAGTGTGGGTTTCATCGGCTACCCCAACGTGGGCAAGAGTTCCGTGATTAACACGCTAAAAGGGGAGAAGAACTGCAAGGCGGCGCCAATTCCAGGTGAGAACTATGGGCCACAACATTTTGTCACATGCCGCATTGACGTTTGTTATCTATCACCAATCCCACCGACCACCCGTGGTTTCATATCGCTGAATTTTGCTTGTATAATAGTGCGTGTACAAGTGTATGCTAATTTCCGGATGCCATTACAACTGAACATGCGATTATTCAGGCGAAACCAGGGTCTGGCAATATGTCTCTCTAACCAAACGCATCCATCTAATCGATTGCCCCGGAGTGACGCCCATCGAAGACTGTGACGAGGCCGACAGGCTGTTGAAAGGGATTGTTCGTGTTGAACGAATAAGCGATCCAGAGAACTACATCGGTCGTGTACTTGATGTTATTAGCAGGTTGGTATTTTGCAAGACTATGACTGTGTCATTCTTCCGTTCGGTGCTCTGTCTTTTCCAGGTTTGACCTGGCTTAGCCATTTACACAAGCATTTAGTGTATACATGAACAAATTTGTGTTGTTTCCCCTACTAATAATATATGTTTAGGGACGTGTTGGTTCAGCGCTATGGCATCAGCTCTGACTTCACCGAGGACAACTTTTTAGATCTCGTTGCTGAGAAGTTTGGAAAATTTCGCAAGGGACGCGTACCGGACGTTTCGACTGCTGCAAGGATAGTATTGTACGACTTTCAGCGTGGGCGGTTGCCGTACTTCAGTGAGCCACCACCAGCTGAAGAATCCGTTGACCCTGCAGCTGAGATTAAGAAACACATCGAGGAGCTGGGCCAGCTACAGCTGAATGAGGGTGAAGCCGAGCCGGTGTGTGAGGAAGACGTTGAATCTGGTGCTTTGTGCGTGGAATCTTGCGGCGAGCCCCAAGAGGAATCGGCGCCTCTGTCTAAGAAACACCACGCACGTTCCCCCGCGGCACCCTCTCAGGTAGCGGGTATAGATTACAACAGTTTCTTATGTTAATGACACGTACAATGTATAATGACCGCTGTGCTTAGGTTTTTGTACTTCCTCCATCTGTCACTATTGTTCCATCTCACTCTGTCGCTGGGTAAGTATGGGTGGAAGACAATGAGTTCATGGGTTAACAGGCACATACGCATTCAAATTGAGCAATCGTGTTCGCCTATCCGGAGGGGGCCTGCCGTTTCATCACAGTGTGACAGCGTTTGCGCGCCCTGAGACCGTGGAGCGTGTGACAAGTATTGTCGCGACGAAGTTCGAGAAGGAGAGTAAGAACATAGGTGTGGATTGCAATTATAGGAAGGTGTGTCCGTCTAATTCCAGTGTAATGTTCTACAGGAGTTTGGAGCTGACAATTTGGACGAGGTGGAGCTTCTACTTGCGATTGAGGAGGAGTTCGATTTGACGATTCCAGATCATGATTTCAACGACCTGCACACTGTAAAGGACATTTCTGATTACGTGGACCGTCAATTGACGCGTAAGAGCAACAATTCGTGATAACTGTTGACGCACTGTATTTGGCAATAACGTTGAGCCTGCTTCGACATAACCGCTATCAACCATGTCAGAGAAGGTTGTCCAGAGTGGTGGCGACGATGTTTCTGCGATCATTGTCGACCCCGGATTCGATACCCTTCGTATAGGCAACTGCCAGGAAGACTATCCCCGTGAGTACCTTCCTAGTGCTTTGAGTCGAAGTACGTGGAGAAACGAATATTTGGGCTGGGTGCCATTATGCCGTCTGAGGCAACCATCCTTTGTCGAGATCCGTCGTTTACTGCAGTACAATCGCGACGAAAACCTAGAGGTGGAACCCTTCGTGTTTGAGAAGCTCATACGTTTGGGTGTTGAGGGCGCTACGCGTGAACCTAGTATCGGTATGTTTACATGTATTGTATAGTTTGACAAACCTACAGGGTGTTCCAATGCCGTCATGCAAAGTATGTTGCTGGGTGGTGTTAGTGTAAATCTGTGCAGTGCTGGAGAAGGACGAGTTTATGTCGGCCAAGGTAGGTGGGCTGGGTCTCGACATAACTCAGCACCCGATGCTTGTCACTGAGCCTACTGCTGAATGCAAGCAGTTCCGTGACTGCACTTTGGAGATCCTCTTCGAGCAGTTGGACGTGCCTGCGGCATACTTGGCTAAGCGAGCGAGTCTGTCTGCATTCGCCGTCGGGCGTCAGTCGGCCATGGTGCTTGATATTGGTGCTGGAGGGTGTATTGCATCGCCAGTCCACGAGGGTATTTCCCTGCAGTCCACCGTGCAGACGTCCCTGGTGGGCGGTAACGCTCTGGACATCCAGCTGGCCCATTTGCTGCAGGAGCGGGGTCACGATTTTTTCAAGCCTGGTGGAGGGGTGTCTCATGAGTACCGTCGTCAGTGGGTTGCCCGTGAAATTAGGGAAGTTATGTGCTCAGTGAGCCCGTCCGAAACCCTGCGCACGTACCGTCTGCCCGATGGCGATGTTGTGCAACTGGATGAGAAATTGCTCCAGGTACCACGATATCTGTTTTCCCCTGAATCGGCATCTGTTTCCGAGTTTAACAACTTCAAGGGTCTGGACTGCATGGTATCAGATTCTGTTTTTGACACCGACGTTGACATTCGCCGTGAATTGTTGTCATCGATTGTGGTTGTGGGTGGTGTGAGCCTCACTGACGGCCTGATTGACATGCTGAACACACAGTTGTCCCAAGGTCCTATTGGCCGGGGGAGCAAGTTCAAGCTGGTGCATCCGTCATCTTACACCGAGGCACGCTATTCCACATGGCTGGGTGGTTCTATTTTAGCCTCTTTGGGTCGTTTCCAGCAGTTGTGGATATCTAAGGGTGAGTACAAGGAGCATGGCACGACGATTGCATACCGTCGCTGCCACTGAAGAGCCCCTCTAGCCCTGTACCATCATGCGACCGCAACCAACATGCAGGTATAGAGCGTTTTGGATGGCACATCAGGCCAATCTTAGGAATAAGACTGAATAAACTCCATCGCGTCTGTTAGAAGTGTATAGCGGGATTGTAAGGGTCTACTGGCTTGGCAAACTGAACTAGAGATATCTAGGGATACAAAGGGCTCATTGTGCCAAAATTAAGTATAATGGGTTACTCTCTACGCGTCACCTGGTATCAGACCACTTGGTCGCGGAGAAGAGACCTACCGTGGCGCAGGGTCCATTTGCTTTGCCCAGGGCCGTTTTTAAATCGCACAAACGCATCTATATACAGTTGAATATTTTTAGCCTAACAATGATATCATATTCTTAATTTTTATTGGATGATCGGGTTTTTGCTGTTCGTGTTGGCCTTCCACCCGTTGCGGTCTTAACATCCGGTTTCATATAACAAGAAATCCATTGATAAAGTCACCAGTATGAAGGAAGACGATCATACACATAATGAGGGGGCATCCCCGGAGGTTGGCGACGACATCGCATCAAGTGATGACGAGGTTAACATGGAGGATCTCATGAGCACGATTATGAAGGGTGTATCTAAAGGTAGGTAGCCAAGTTATTTGATGTGTTGCACTCGCATAACTATTTCCTATGCGGTTTTACCCTTTTCTATCTTGTTAAATCCATTTTCAGCGTTTTCAACGTCTACTGCTAATCGCTCCAATCTCGTAAGCATGTTTGTCTACTGACGGGCAGTTGTTTACAGGTTCCTAAGACTCTCGAACCTGAACCAGTGAAGCAGGCTAAGGTATGTGGTTACGCATATGTTGCATTTTGTAGCTCCCTATTTCCTGCTTTTGGCTTCGCTCATTCTTCTCAGCGGTCCCCTCGTGTGTCTATTCGTGTACTTCCTAACGAGGCCTCTGAGATCAACGAGCGCAAGTACAAGAAGATTGCAAACAACGGTGGTGCGTTGCTAGTAACCGTGTTTTCATATGTTTGATGCAGTGATAAAGCTGTTTGAACTGATCAACCAATCGTGAGGAGTATTTCTAGATAGTAATACTGGGCATCATCACATCCAAATGGCACGTTCTGTTATCGTGCGTAACAACTACCCTAATTTATCGCAACAGATGCATTAAATATGGTGCACAAAGTGTCTTTATATGTGATACATGGAGGCATTCAATTACTGATTTGTGTTCCGTAAACCGGCTAAACATTCGCAAAGGCAGAAAACTTGGAATAAGCTTCTGTAATCTGCTAAAACGTGTAACTCTATCATTACACCGTACTGTTCATCGTGTACTCCGTATAATAAGCGGGGATTAGGCAGGGGACATCACTTTACCGTAGAATTGCATGAGGATAATGGTCGGATATCAACACAGAATGTAAGCGCCCATTGAGTTGGCTATTGGGTTTGCACTTAATGATTGTTTGGATTCCACAGCCTGCTGGCTCAGTGTTGTCGAGTGATTGCACATTAAAGACGTTTATGCTATATCGTTGGGTTCTGGAGCTCCGGTGGTTTCTTCATTTGGGGTAGAGACCGTAACATGTGGCTTAAGTAACTTGGCTATGTTTGAGTTTTTGTCCAATTCTAGCCACCATTTGTCGAGATCCTCCTTTGAGCATTTGGCGATAAACCGGAGCATGAATCCCGAGGTTGCCTTCCTCAGGCTTGCGTTACGGCTTCCGAGGCAGGGATTTATATGCAGGACAAGGTCACCACGATTGATTTTATCGAGCGCCGTGTCGTCGAGTCCGCGTAAGAAATCACGTATTCCTTGCGTCGCTGCGTGGCATAACTTGGGGTTACGATTGTTTGCCTGACCCATGAGCATCCATCCTATATCGATAAACTCGATATCATGGCAATTGGCAGTTATGGCCCCTATGTTATCTACTGCCGGCTTTCTGTATACTACTTTCTCTGACGTGCTGCATATTAGCAGTTGCGGTAGAAGCCTGAGGCTTACAGCGACGCGGAGCGGTATGTTTGTTGTTGTCATTTCAATCATACACGTTATGAATAGCAGTGCATTGCGTGCCACAGCCGATCTGAGGTTCCGTGCATGTTTGACCGTATAATTCAGCACCAGGTCTAGCGCCACTTCATCATCCATGAGATCACCTTTGTTGTATACGGCGATCTGGAGGTTGGTGAAGACGATAAAGTCATGGTACCACTCAAATTCACCCGTTAGTGTGCCACTCGCTTTGATGTATGAGACACAATCATCGTATATCGCTTTGAACCAGTGGTTTGGGTCTGCTTTCGAGAGCTCTGTCGTGTTCATGTCGTTGTCTGCTCCATCATTATGTCGGATGAAGCCATATGGTAGGCTTAATTTGGGGATTGTTTCACGTGTGAAGAAATGCGTTTCGAACATTGGCATGCACGATATTTCATCTGCGATTGCGTCCACTGGAGGTGCGGCCTTGGTTCTTCTGAGTGGCTTATCATCGGAGCTTATTTTGATTCCTTGAGTCAAGGTTTGCACCTGCAGGACTCCAACATCGATTTCTGTGCTTTTAGGTATGCTACCACCGTCGTTAGGTGTCGTAGGGCAGCTGTCATTTTCGGGGGTATTGTTTATCTCCGTTTCTGTGTCAACCTGAGAGGACGGTTCAGATGGCTGCAGCGTCATTATCTGCGGTTACCAAACATCAATCATACACAAAGGATATTGAAAACACTCAGATTGCCTGCGTAGTTCAACTACACGACATAAATCGTAGTGTTCGCAATCGGCCACATCCGCAATACACTACGCTAAAACGGTGACCATATGAAAATTTCTATGAGATACCATAATGTTGCGCTAATTACGTGCAATTCTACGGCATAGTTGCATGCATTTTCTCCTGTAGTGTTTTTTTCAAGTGGTATCGCTCTGGCGTATCTGAGACGCCAGGCAGCAGGCTCTGACCACCATAGACACGATTTTTTCAAGCCCATGGCGTAAGAGCGTGTACTACCACAGCAGAATCTGTGTACAGAATGCATGAACACGCCAGATCCTTCCCGCCCTGAAACAGATCCGACTATTGCAGTGCCGCGGTCATTGGCCAACAGCTATAACGAGATGCAACCATCTTAATCTATCAGATCATCAGACGCGACGCACGATCATTCTTAGCAAGTACAGATATTTACACAACACTATATATAAATAAACAATGACTACTACTGTATAGACAGTGCGGATAGACTAGCGTTTAGACAACAGAGCAGAACTGTGAATACGCCGATGCTGTGTGTATAATAGGCACCATCCATTCTTGGACGGCGTCTCCTCACACATTGATGCCTGCGCAACATTCTTACATTAAACACGCCGCCGGAAAGACAGCAGATAACTAGACAGTTACTATCATATATTCACTAGTAAATTCAATGCTACATAACACAATTAGTGATTTCTATGATGTGAAAGTGTTACAAGTTTTCACGATCGCGTTTCTTAATGTTGATTCACCCCCCAAGCCGATGCACGTTAGACAGTGCACTGTGTTTATCAGCTAATTCTGAAGCAACTGGCACATATGAGATGCAGCAAAGATGTCAGAATGCTTATAGAGATCATTACACATTCGGTGTGTAAATACATGAGCATTCATTCACTTCCTCCTGCAGTGCGTACACATTTTACGTTTTCGTTCTCCAGGCTGTAATTTACACATCATATCGCTCTTACGGGTATAAAGATGGCAGAGAGTGTGCTTGGTGGCATTTTAAACCACGGGATTGATCTCGGACGCATGATCAAGACGGATGGCACTGATCTCTTCTCCACCTACGTCAATGTCACCAAAGATAGGTTGCCACACTTGGCTGATTCGGTGGTAGACGCTTTTGGACAGGTGCTTGACATATTCGATCGCCCTAGCAATTTAAGGAAGCCTGAATTTGATACTTCCGCTTTGAGACCATCTAGGCAGATTGATCTTGCGGAGGCACATAATGACCAGAGCATTGAGGTGAACCCCCCTAGTACCACTGGCATCAACACCAATATACATGTAGACTATCTGGCAGAGCGCACTCGGGCTCAGTACAATGCAACGAAGGCTTCTGCCCCTAAAAGCGATGATGGATGTGTTACAAAAGCAACTGCGGAACCGAAGTTTGTAGTCACTTCCGCGTCTCCGTGCGACACTACAGCTAGACTATGTTACGAGTGTTATCTCTCTCTGGCTACAATTCGCTGCGACTCGTGTGCCATGCACTTTTGTGCCATTTGCGCAGTGCAGCGACACTCTGAAGGACTCAACACAACACACAAGCTTGTAACCTCAACATCCGGCAAGGAAGCGAATCTCACCATTTCCGACGCGTTGGCTGGCGATTTTTCATATGGTCAGATGGCCGCCGGTCCCTCTGGAAGTTTTGTCGGTAATATGTCAAAGGACCTCACCATCAAGATACGCCCCGGAGAGAGTGCGTACCCGATGTACGACATATGTTCCGTGCATGCTGGGAAGCCCTTGAAATTTGCATGTGTGCAATGTCACTTGTTGCCTGTCTGTGAGGAGTGTGCCGCTGGTACCCACGCCGGTAAGGATCACAAGATTGTCGAAATAGAGTCGGCAGTTGCCGACGTGAAGACCCTTTTGGGTGAGTGTCTCAGTGCCGTTGTACGGCGCCACAACGACCTTTCACTTGTACTCCCGGAGCTTCAACAGCTATCACACGCATCCAACGTAGGTCTGAAGAATGGCACTCGTTCCATCCGCTGTGGTATCCAGCGTACGATAGATGCGCTAAAAATCAAGAAGACATTGGGCCTACAGGAGCTCGTTAACATGCAGCAGGTTGGGTCTGCTGCGCTAAACCGCCTGATGCACGCCGGCAGTACTCTGAACCGATATCTCAAGGGTTCCATTTCCCAGTTGGAGTCCATCAACGGCATGCAGGACGCCGGAGTTGCTCTAAACATGTTTGTCGACCTACGTTCCAACTTTGAGAAATTGCTTTTCACTGATGAGGAGATACCTGATCTGATCCTTGAGATTCCGCACTGGCAGCTGCATAGTGGTAACCTTCCCAATCTTTTGGCTAGCAACGAGAGTCGGCTTAACGTTGGGATGGCGAAAATTGTTGCACTGACTTCTTACCTCAGGTGCCAGGTGCGAGATTCCGTAAAGACTATAAAACAAGCATCTGGGGGTGCGGTCGCCTCCAAGGAGCTCATGGAGACCCCCCAGCCACACCGTTTGGCCGAGAGGCGCACGCGTGGCCCAGGCCCAGCTTTACATGTACCAGGTGCGGAGAACACTTTGGATATTGTGTCTCATTCTGAGCTCAAGGGCATCTTTTTGAGACGCGACTCGCAGAGGTGCTCGTGGCGCCAGCGTGCCGTATACCTCTGCGACAATCGATTGTTTGTTCTGGACAGTGACTTACACGCGGAGGACGTGCCGGTAGAGTCTAGCATCGACCTTGGAGCTGTTACATTACGCTCTTTCGACGACGAGGATGTACTCCCTGTCACTAAGCTGCAGCGTGTGGGTCACCCCAACGGTTTCGAAATCACCGAGCACAGTGGGAATGCGGTGCGTTATTGGTTGTTCACCAGTGAATCTACGCACACTGTTATGTTGTGGATTGCGAGGCTGGGCCATGTGATGAAGCATTTGCGAGACGGTCGCGAGGTGGCGGAACTAACTAAAGCGGAGAAGGAAAAAATGGGTGCCGTATCAGAGGTGGAGACAGCGGCTGCCGCCAGCATGCAAGCTCTCCATGGTGCAACGTTAGAGCTTGCGGATACTGGATTTGTCGCCGATGCCGCAGGCGAGCACAAGACGTGCGAGGATGCGCATGAGCCCGAGTACATCCACGATGATCTAAACTTTAGGGCTGTAATGGATTCACTCAACAAGTTCAAGAACGAGTCGAAATCGCTATACAACAAGTGCTTCCAACCTGACAGGCAGCTGGAAGTTGGGCGTTGGGAGGTGCAGAGTTTGCGCAACCATGCCGCTGCGCTACCGCATTTGGACTCCGTAAGCGTGGTCGACGAAACCCCTATTCAGGGCTGCACCCCGGAGAGCCGTTTGATTCGGGGTGAGAGCATCTCTGCAGGTCGCTATGCAATGCCCGAGGTTGTTCTACAACGCTCAAATAGCTATGTTCCTCAGGCTAGCGTTTTTTCGTCGGAGTCGGTGAAACTTCCAGAGTCGCTTCCAAAATTCAAGTATTCACCGGAGGTCAAGTCACCACGTTCCATTCACCGCATATTTTCGGATCTTGCACGCCGATCGCGCAAGGAGAAGGGATGCGACATCCTTGATCACCACTGAGTGGGAGTGGCCGGAGCAACACTGGGCACTGTGTGTCTGGCGCCTCAGTCCAATAGACCTGTAGCATTTAGCAAAACAATGGCCTGATAATCATTATTTTTGATATATGATTGTAGCCAGCCGTTGGCTTTCATATCGTGGCAGGTTTCTGCCCCTCGGCCGGGCTGCCTTCCGTAAGACTTTGACACGGGGCCGATCGCAACGTTCTCCTGAGATCTTGCTACCCAAATGGGTCTCTATACACGTGAGTGTCATTTCATAGGCTTGACTGATGCATAGGAGCTGCGTTTGATGCTTCGGGCGAACTATATTTCTTGTCTAAGGGCTTGCGGTGTATCAGTATCCCGCGGAATCTATGAATGGAGCGACTCGGAAGGCCGAAGATTCCGTTGCTAGTATGTATGTATTACCTTTGATGACTATGCCGTAGCAACAAGCGCCATGTGCTTGTTCCCTTCGAGTTAGCCGCAGTCGCCAGTAGGACCTTTGGGTTTCAGGCGATTAAAGTGAGCCCCGACCCTCCCTCACCACAGGTAGGTATATCACTTCCGTACCATGATGCTAATACGTTATCTTTAGAGATGTGTAAGCTCTAGCGCGCTCCCAGTCGTCACCATTGTTGGCCACAAGGATCACGGTAAGACAACGCTTATGGAACGACTTACTGGTGAGTTCTTGCCTCCATACACCTTAAAAACGTGTTATAGGGGAGCGTTTGGTGGCTGAAGAACCAGGTGAGACCACACAACAGATCGTCATACGGCCTCTGTCTTTGCCTACGGATGGTGAACCCTGTACGGTGACACTGCTGGACACGCCTGGTGACGCCCTCTTTGAGATCGTACGTGGTCGTGCGCTTCATCTGGCTGATATTGCAGTTGTTGTGCTTTCCGTAGAGGGTGGCGAGCTTCAGACCAGGGATGCTATATTGCAAGCAGACCGTTTTCGCGTGCCCGTGATCTTCTGCATTAACAAATGCGACCTCGAATTCAACGACGTTGAGGTGGCTCGCGCAGAATTACGTGTCCAGTGTATGCAGATGTATAAAGATGGTCTGATTTCGTCTGATTTTTCGCATGAGGTTGATAGAGCAGTTGCGGTTAGTGCCCTTAGTGGCTCTCGTCTCGAGGCACTGGGTACCGAAATAATTCGTAGGCTCGAGGGCTCTAGTTTGCCGATAAATTCGGTGGTACTACAGGATTCCTTTGGTGGTGTTGCGCTCAAGGATGTTGAATCTTTCATAAGGAGAACAAATTGTTTGGTCAGCAGTGGCGCTCCACCCATTGCAGTATGCTTCGTGCTCGAGGTTGAGAAGACGCATTCGTTTGGGGTAGTTCTAACTCTGATTGTCCGTCATGGGGTTTTGATCGAGGGTAATTACTTTGTTTGTGGAACAGAGTACGGTCGTGTATCAGGCATCTACCCGGCACATCTTCGGATAGCACCGGGTTACAAGGTTGACCGTGCTACGGTTGGTCAGGCAGTGCATGTGACTGGAATCAAGTCCCTGGATGGTGTCAGTGCGGATGACTTTCTTCTAACGCTTCCTCAGCATGAGGCATTCCGTCTGAGTCAGTATCGCCGTGATGTGCAGCTGCTCAGAGCCCACCAGATAGATGGTCCACCTCTGAGTGTTCCATGGGCTGTTTTGCTTCAATCAAAAGAGGATGCTGGATACGGTAGTAAAAGTGAACCGCCAGAGCCGGCTGCTCCGGACCTTGAGGAGATAGATAATATGGCCGACTATGACGGGCCGTCAACCTCCATATATCTCCGACCTACTAATGAAGACATTAATGAAGAGGAGGGCGCCACTATAGATGATACATGTGATGATACGATAAGTGAAGAAGCCCGCGACCCTCAATCGCAAGAGCCATGCGAACATGATACCGACGGCTGGGCCGCTAAGGTGGCTGAGAAAAACAAGGAACTGCAAGAGAGGTGGAGAGCCAAGCTCAAATCACCTCACTTACCACAGAAGACTGTTAAGGCTCATGGAGTAGTTCACCCCCCGAAGGTTACGGCGGATTTGGGTAAGCCTGTCCTCCCTGTTATCTTGCGTGCCAATTTCGTGGGCACCTTTGATGCTTTACTTGACGGTTTTGATGAGCTAGAAAAGAAATACGACGTGCGCATTTCTGTTGTACACGGCGGCTTGGGGCCCATCGTGCCCGGTGACATTGTGCAGGCAGACATTGGCAATAAGTTCAGTTTCTGCCCAGTGTACGCTTTCCAGGTTCCTGTGCTAAACGACGCGATAAAGCACGCGGTTATTAACAAGATCACGGTTAGGAAGTTTAACGTATACTCAGATCTTCTCGCTGATATGGAGGAGCGCTGTCAGCGTGCCGTAAGGCGTGCGTCTGAGGGCCGTGAGCGTGGGCTCCTCTTTCGTAACTAATGGACGACAGAACCGTACTTAATATAGACAGTTATGAATTAGGCATCATGCATGGGCACATTATTGGCAGATGCCTGCTTAGAGCATATTTCAGTATTAGGTTATGTAACAATGCGTAGGTACTGCAGCATCAAGTAGCGGGTTATCACCGTCGCCTTTTAAAACCAAGAGCGCTTTATTACCGTTATAAACTATGCATGTTAATATTGTTACGTACATGTGTCACTTTCTTGAACGCCTTTTCTGGTTTTGCGATGATTTCATGCGTCTTCAGTCAGGCTTTTGGGTGCTCTCTGGCGGATACGTTCCACCAACTTAGCAGACTCATACGCATGATGCTTAACCTTTGAGATATAATCAGAACTATCCTTCTGCACCTCGTCCTCTTGGGACTGTACACGGCGATCGTGTTGTTCCATCTGCTGCAGTCGCTCTCTGAGGTGCTCGGATCCATGAGAGAGCATCGTTTCCAGGCGACTTTCTCCACCCCCTGACGCATACATATCCCGTTGTATGCGCTTCTGTTCCTCCAATTCACGACGTTTTTGTTCTGCTCTGTCCTGTATTGCCTGTGGAGGCATGATGTCATCGGTGACCGCGAACGCGTAACGTAGAGTGTCCTTCCGCGGCCGTTCAGGCCCGTGTTTACGCCTACTGGATCCATCCGGTTGATGTGGTTCCCTTCTATCCGCTATAGCCTCGCCATCATTCCTCTCCCTTGCCTTTCTATCGGCCTCGTCACTGACGTTTCTGTCCTTCCTATGGCGTTGTCTATGGTGCGATCTATCCCTTGAAAGCTCACTGCTATTTGTACCGCTTCTCCTGCGTCTAACGGTGCGATTCATGGTTTCATGAGAAGCGCTCCTACTACGTTCATCTGAGCTGCGATGGCGTAGGTGAGACCGGCGGCGGATGCGCCTGTCACCGCTTCCACCATACCCTTTACGATGGTCACGACCAGAATAGCTGAAGCTACGTCTGTGTCTCGATATGTGACGATTACCACGTCTTCTAGCATGTGAGCCCTCGCTTCCTCTGCTGCTTTCACTGCAGCTGTGGCGACGGTCATGACGCCTTGATCTGCGATCCTCACGATGATTATCTCGCTCTACCTTTTCAAGACTAGCTCTTCTGTGATCTGAAACGTCGGATGACTCAGAGTAGCTGCGGCGTTCTCTTCTGTGACGAAAGGCGTCCCGGCGGCTACGTCGACCCTCAGGCGAAGAGAAAGATTCATCTGATACGCTTCGCTCTCTTGATTCTCGATACCTGCCTCGTTTTATCTCTCTCCGAGCACTGCGGTCCCGGTAGCCTCGACGATGGTGATCTTGATTCTGTTCACGTTGCCCCTCTCTAGGGGAGATGCCCCTTATAGGCTTCCCATTCCTCGGCATCACGGATTCCGATGGACCAGATGACTGCGCCGTAACTACATCACGGCCGCTACGAGCCAATTCTTCATACTTCTTGAGGACCTGCTGCTGGTGTAGCTCTGCCTTTTTAATGATGAACAACGGGTCCTCCCTAAACTTGCTTAGCATGTTATCGAGCGTTCTTTCCTGCGTAGCCTCGTTAAGCAGCGATCCTGCTGCCGCGGGGTCTGCGATATCCCGGGAAAGCTCCCCGCGAGCACCTTCGATGCTCTTACCCAGCAGGTATTCTTCCTATAAACGCATACATACCACCGACGGCCCAACATACCAGGTTGTTGGTGTTATTCTTGGCAGCGGATGGATCCGCGTAGAGCCATTCGAGGCCTTCGGCCTCTATACGGCTCGCTGCCGTCCACTGGCGGTTGTTGTTCCGTACTAGCGAATCCTCAGCATCTCCCGCCATATTGTGTATTGCATAACAATTTGTTGTGTTGTATTAGATTTTGTGCAGACGTTGCCCGCGGACGTCTCCTGACCTTCCACAAGGGTGAGCCCGTATCGCGCAGGTGTCAGTTACACGTTCCACCAAATATCGCAGGATGTGGCGTATTTGGCACAGGTTAAGGGTGTCTATACCACGCATAGCGGTTTTGGCTGCAGGGAAGGCTGGTGTTTCGTCGGTCGGCTGTGTAGGCTTATCGTTAGACACGGAGCGCAGCGGGGTACGTTCCTTATTTTATGAATCTTCATGGCATACAGAGAATATACCTTTGGGGTGATCGTTCAGCTCTACCTGGAGGGCGTAATCATCCGTTATTTTGTGGTTTGTGTGTTTTAAAATCATCGAGCTACCGTGTTCAGACGCTAGACAGTGGCACTGCATCACCTTCGGGCCGTGTTTCGGAGCCGCCGTGAATCGGTACGGCGCCGTGTACATCTGGGGGCAAGCTTCAGACGGGCAGTTTGTAGAGCCTTTTGAAGCCGGCGTAATCGGTGCTGTCGATTGCTGGTGCTCCGCCAACGATGTCTACATGCTCACGAGAAATGGCGAAGTCTGTGTGCTTCGCAACATCATGGCCACACTAAATGGGATTTGTGGTGGAGAAGATGTGAATTTAATGGGATCTGAATCGATTGGCGACGTTGGCAGCGGTAATTCGAGAGACGATGCCTCTGCGAACGCTATGCACTCGGCGGTCCAAAACAAAATGAAGCCAACAGTAGAGTATATTAAGGGCTTTGGAAGTAAGCATATTGTAAAAATGAGTGTTGGTAACTCCCATGCGGCATTTTTGGCCTCCGACGGAACACTTTGTATGTCCAACCTTATACCATTTTTTAGTTACAACATGCAGATTGCACGGGTGACAACAGTTTTGGGCAATGCGGCACCAGGCCTAAAAACATCAAAAGCGACATGACTTTCATAACGTTTCCATCGAAAAGCGACGACGTTGAAGATATTGTCGACCTCCACAGGGTAGGTGGCGCTATGCTTTGAGATATTAAATGACGACTAACAGGTGGAATTCAAGGATCCAGATACCGAAATAGTGGACGTAGTTTGTGGTGGGAGGCACACATGTTGTCTGGATTCCAAAGGGAATGTGTTCACGTAAGTTTCAGTGGGTGGTCGGTGGCGATGTTGCGTCAGTTTCGGCGATGACTCGGGTGTGCAGCTCCTGCTAGGCGATACACGTGGAAGAACCATTCTTGAGCTTGATAAGTACAGAGATTTCAACAGAAAGCATACTCCTAACTCTCTGAGCTATACCAAATATACCTCCAAGGACAGGCACATGCAGTTCAATCCCATCCCCGTCAATCTAGTTGGTAAACTCCGAGAGTACAAGCATTATCTGAGCGGGACCTCTATATCGCTTGCGGCTGGAGATGATTTTACGATAGTCGCCGCGACGACCGGCGCCGAGAGGTACGCGTTTCCCACTGTGCAGTGTTATAGCATGCAAGCAGGGAGGGCACAACCCAGCTGATCGCAAGTGGCGGTAATCGATTCGGCCAATGTGCTACTGTTGATGTCAGGATGCACAGACCAAAGGTCGTGAATCTCCAAGGTACATTAACATTGGACGGACTAGTTTGTGGTGCCAGCCACTGCCTTGCCGCCATCAAGGATGGAAAGCTCCTTGGGTGGGGGAGCAACCAACACTACCAATTAGGCTTTGAGAGTGAGTTTATAAAGTGAGTAACGTAACATGTGGTAGGACGATGCAACATAACATCACCTACCCCTGTTCAGGTGGGAGAGCACGAACCAATGGGCAACCCACCGGAAGGATCGTCTGGTGAAATCCGGTTCGTCAGGTGCGCCTTTAACAACACAGCTGTGATAATTGCATGATTTTTATGGTTTATATTCGCTAAGGGTCACCCCCTAAGTTGCAAAAGGCTTAGCCTCCTAGGGGGCTCGAACCCCTGACCACCAGATTAAAAGTCTGGCGCTCTACCGACTGAGCTAAGAAGGCTCATGCAACGGTCACAAGTTTGAGTTCATTAGATGAATTAGAGCGCGATGTGTTGTCTTAAACATTCTTGTGTGCAGAGGCATAATTTTATAATATGGGTTGTGTTTCTCTTTTTCGGCGGTACTTTGGCACTTGCGTAAAGCAGCCAAACAAGAAGTTGTGTGTAATCTTTTCAGATGTGAACGACATCTATTTCAACCTGGCGCTTGAGAATTCTCTTCTGAGTTCATACGGTACGAACGACTTGAAAGAGAACACGCATGGTGCTCCTCTCCTCTTCTTCTGGAGGAATTCATCCAGTGTGATTATTGGCTGCAACCAAAATGTATGGTCCGAATGCAACCTCGATAACGTGAAGCGTGACAATGTGAACCTTGTTAGAAGGTTCACTGGAGGGGGTGCCGTCTACCAGGTATGGAGTTTAACATGTAGTTGCGGTGGATATGGCATCACAGGATATTGGTAACACCTGCTTCACTTTCATATCTCCAGTGGACAACTACAGCTTCGACCAGAACTCGAAGATAATTTGCGCCGCATTAACCAAGCTCATAGGTGAGATACTACGTGCATTGAATCCTTTACAGTGCCTTAGGTGAGACATGCGAGCCAAGTGGCAGGAACGATCTCTGTGTCAACGGGCTGAAGGCAAGTGTCTCTGATGTTGCATGCTATGCCAGCAGTTGTATATCACCTTGTGTATCATTGCACCATGACTATAGTACTGTATATTATGGTTTTCTGATGTTATAGCTGTGAAACGGGGCCTGTCACGTGTAGTGATTTGCAGCGGTTCCTGAATGTCGTTCACCAGGGAAATGATATGTTTATGCTTTTGCATATACATCCCACCCATTGTCTCACGCATCTCTTATACATGAAGTATTTACGGTTGTGTTTATTATCCATTGTAATGTTACTAATATGTTGTAGTTTTCAGGCTCCGCCTTCAAAGTTCACCCAAATGCAGCTCTTCACCATGGTGAGATGCATTTTGGTATTAATTATACATGGCATACAGGAACTCTGTTGATAAACATTAACCAGGGCTCCCTCGACAAGTACCTGACTCCCGACAAGTCCAAGCTGGATAAGCACAACGTCAAAAGCGTGAAGTCACGTGTGACTAACCTGTCAGCATTTAAGAAATCAATCACACATGAATCGGTACATCCAAGTTATAACATGCAACTAATAATTCCCAGGTATGTGAGGCTATCATCAAAGAGGTGGCCGAGCACTATGGTTCAAGTGCACAGGAGATCAAGCGGGTGAACATGAACTCCGAATACTGCCAGGTGCCGGCGTTCACGGATGTTTATAACAAGCTAGTGGTAATTTAAGACGGTATGTGCTTTATAACGCAATTCAGGACCCTAAGTGGATATACGGAGAGCGTGTACTGCAATACAAGTCGCTGAAACACCGCTTCGACTTTGGGTCGGTGGAGTTCTGTTTTGATTTGAACAACGACCGCGTCGAGAAGCTTTGGACATTTTCCGACTGTCTTAATGCGGACTTTATTGCATGGTTGAACGAAAATCTTAACAAGACGCCGCTTCGGTTCAGCGCTGCTGATTTTGACCGTGCCCTCGGCGGGTTGAGTAGGTTTCCTTCATGTATCACCATAACATTCCAGGCTATGAAGGGTACGATGATATGATCTCGGCTGTGCGCAGCTGGATAGTTGCCGAACTAACCGCGCTAGAGCCTGAAAGTATGCCGAAAGATGGCTCGTACGAGACAGGCTGACAACTGAACCATAATTTCATTATTCTATGTTAATATCTGTACTGAAGTAGTCACTAGATGCGATAGCTGCAACCTTCTGGGTGATGAAGTGTTTGGTGGCACCGCGCAAGGTCTCAAGGTCGGCGTTGAAGTTGCGTGGTACCCAGAAGATGGTGGGTTGCGTCTTGGTGGCAATGAAGTTGCCCATATACTCATAGTGACGAGTTAATTGGATTTTCTGGATCCATATAATTTTCAACTGCACGCTACTTACCATAATTGCGTTGTTCTTTTCCGTCAAAGTGGACTCCACTGTTCTTAGGCGTTCCTCGCTCGAGTTCAGCTGACTGCGGAACTCGTCTGAGATGGTTTTCAACCTTTCCTGCTCCATTTTCTCCAGCTTCGAAGCCACAATCTGCTCCTTTTCCATATGTTTTATAGTCTGTAGAAACATTACGATCGCAACAGCATAACATACACTCTCCTTCTCTCGTTCCTTGACAAGGGCGTCACGTGCCCGTTGCAGGTGGCCTAGTAAGCCGGTGCGTAGGATGCGTTTCTGGTTATCTAAGTTTTCTGCTGGCGTTTCTGGCTTCGGCCGCTTCTCCAAAACTACAGCGGTTTCCATGGCATCCTATGGCAACTTATCACTAATATGTACAGAACGCTAGCATACCTCCTCCTTGTTTTTTAGATCATGCGTCGACTCATTGGCTGTCTTTGTCGATAAGAGTGTGTTGGCGGCATCTAAATTGCGTGTGGAATCACCTTTGTTTTCTTACCACTTTCCAGCTGTGCTGAAATCCGCCGAATCGACAGCCTCAACGCGCGTCGCTCATGGAGAAGCGAGCGTATCTCCCGCCGCAATTCAAGCTCGGAGTTCATAATGTCAACACGGCCTCTGTCGTGATATAATGAGAAGTGTAACCGCTACGCTACTCTGGATGGGGAGCCGATCGTCAGGAGTATAGCATTACGTAAGTTACAGATTTTCTAATGTGTGCCAATCTGTGGCGTTAAATGTAGTCGTATCACCGGTGTCTTCGCCAGAGCTGTGGACCAGGTTTTCTGGAGCTAACATCACCGGAGTTTGCGGATCTTCTACGCGCCAGTTCGGCGACGGCGTATCGTGATGCCAACTAAAGTCTTTGACTGCCTTCTGTACCTCCAGCAGCTTGCCCTTTAAGCCCGAAGCCTGTTTTTCATGAACAAACGAACTATTTTCTTACCTCCAGGTGCTTGTCATACTCAGGATATGACACGTGATTCTTTGAGAAAACCATGCCACTACTCCTGTAATTCAGTTATAACACACATGGTCGTAGAACATACGATTCTATGATCGGTACTGTAACAGTGTCAACCAGGAATTTGCTGTGTTGGGAGCTTGCGATACGTAGCTGGCTGCAGCAGACAAGCACAGTAGATCCGGACATAGATTCAAGGATAACAGAGGCCCGGGATATACCTATCCTGAGTTCACAGTCAACAGCAATGGCTTATAACAAACCATATGATGGAGTCCTTCACATTAGACATGTAGACGGACTCCACTGCACCAAGGAGGACCACTCTGCACCGTTCCTGAATAGTTAGTGCTGATTATCAACTGTAATCCTACCAAATTCTTCAGAATAATCGTCCCAACGCCTTGCAACTCTTCTGCTGTCCTAACCACCTGGGTATCCACTGCTCCGTAGACATGCAGCTTCCCGTCGCTCAGACATACAGTGCAGTGGGAACTTGGCTCTTGCTTTGATCCATTAGCCTTATGACACGCTTCTGTAGGGGGGCACACTGCTGATACTGATTCTACCGTCTTAGCAGCTGGTAAGACCGCCTTCGGAGTCTTGAAGCTGAACGAGGGTCGTGTCGATAATATTTTCTCACGGCCCTCGAGAAGCTTTAATGCATTGGTAAGTGTCTGCAAGGCGTGAGTGTTGTCATGGCAAGGAGTTTAACCGTCATAGATATAAAGGTGCCCTATGCTATTCAACTCAAAGTAGAACGTGTACCGTATACCACACAGTGCCTGCTAACACAAGCTTCATATCTGCTAGATGTTTAGTACCTTGTAGGTTGCTGGGTTGCAGGACTCCGACGATGATACTGTCACATAATCCTTAATGCCATCGTTTACACGGCCCAGGAGGGATGTAACATCCTCAGCAGAACTACAATTGCGTGCTTCGTCGTAGAGTGCCTCGGCCTCAGCTAAGCTCAAGCAGGAGGAATAATCAGAGCTCATATCGTCGTTATCAACCTATTCTGACACATAATGCGCCAATATCCGGTTATATAAGACCTTAATTGCGTGTATCGTGTTACTGCGGAAGTTCGATCATCCGGATTTTTAGTACTGCGATACAAGATGATATCTGAGAAGGTGAGCTTGTGCCACTCCTTGGCCTCCGATTCTGGGCATAATCAGCAAACCTTTAGCTTCTAGAAGCTGCATAGAGAATATAGTTTCGTAAGACATAGTATGGGTACTGCCAGGGGTCCATATCGGGAACCTTACGGAGCACCATGTGAGGGCGTCATTACGCCCTGGTATCGAATGCCACTGCGGATTCTATTCCTTCCGGCAACGTACTTATCGCAAATGACTGTAATTTCCCCCACCCTTACGGCGTTGGCTTTAACCACCGCGGTGTTTGTGCAGGGTACACATTTCGTCCTTGAAGGATCGGAGAGACGTTGCTTCACAGCGCACGCAAGCCGTGGTGACCGTCTCACTGGGTGAGTTCTATCCTGAATTCAACGTTGTATATAAAGCGCAGGTCTGCTGCGTCTGTACCCGAAGGCAACTTTCTCAAGCCCTCTCTTTACAAGGTCGCCTCATCCATGTCCCAGCCATCTAGCAGTTCCATACTGAACATCCATAATCAGTTCCAGCATCAGGTATGTACTATAAGTCATCTATTACCAATACTATAGGTGGTTGAATCGGGCTACTATGCTTTGTGCGTTGAAAACATAACGCCCTCTCCAATTACGTTGGTGTTCAACTACCGGGTGGAAACAGGGCTCAACAAGGACCTATCGCTCCTATCGACGGTTGATGATGCGAACGACGTGTTGCGGTTTGCAGAGAAGCTCCTGGAGAACACGCACATCATTGTTGACCGGACAGAGGCCTACAGCTCGCGTGAGCAATTGTACTCCAACATTATTGAGGAAATGAACAGCAGGATCATCAGGTGGTCATCTTGTCAGATGATATTCCTCATATGCATCTGCTTCTTCCAGATATACTATATCAGCTCTTTCTTCGAGGTGAAGAGCTTGGTCTGAGCCGTCTGCATTACCGGAGAGTATTGCAATTCGGTCATATCCACGTCAACATAAATATAATGGAAATTATCGTTTAGATGTATTTGTGCGGTAAATGTGTCTACAAATGGTGGATTTTTATCCATGTACACCGCCAATGTAGATAAATGTTTTCTTAGTGTTACTAACGTCGAAGCAGTTTGCCCTGTTCATGGTCCTTGCATCGCCCCTCGTGTTTCTAAGGGCATACTCAAAAGTCCTCATCGAAACTGATGGCAGATTCTGTTAGCTGTGGCGGAAGTGGATTGCTCTGTTTCACCTTGGTGGCAGCCAATTTCACCTCAACTACCGGTTTGCCCATCCATGCAAGGTCGGCATTCACTCGATAGGCGTCAGCCTGTCCTGCGATTAACAAGCACTGGTTCACACTACTCTTGACGTAGTCGTTCAGTTGATCTGTTTGCATGATGTGAAATGAGAATATGGGCTGCAAACCCACCTTCGCTAATGCCAAGTAAACCCAGAGGAAGTACAGCCTTGCAAAATTCGACTTCCAGTTTAAGTGCTTCTTCGAGAACCGATAACAATACATCCCTTGATAAACGTAGATTGAGATGGTGCAACACTGAGGATGCGAATTTAAGATGGATGCCAATATCCTTTTCGACCATCTTCATCGCAGCCACGAACGTGGGCAACAGGCTTTCCTTCTCAAGATAGGCTCGGATTATGCCGAAGGAGCATCGGAAAACATGCTTCGAGATACACTGTAGAACTACCTTCAGGTAAAAGCATTCTGCATGCGTGAACTTCGACGATAACCACTCCATCTTTTCCTTGCCCTGAGAATAATGATGACGAAGCCATATGTAATTTACCGTAGTTTTATCACCGGATGTCGGGAACAGCAACGACATCAATCCGAATACTTCGCTGTGAATGTTCTCATATGAGACCTGGAAGCCGTAGAACGCGCGCATCTCTGGTACTTGTACCTCGGAGAGCATATCAAGCGTGAGAACAGCGGGTCTTGCCGCCTCAGAGCGGTCTCTGCAGCCTGTTATACGCCAGAAAACGTAACTTACAGGCTGGAGTGATACATTAGCAGCTTAACAATGCACTTCTGCAGGTCTTGGTGAATTTGAGACACAGCATCACGGTCGTCGGAGAAGCGAAAATCTTCCGCAGCCCAGAAGTTATTTTCAATTTCTTTGTACAATTCCTACCAGAATATGGCTGTTTCAATGCTATGACGTACCCAAAACACATCGTACTCGATGGGAAACATCACCTACAATACGTCACGATAGGCAAGGGACGACATACCCAGCGATTTGCGTTTTCCTTCAGCAGGGACTCATTCATCTGGTCGCAGCCTATTTCCTGCGGAGTTAAGTATTGAACAGAATTCAAATCCATCTTAGATATCAGGTTATTGGCTTAATACTTCTCTTAGACAAACCGCAGCGCGTCTATATAAACTCGCGCAGTATTAAATGAAGCGATTTATTAATACGCTGTAACGGAACAACGTTGTAATGATCGGATTCCTGAAGGTATGATATCTGTATGCTTCCTCATATATCACTATGCTGCTAGAGTTCTCCGGGGCTGGTGCCCCCTTATCACGGTAGACACTTAGGATTCGTTCACGCGAAGTGCCGTCATATAGTCGTATATATGCAGCATCATATTGCTTTAATCATATGTACCCGAAGTTACGACGATTTGGGCGAGGGTCGTGCGAAGGTGTGTAGGAGTATCCGACCCCGTTGTATTGCGTAGAAATTCGTCATTACATGGCACGACTACTAATATCCCACATAATAAACAATATACGATTGCGACGTTATGCGTCACTAATGAAATTGGATCGCAACAAGGGCTACCATCGTAGTGTTATTTTGAGACGTCTCGCTTATTGGAGCTGGGCTGCTTATATGGCTTCAACGAAGCACATAACACAACTATGACAAGCGATTGAAACACGATGGCAGACTTCTGCCGCTTTATTGAGGTTGCGGCGGATGGCAGTGATCGAGAACTGCTCGCGAGGCTTCGTAGGGAGCTGGCGCAGGAGAGCGACTCTTTTGGGATATGCGTCCAGGCTCTCAGCCAGATGCTCGGGCTAAAGCTCGATGAGCTCATTCTCTACGACCGCACCTTTGTCATGAAAGATGACATAGTTTCGATATACCTTTCAGGAGGTCTACCGGATGGAGTGTCCGATATGATCGTGGAGTTGGAATCCCAGGAGTCGAATCTACATGCTGTCGCTCTGCAGTTCGGTAAACTTCTCAAAGAGCGTGTTCAACATGGCCTCGACGATGTCGTTCAGGGCCTCGACGGCGCACCGGCAAAAGATCTGTACAGCAGAAGCATAGCATGCCTCCTACGCATAAACATGTGCGCTCTTAAGGTCGAGTGCGACATTAGGCGCCGATTAGGTGATGTGGGTGCGTCAGATATTGATTTTATCTTGGACGAGACTGGTACTTCGCTCTGCGAGTTGCTAAGTCAGTGCTGCATCATCTTGTGCATATTCGGTGCGGAGGAATCGAATCTCTTCGATGACATCAAGGATATACAGGAAACATTGTTGCGCTTGGTTCCAGAGCCGCTGATTTTGCACATTATTGGTGCATTTGCTGCTGTTGCGTTCGACAACAGCTGCCTTTTCTCGCTTCACAGCAGGCGCATATTCGTGGAAACTTTAGCGGCTATTCTGCCGGAGTTGATAGATCGAATCGCCCTTTTCAATCGAATGGGCATGGACGGGGATATGGACCTTTACGTATCACGACGATCCATATTGGATTTCGCAGAGTGTGGCACTACAAGCTTGGGTTCTACATGGAACACCACCCATATTAAAACACCACCACGCGGAATGGTCAGTTTTGATAGTGTACTTCAGCCCGTCATGGATGATCTCTACGATGTGAGCTCACTGATCAGCATAGAAACACCGGACTGGGACTATGCTGTAGGGAACTTCCCGCGAGTTAGAACGATATCGTTGCTTCTAGACTTTATCCTGATCTTCATAAGGGTTGCAAGTGACGGTACTGTTGAAAAGCACGTGCTAGGTTGGCTTGATGCCCTGGTCAGCAAGCCAAGCTTCACACAGGCCTTCATGCCCATATTCTCTTCGGGGACCACCACTAACTTCCCTAAGATACTGGAGCTCTCACGGATTTTAGGAAAGGACATATGTGTGTCTCACCATATTCTAAGTGTTTGTGACAAGACAGAGGAGGCTTTAAATATGATCAAAGTTGCGGGTCCCAATATTATCATGTCCGACACGATTAACAGGCCCAAGATACTCCAGTTCATGGTGGAAGGTGTATCGAAACAACCACAACCATTCATCCAATGTTGGTGTGATTTGTTGAAGCCGTTGGTGGTTTCCACAAATGATGACACGGACACCCCTGACTGCGTCAGCGCGTGGTCGGCCAACATGATAATGGATGGGCCCATAAGTGAAGTGGGAGACATTCTTCTGGAGGCAGTTATACCCCACTCTCTGATGCGAAACTTTGGAGACGAGTGTCACCCGGATGAGGACAACGTACATGCCTGTACGGCCAGGCAGCTCATGGTGCTGCTCTTCGAGGCCCTGGGCAAAAAGAGGGTAGCGAATAAGCTGAACAGGTTCATAGATGCAACCCATCGTCTAATGCAGGAACCACTCACTCTGGAGAGTGTCCAGGTGTTCGAGTTTGCAATGTTCAGCATGTGGCTATTAAAGACGTACGAGCTCAGTGTGCGGAATAAGAAGCTCCACGCATATGTTAAGGAGGTAAACGAACGCACGCTGAACGACGCCATTGAGATGTACGATGCAGGGCACGTAAACGATTTCACCAGCGTGCGGCTTTTGGCGCTGGAGACCATCAAGAAACGCATACGGGCAAGCAGGCTCAGGAACAAGGTCGAGAATCACGAAGACTGGTACGATGACCACCAGCTTAAAGAAGCCAACACTTTGGATTGGGATAGATACTACCGGGAATTTGGTGACGAGATGATAAAACAGATGACGGAAGCTGTATTAGAGTGCCCTCTGGTAAAGGGAGTGGCGCCAACTGTCGCCAATGGCACTACGTCCGGCGCTAACGTCAATAGATCTAGGAAGGCGTGTCGTAAGAATGTGGAGGGTCTACAGAGGATTAGTCCTGATGACGGCAACAGAGCTGCAGTGTCTGAGTTTATGGCCCGTGCCAAACGTCTGATGCATATGCACAAACTTAACAACACGGAAAGTGTATCTGAAGATGTGTATGCTACTATTATGGCCGTCGTTACGCATTTCAACGTTAAGGAAGATGAATGTACCGATATCTTTAAGCTCATGCTACACAGTTGCCCTCTACCTCTCCTCCACAGGGTGATTGGCAGCGGTGTAACAACGCTCAACGTCGCTTTAATGAAGGCGATAATGAATGACCCTCACGAGCGATATGCTGGTCTCGTGTGTGCAATGATGGGCATGGCGATAAATCTCAATATCATTTCGGCGGCGAACGTGGGTATCATCGTCAGCCTCATGCATCTTATAGCCAAGGCCGTGTGGTCGCCCATACTTTTCGCGGAGTTGGTGTCAGAGGACTATGAATTGGCAACATTGCAGAATTTTGTCGTCTTCACAAATGGGCTTACGTTGACATCACACGCGTTCCTTGAGGCGCGTTGTTCAATGAATTTGGGCCTCTTGGAGACCTATCTGCAGTATGATGTTCCCTATGCGACTGTTCCTGTCACACAGTTCGTGCAGACACAAATGTTACGGCTCATGGAGGTGCGCGCTGCGCAGTTTAATATCATGTTTAGCGGGCATCCGGACATACAGCCAGACTCTCCTGCCGCCACGGGTGAGCTTAATACGCTTGACTTGATAATTGTGAGCACGCTACAACTTTTATTCATCCCCACCACACCTCCGGAGCCCGTTAGCCAGAGGCGTCGCGAGAGGGAGGACAGCGACGTGCTCCAGTGGAACCTTGTTGGGCGAGAGTGCTCCATCGCATTTAAGACCATTACGCTTTTGTTGAAATGCTTCTGCCAGCTTACGATGACGAAGCTAATGTTCATTGTCGAGCACTTTATTGGAGTCGCCGCAAGGATCAACGGAGACTCGCACTCTAAGGCCCGTCAAAGGATATTAACGGACGACAGTATGTTTAACCCGGACGCCATTGAGTATTTGTACCAGGTCTACAGGAACATTGCTAAGGGTTCGGGTGGTGTGAAACCGCGCCAAGATCCCCATTGTGCAGTGTTCTGACCCAGGACCTGGTGCGCCGACTGCCGCGTGTCTTATATTGATCTCGCCACGGGAATACACCTCTCTAAGTTGCACCGTTATGTCACACGAGCTAATGTATATTACAGTCATGTGGTTAGAGTTTGGTTGCGATATTTTCACACATAGTTGCGTCGCTGCGGTTTAAAGTGGCAAATGTTCGCAGTGCCACACAAAATTCATTTCATTGGCGGTCTGAGGCATCCTCTACCGCTTATCCAGGTTGCAGGGGCATGTATCCTACGCCGTATAATATTGTCTATGCGTATATGATACAGCAAAAAAGTGTCTACTCTGCGGCTGCAACCTGTTTCCGCTTTCAAAAGTGCGGACGTGGAATGGGTACACTTCCGATGCTTTGTTGTGCTTTTCAGGGTTCTATTTGGTTGGAGATTAGCTATCTGTGTTCAACTCATGGATTTCACAACGTTTGACGTGTTTACTGAGCCTACAAAACAGGTGCGCAATTTCAATTTATCCGAATAGCATGGCATCTACAAAGGTGACCTCTTAGGCTAAGAATTTACAGGTGTACTATGACTTGGATCTTACTTCTGATCCCACAAAGCAACTGGTCGGCTCACAGGGTGAACATGCACATACCACTAACTGTAGGAGTAGGGTAGGCGACTTTGTCCCTTAAGGCATGGTAGAATTGTAGGCCTTTGAATGCCCTGTTGGGACCAATTAACTACAAGATGTTCAATAATTCCCAGAGTTATCAGCTCATCCATTCTACTGACGCAAATCGATTATTTTAATCTCGGATGGAAATTGCGGATCTATAACTCAATGTCATGCTGTAAACTCTTCGATGGAGATACCACCCTGTTCAATTTTCCTAGTTCGTATGAGGATGAGTGCATTTGCAACATCATACAGATCCTCGAGAAAGTGCTACTCGTCGCATTCATGATGCAATATTCCGCTGAATGTCAGTGTCAAGGTGCAGTGCCCCACCTATGTGTACGCCGGAAGATTGTCAGTAATGTGAAGGACGTTATTTGCATCGCCATGCTGTTGAATGTGCACTGGTGTGACACCAGCGCCGGAAACCATCTTATCTATGAAAGAAACGTTTTTTACCATAGTAAAACAAAAATGGTTCTCAATGATCCGAGACGTATTATAAGGTGAACGGCCAGCAATTGTTTTATACAACCATCTATTTGTAGATTTCGCCATAAATTTGCCACAACTTTTCACAATTAAACATGAATACGCAAAATTGAGATCTCTTCATGGGCACTAGAGGACACGCGATCGTCGACGATTACTCATGCAATACATAAACCTAGGATACATTGGTCATTTCTCGTTAATATTTGTCATGGTGTATATTAGACATGGCATTTCTTCCGCTCTCTAGTCTCAGCTTCCCCATACCCGTCTCACAAGTTGGTTGCAGAATCATCCCCTGCATCTACCAGCACTATGTCCCCTATTCCTATATGTGCTTGTGTCTGGTATGATATTTGATCACGATTTGTATCCCGTGTCATCACGCGTGGTGCAATACGGGCACACCTCTGGAATCATTATCTCGCTTTTCATTATCCTGGTAAGCGATTCTTATTTGCACGGCTTGTCATGCTTCACTTGCTATGATTTTCCAGTTATACCAGGCTAATTGCCCGCTTTCTGTATACTGCCTCGGTATTATGGCGTTTACCGATCACGATTTCATCCGTACCGACGGTCTGGCTGAATGTCATATTCCCATGGTCAAAAAATCCTGTCTTTCACCTTATGTCTATACCCTTTCCTGTAACCTTTGAAACCGATTTACCTGCCTAACACTACATTCAGGCGATGCATGACTGCGTCGTGGCGCCTCGTGTACTTTACTAGTACAAAGTTCTTGGGCTTATTTGCCAGGTGACCCACGTAGATATGCCTTTCACATTTACGGCGGGTAGCCTCTTAGCACAGCAAAATTATGCGAAAGGATAGATCGGTTGTCTATTCTTTAATCGTAATTGGCATTGATGACCAATCAAACTATAGGGTGTATTCGTTCCATATCATACTGTAGGTGAGAGATGCGCAGCATGTCGGATCTCCTACCTGTAACCGTAATGTCATACAATGTTCAGGGACTTCCCAATTTATTGTTGCGCATTGGAAATCTCTCTGAGCGGCTGAATCACATTGCCAAATATATTCAAGATGTGGTCAATAAATATGGGGTAGATATCCTCATAGTGCAAGAGTTGTTTTCAGCCAAGCTCTACAAGAAGATAAAGAAGCGCTTGGAATCCATTATGGCATATGACACTCGTTCCACGAAGAAAGTGGATAGTGCTGACTACTGGGCTGCCATTTCGAAACCCATATTTTCCTGGTTTAGCCTCATACAAGGTGGTGTAATGATCTTTTCTAAACACCCAATAGTTGACAAGATGCAACTCGTATTCACACGAGGGTTGCATGCAGACAAATTGGTATCAAAAGGCGCAGTTTTAGCACGAGTGAGGATCAACGACCGCCTCTTGGATGTGGTTGGCGTGCATCTACAGGCCCATGATGGCACACAGGAACACAACACAAGGAAAACGCAAGTCGCCCAACTTGTTGAATGGCTATCGTATAAACCTATAGGAACATTTCCTAAGGTTCCCCAATCTAGAGCTGGAGGAAATGTGCCCCTAGTAATTGCAGGTGATTTAAACTCTTGTTTCATACATGATAAGGATGAGGCCAAAGAACTATTGGACAGCTTTAAGGCGGTTGCCGGCCCGATCTTCGACACTAAAATGCCCACGGCCTCGTATTCTACCCTGACTAACGACTTCTGTGACTTCCAAAATAAGGAAATCACCTATGATCATGTCTACGACTATATTTTGACAGGCCCATCGGTAGAAGTTATACAACCCCAGAGAGTAGTTACAGATAAGATGGGTTCGCCTCTTGCTGTGCACAGGCGTACAATGTGGTTTATTAAGACTGGTAAACGTAAAATCAACCACGCCAGCGATCACTTCCCGGTCTATGCCATCCTAGGCCTAAGGCCGTCCAAATTCAGTCCAGTGAATACAAAATGATCACTGTACACACCGTGGGTACACTAAACGTTGGGTTAGGTATAAGACATACCTTCAATTATATCGTAAGCAATAGGTATCCATCCCCTCCGCATGCATATAAAGGCGTAGATCAATCTAAGTCCTCCAATCCTTCCAATTCTCGGCGGTTTGGTGCATTTTATACATTAGAGTCTATATTTGCACATTATATGCTGACGAATTGGTGGGTTAGTTGTTGATACCATGGGACCCCAATTGTGGGTATATACAGGGAGAGTAATATGCATAATACAAACGGGAATAAATGGACATCTTTTGTAAAACGTTATATACTGCGATAATAGAGCATTTGACAACCAACTGCCGTGGTTTCGAATTTTGTTGATAGAAGTTAGAAGAAGAAAAGTCTCCGCTGCAGATCTCACAGCGGGCCCCATGCACTTCAGTCACCTAATGGATATACATCCTTCTTCTATTCGCTAGTTTGTTACGTATATCCGATGGATATTCAGTAGTGCTACCAACCTTTGAAAGGTAAAAGTCAGTATTGTTACATTGATATTAGAAAGTGGCCTACAGTGGTCGTGCTGATCCACGGAGGACTTACTGTTCTGTGGAATACTGGATCATATTACTCATTAAAGTAATGGTTACTACATTTTAGATGCATTTAGTAATTCTGAGTTGAGGATAATTCACAATTATGTGGCATTAGGTATGATGCTTTCCACGCTAGTACGTTGTATGTAATAATCACACCAATACGATGCTGTTGCATAATGTGACAAGCTGCCTGAGGAGGGAACCGTTTTTCTACGGCCATTGGTAATGGTTCAGGGGACTATTAGGAGGGAGTCTCTAGTGTAATACGTCAAAACGGCTCTGCCTGTCTTCCTCTATTTAGGCAAGCGGATTTGCAATTTTGACCAACATTTTCAACCTGGGAGGGATTCAAGATTCGTATATGTGGCGCTTAAGGTTTTCGATAGTTACCTCATCCACACAAACAACCATATTATTGTGTTTTCCGAGAAAATTTGAGGCGAAGCTGCTGAAGGTACGGCTTCGCCTACTAGGAATCCCACGGGCTGGATTGGATATTAAACACCATTCCATTTTCGAAGGAGGATATCATAATCACAGGAAAGATATACTTGTGAATGATTACTTTCAAGTGCTTATATCCCATCAATATATTTAACCTAGGACACTATAATGATGTTCTTGTTTCAGCTGCCACGCACCCGATACAACATGTGTTTAGGGATTTAAGGGCACTATATCATTGGTGAATGTCACGCAAATATAGGAGTCTTATCACTTCTACCAAGTGCATTCAATGTGGGTCTGTCAGGGGCATAACAGACAAGGTGCACCCCAGGCTGACAAAGGTGACTCCTTCCTGCGGTATGTAAATTCTGGTATAAAGATGTGGAGTCGGCACCACTGTTACTTGGATAAAGCATCCACAGCTGTGATATACGGCCCAATAATGATTTGACCACCGGGCCTCTCACCAAACTCTTTGCCGGGCGCATAGAGAAAATTACCGGATATTCACGACTAAAATACATATATTAGATTTGTCTGTTAATTATTAAAAACATGGTGTGAACATGCCGATAAGGGGAAACATTAGGTCGCTTTTCCTTTAAGGCTTGAATGCAATCTAAATGCGCGATCGCAACAAATTTGCAATTTTAGTGTTGTATTGAGAGGTTGACACAAGGCGTGTGGAAACTATATTATACGATTTTGCAGGGTAGCCACTTTATATACTGTTACATGGGGAGAGGTCCATAGCCGAGAATATCCATGAGACATCAAGCGTCGTCCCGTAACCCTCAAACTTGTAGGGCGATACCGTGATCTCAGATGTTTGCATTTCGTGCCATTTCGCAGTGTTTTCTTCCAGCTGTTGCAAAATGGACTCAATTTCCTTGGTCTTCTTTACTAGGGCAATTGACTGATAGAGAGGTGAGACTATAATCTTTAAAAAGGCGGTTTGCGATTTTGCTACTTGATCGTGGTGGGTACGATCACATAACGCAGATATTGGAATCCCAAGGGCACTTTCCTCGTCACCTTGAGAGTAGAACTCTCCCATTAGTCGTTCCACCCACTCCAGACTGCTCTCCCACAGCATGGTAGGCGCTGATACGTCGGCGGCCTTTATTAGCATTTTGCTTGTTGCCGCTCTGCTCTTTGGATCATTGAAACTGAAGTCGGCGTCCGTGCATTTCATGTTAAACTGTGATACCATCTGGAAATGATCCACCGTATCGGTCGCCAAGATGAGTTCGATCATTTGGGACCTGAAGCTGTCATGCTCGTGGACAGAAAACAGATTACAGTCGTGAATACGTAATATCTTAAATGTACAAGCCGCATGGAAATTTTCCAAAACCGAATTGTCGTTGTAGATCTGGGCAATTGGGTGGTGTGTTCGAACGAAGAACGCATTATTACGAGCGGGGTGTCCGACATCGTGCGCTAATGCAGACACGACCATCACCGCCTCTTCCAGGATGGTCATCTTATCTAAAAGTCCGATGTAATTTGCCAGACACATAATCTTTTGGGCTACCATTGCCCCATGGATTTTATTGTGGTAAGGCACGTCACGGTAGAGACCCTCCAGCACGCTCAAGAAGTTGAGGATCGTACTCTTTTCAACGTTGCAATGCTCCCCGTACCTTGCTAGCAACCCATAACCCAACGATATAAAAGGCGATTTGGCTGTCTGAAAGTATTTCAAAACGTCGAAATTCCAGTGGGATATCAACGATGACCGGTCCATGGCCGTGATTGCATCCATATCGCTCGTAGAAAGCGGTTTATAGGTAATGGAGAATTCTCTCTCGATTTGTGACCCCAGATCCATGTCGACTGTTTTGATAGATGCCAACGCTCGTATGCTAAGGCGTTCCTTTGACCCCCAAACATAAGCATCCATAACCTCAAGTTGGTTATCTCGTATATCCAGGTCATCATAGGGCACCGTGTAAAACTTTTCTCCCGAACGCATCATATTCATACAATCCTGAAGGGTATGCATCAGTTTTAGACTATATTGCTGCACTTTAGCAAGCTGCGTGTCAACTGGACACTGCACATTATGCCTTGAGACGCCATCGTACCAACTTTCAGGAGCCGCTGTATCGTGGACATCGGGTTTCTCTGTATCCTTGGCCTTTATCAGTTCACTTGCCCACGCCAAGAAGTGCCGCCGCAATTCGAATTCCTTATTACACCCAAACCAGAAACAACAAGCAACGATTGCTGCATAAATGAGTATCTTTAATGCCCTAGGTACGATTGGAATCCGGTAAATCATTGAACCTACCCGTATACCCAGATGATAGGGTGAGGCTGCATCAAAAGGGTGGTAATAATGCCCATGAGATGGAATGCCACGTGAGATATATGGGCCACTATGCTCCAGCAAGACCTACAGATGCTATATCTATCGCATTGAAACCAACCTCAGCGGCAAAAATAGATCCATAATCACTATAATACCCAAACCAAAAACGAAATTCGATGCCCACAGTATGGCCCCTATAGTTACCACTCTATAGCTGTTCTTCGTGACGTCAGCCGAAAGACCCTGGACCACGTAGTTCAACGTAACCCAAAGAGCCATTATCTGCAGCAGATGTATGAGGGGTGATGACAAACATACCAGAGAATATGACACATAGCAGCTGTACTCACCCAGATGTCGTAGGCAACGGAACCATACACCCGCCGTCAGAATCAGCAGACCACACGTTACAGTGGTGACGACATTAAATGCATTCATAATAATGGATTCATTGTTCCCTACAAACTCTGAACTTCCTGCCAGAGATGTTACAACTGCCCACGTCGCTAACGTTACAGCCAACACCACTGCATTTGCCACAACATATCGTTTGTGCATGATACTGCTTACGTTCAGCCCGTATAAGCGTTCAACATCTGTTTCCTTGAATGCTTGTGCGTATGTACGGTTTGAAAAAATGCCGGCGCTGTCATATACAAATGGTGGTGGCATGGAGTAGCAAGAGGGCATTCCCTTAATGGTCCTCCGATGTGTTCCGCTGTTATAGTACATGTCCAAGCTATTTTCTAGCGCGCTGAGCACCCTAGATATTGCAGCAAGACACTCTTCTCCATTAATCAAGCGTCCAAACACTACAGGTCCCTGGAAAACAACACCGAAAGGATGATCGAGGCCCATCACGTGAGATATGCCAGAGTTTGGATTTGGCAAGTCCTTCGAGGCATCCATCTCAATTGATGGCGACTGAAGCGAGTATGCCGCATTAGAGCCCATCTCTCCATTATCGGACACCGTGATAACGTGGCGGATGTTATCCGCCATTGTGGCGCATTAAACCTGTGTTTCGAAGACGCGGGGGTTAACAACTACATGTAGTAGACACCTATGATAACTCATGTGATACCCAAGCTTTGGAAGGTGTTGTGTACAAAGCCTCCTGAGGTATACATTCCTAGTGATCAACGGAATTATTGTAAGACACCGCAACCCGTATATTCAGTGAGCACGATTAGCACACCAATACAATTCCCTGTGGACGGTTGGTATTTGATACTCTGTGTATTGCCGTCGTCAAAGTCATTCGTGATCCGTAATCCATGTACTATGTGTGACGATAGACAACGCTCCTATATCCTCACGATGACGAATAACCAGATAAATTAAATATGATACAACTCCACACTATTCCAAATACATCACGTATGACCTATCATATGGGTTTCTAGTCTCCTAGGTAAGTTCAATGCTGCACGATCGGCACCAACCTAGTTGATAGCATTGACACTTACTAGGACGTTTTCGATTGGAAGCCTGTCACAGAGGCAGTTAATACGGGAATGTGTACCGTTATTACGTCTGTCTACGGGCCAGATCCTCTAATGTGCAGGGCCATGGGGTCTCCGCAACTTGAAGGCAAGTGACGGAATACACGAAAGACGACTGGCTATGTATACATGCATTCACACATTAATCGCAGCGTGAACACACGCACTAGAGGTGCAAATGCATCATACTATGCATCCTCGGAGGATGTATTCAGCGTCGCCACGACGCTAGTTAGTACACACAGATGTGCGATCCTGAAGCACTCATTTAGAGAGCATCATGATGGATGCTTACGACTGTAAGATGTACAAAACCGTGAAGGTATTCATTGGTTTCATCCCTAGTGTTGTAACGGAGGTGAGAACTTCGTGATTCCTACCATTGTGGAGCAGGAAATGTTGGAATTGGAACTGTTGAAGTTGGGGAAGCTTTCTTCCCTCTTCTACATACCTGATCTAGAGCAAGAGTCGCGTGGTTGGGCATTCGTGACTTTCAGCGAACGAGAAGATGGCCTAGCAGCAGTTGAGGCGATCAATGGCGTCCCTTACTTTGAGGTACGTACTTTCACACGGCACTCTGTGTTACCCAACGCACTGATATCTACATATCATGATATGCACTTTACAGTTTGTGTAGGGATCAACGGAGCCATGCACGGCTTCGGTAGTCACCCCTTCAAATCCGCTGGAATATGCGAGAATGACATGCCAACCGTTTACCGGACCTTTGACTTCGCCGCAATTTTGGCAGCAGTTCAGAACATCTGACGGTGTTCCGTACTACTACAATATGAGAACTGGGCAAACCCAATGGGAATGCCCCGTGGAAATCGAGCATCAGACGATTAGGTATCGGCATGGGTGTGGTGGGCATACTACATTTGGGCCGCCCGGGTCAAATTTATTCGTATTTCATTTGCCTGCGGAGTGGGGTGATAGAGATCTCGTGCACCACTTCCGGGGTTTTGGCTCCATAATAAGCGCACGTGTGCAGAGGGACAGCTCCGGCCGGAATCGGGGCTTCGGTTTCATCTCGTACGACAATCCCCACTCCGCTCTCAGGGCCATAAAGAGTATGAATGGATTCAAGATAGCTGGTAAATACCTAAAGGTTCAGCTCAAGAAGGGAGAAGAGCAGTTCTTCGATCCCGGCTTCGACGACTACACGAACAGTCCATCTGACTCCGACATTGCGGGCTCGAAGGCAGGATTACCCAGGGGAAGCAGCCATAGTTCATCTCATCAGAGCAATACGGATTCATTGGACCGCATGCTTCAGTCTGACTGCGGTATTACCTCGAGCTCTCAGCCGAGTCAACAGCTTAGCCGCACCACCTCACAGGCCGCACATCAAGATAGTTTCGGTGACAACAGTGATACGCCGCTCCAAGGCGGAGGTTATCAGGAAGATTGCACCCGAGGTGCTACGGACCACGAAGTGATATAATATTAGGAATTTGACCGAAGTAATTTCGTCTACGATACCAAGCCGCCCGTCTGCGACTAATCTTCGACATTACATGAGGCGCTTCCGGAGGTCACTGGTCAGGGCTCCCAAGCCGATAGCAGTGAAAAAATTAATGGCAAACCTGATGGTCGCAGGGTTGTCACTCGGGAACAGGCCGGTAAGGTGAGGCGTCAATTCTGGATCATGCAGCTTTTCGTCGAGCTGTTTCATGCCCATCGTGTGGCATAGCTCCTGTAATATAATCTTTATGAAAATACGACCGCTTGAAGTCGTTCCAGACTCACTTAGCACAATTATTGACAGTACCGACCAGTGCATTGCGTCTGTTGCCAAGAGATGCGTGAAGAACTTAGCAACATTGCGTAGCTTTGCAGTCTCCAGGCGATGCACTAACTGGTACTGTTTTGCAAAACACTCTTTAAAATTCTGTGAATACACTATACGCAGCTTGGAGAGTCGCTCCGCCTGAAGAGCGTAGAACGGCTGAAATGTCCGTTCCATTGCGCAGCAGTCGATCAGCATGGTGCAGACCTCCATTTCGTCGCCTTCCTTAATGTTTAGCTTCAACAGCTTGTGTACACACTCTTCATAGTTCAAGGATGACATAATACAGAGGTAGACTGTCTTCCGCAGGTTGACTAGGTCTTGGCTGGTGGAGTCGCGGATCACTGTGGTTTGGCCTTTAGACGCCTGCGTTGAACCGCTATCACCTTCATTTTCCGCGCCCGAATCTTCTCCCTCAACTTCGGAGTCTGCACTGGAGTCGCTTTCGGCTCCTTCAGCAGCTTCGTCATCGGAAGTGGCAAGGCCCATCAGCTGGTTACGGATGCGGGTCCACTTAGCCTCCTCCAACGAGTATACTTCAGGATCAACAGGTTTGAAGACATTGAGCATTTCGTCGGCAGTTATGCTATCGTCCAGGAAGTCCATGTCATGGGTTATCTGATCTTCAAGTTCCACCAGCTCAAGTTCGGGTCTGATGGCTGGGTGGTCGCTGAACTTATTTCTGAAAGATTTCCACAAGGCCTCAATAGTGTATTGAGTCTTCTTATCGATTTTACCGGAGCTCAGAATCTGTTTAAAGCGGTCGAATATGGCCTCGAAGGCCTGTTTGGCCTCTTCAGCAAGAAAGTTTCCAACGTCCTCCAGGAAGCCTACCGCTACGGAGACTGAGTCATCCGTTGGGTTTTCCAACAAAATCGCCAAGAACTGTAAGGCCAGCACTTCGTGCGCAATGCGGTAGTTTACGAGGTGTGCGAGGGACTTTGCCACCGTTTGACAGAGAATGCGATCGTTCTTCCTGAACGCCCGGCGGAACTGCAGGATGATCCGCCTAAGGACCAGGTTACCGATTTCAGGTAGCTTGGAGTTGAGTACAGACAGGAATGATACATATATATCTGTAAATCCTGGGGACGCCATTTGAGCTCTGATCCAGCTACGAGCCAAAAGGCCCCGCCCCCGAATCAGGTTGCATTCCAACATCTCAACAACCAGATCTGCAACGTTGGAGCACGTAAGTTTGTTGACCACTGCGTTGATCCTTTTCTTTAACTTATCCCACTCCTGCCGTTGGTACTCTACCGAACCGTCAGCTGCCACCTCGCGGCGGAGTGCAGCGAGCTTAAATGGAGGAATATATATTCCTCCCAACTTCCCTGCAGGGTTTGGTTTGGCAGAAGCCTGCCCATGAGCACCGACATGGTTATTGTCTGAGTTTTTCGCGGTCGAATCCTCTCCATTCGAGAGGCGAATCTTTGTGACGCGACTTTCGCCAGGCGAATGAGAGAGGGAGCGGCGCAACCTTTTGTCTTCGCACGAGTCAGTCATTCTTGTAGGTTCGTATACCTGAGAAGCTGCGATACTTCGACCGGACAAAAAGCAGACGCGGCCGTCAAGGGATGAGTCACGGCGGTACGGCTAATAGACGACTAAATGAGTACTACCCCGTAAATCACACTTCCCACACTTATGACGAAATAAAACAACCTGCGATGTAAATGGAAGGTGTCTGATTTGATCATGGTTACCCCTAGGAGGCTTTGTGGGACATAAGATATGGAATCACAGGAAAATTTGTGCACCCTTTCATCGAAGTATGCTATCAGGTCATAAGGTTTCTATGTAAAGTATGTGTTACATCATATTCATGTAACCTTAGCAGATGCTGCTGACAGTGGTCTGAATCTACCCAGTTATGAGCCTTTTGACATAGCGTAGATTGCAGGATCTCATGACGTCTCCTTGATGCACAGGCCTACTCCTAATAACACTTAACAGGCTATTCCAGCTATATATTTTGCTTGTTCAGTTCATTACTCGATGAATGTATGCCCTCTGGAGATGCTCCTGAAATGGCACGATGCGATAAGACGATTCAATTAATGCCGCAGCTCGGCAGCACACGACTTAGTATAACCGATTTAAGCGTACAATATGGACTGTTACAAGTGTAAATCGTAGTTAGGCAGCGCACGCCATACGCTGCGGCACGATATTGTTCATTATAGTCTTATTTTCCGATAACCATGGGTTACATGGCAGTTGTCGCATCGTCTAATCAGCAGAAATGCTGATAGTTGTTGTTAACCGCCAGCAACATCTTCCCTCCTATGCCCATCCGAATACAATCCCGGTGGGATACAACCCCGTATGTTGTTTGAAGTACCCACAAGCCAGTATTGAATCTGGTACGTGACTTGAGTTCATGAGGGGTCACCCAGATATCACGGCTGGGCTTTGAAATCACTCGAACATTGCGAATCACCTGAATGTGGTCAGGACAGCGTCTGTTAAACATACTGGAGCCCCTTTGTAGTGTTTGAGAAGAATATTTATGCGGTCTCCATGTACTGAGTAACCTCTTATGAATCCTTCGTTGAGCAAGAGCTGGAGAATCTGCACGTTCAAGACATGGAATTGACACCACTGGCTTTGTGCGTCCGTCCGGAGCAGCGGAACGACCATTTCACACACCTTCTGCATCCCTGCAATACATAGCGTTATAGATGCTAATCAGTTGTGAGTCGCCGCTTATGGCGATAAAATGCCCTGAAAAGGCATATAGATTATTATGAGCGGCGCCAAAAACACCACGTCACGTAGATAAGGTGTTGTGCCTCCTGTCCCCCAAACAACTTCACTGCTTCTAACAGCACTGCCCCGTATTAACCGACGCCAGGGCAGTTGTGTTTCGGCTATGTTTTATCAGTGTGAACAGATGTGTCAGCAACGCAAGGACCTAATTGGCGTTTCGTATTTGGGCAATGCCGTGGGTTCAATATATTCGGGCATCATTTTAGCAACAACATATAGACGTTTGGCACTCTCCTACGAGTTGAGTGTGAAAACAGACATGTGATGGAAAGATGTGTTCGGAAAATTTGTACCCGGGAGAAATTCAAACTTTCTCCAACATCCATTGATATCCTCACCACATTAACTTACATATTACGTTCCAAATGATACCAAATATACATCTGGATATCGTAACAGGTCATATTAATGTTTTCTGGTATCGTCGAACTCGGGATTCTCAGGGTATGTTCATCGTCGTGTCACCCGGCGAAATAAGCAGATACTTAACATTGTATTGTGGAATTCTAAATATTCTGTTTTATGTCTGTAATTATATACCATCTGTAAACATGGTGTTCGTGTTACCGCGGTCGCGTCGTGGGTTCTATATTACGTGCAAGTGACATCATTGCGTATCTTACATAGTGACGAGTATGTCGCAATCCAATTTGGGTTGCTACAGTATTGTCTCACTAGTTTTATTATTGGGGCAACTTTGTATTGCCGCTTAATATATGTCTCTTCACTTTAGTAGAGGCGTGGATCTACCGCTCTGTTGCCAACATTTACACCGTTTAACACTGCCATATACTAGTTGCATAAGCGGTTTTGTATCATTCGTCGTTTGAACGGATTTTTGAGCCGTAAGATTGCCTGCTGCGCTCTCCGTGCCTACGACCCAGAGACGCTCTGTTGAGCCAACATTGATGGTTACGTTACATCACTTATATGCATTGTATACGCCGTGACCCTCCATCTTCACTGCAGCAGTTGTTTTATGGGCTATCCCTATATTTACACAGGTTAACTCCATAGGACAACTACAGTGTTCGGGTGACAATATTAGTCAGGACAAGGCCGCAGCTATCGAGATCGTCGACGTATAATACAACGAGAGGTTTGAAGTTCAGATATAAGAAGATGGTGGCTGATCAGAACTATGACTATCTCTTCAAGATTGTGCTCATCGGAGACTCGAACGTTGGTAAATCCAATTTACTCGACCGGTTCGTGAAGGGAAACTTTAAACTGGATTCGAAGAGTACCATTGGTGTGGAGTTTGCGACCAAAAATGTGGTTCTCAACAACGGGAAGATCGCAAAGGCCCAAATTTGGGATACCGCAGGTCAGGAACGTTACCGGGCCATTACTTCTGCTTATTACCGTGGAGCAATGGGTGCAATAATCGTATACGATATTGCTTGCAAGGCAAGCTTCACGAGCGTTTCGAAGTGGCTCACGGAGCTCCATGACTATGCTGATAGCAACATTACCATTTGTCTCGTCGGCAACAAGAGTGACTTGACGCACCTTCGTGAGATCTCAAAGGAAGATGGGGAGGCGTTTGCGAACGAGAACGACCTCATATTTTTCGAGACGTCATGTCTAAGCAGTGAAAATGTGGATACTGCCTTCAAGGAGTTGCTTAGCAAAATCAGCGAGAAGAATACACGATTTGACAACGGGGGATTTGTCATGACGGATGCTCACATACCGAAGAACACTATTGTTCTCGGGGTAAAGGGTGGAAAGAAGAATAAGGGCAAATGCTGCAGATGAGCAGTGCATCGCTCTTCCGTAGCCTTCAATGAGGCCACTGTACAATTATAATTGCCGCATATTGACTTATTGCTCTTATGAGAGGCACGTGTAATTTCCTGTTACGATATATTTGAGATTCATTAGCACATTGATGTGGCTGTGAGGCAGATTTGTTATTCCGTCCAACAGACAGATCAGGGTCGCCTGTGGTCCCCCCTACTGTGTGATCGATGCCCCGATTTGTGAGAACGTTGTGACCGAGCGGAATGATGGTAATTCAGTCTTCCTCGAGCCTCCGGATATCGTCGCCGATCTTGTGGCCTGTTAAATGGCGAGGGGCCCCGGCCTCCGTAACGCTCATCTTCCCTTACATCATTCCAGCCGCGGGATTCCCGGCGGTGGCTACTTCCGTGTCGTGACTTATAGCTGTGGTCACGACGCCCATCTCTATGATAATCTAGATCCTCTAAACGGCCCCTGTCGTGGCTGCGACGGGTGTGATTACCGCCTTGGTGGTGATGGTCATGCGGACGTTTCGTTCGCGTTTCATTTTTAGACCCTTCGTTAGAAAGTCTGCTACTGTCGTCACTTCGGCGGTATTTATTCGTCGAGATTAGATGAGAGCGCTCACTAGATCGACTCCGGTTCCTGTCACGTGAAACAGTGTCTGTCCGTTGGGGCGACGAGAAATACTTGACACCACTTACGTTGAAGTATTGGGGTTTTCCCATCATGTATACATCGTCTAGTTCCTCGCATACTTTGACAATATCAGAGCCCTGTGCGTCGAAGAGTGAGAACCAGCGACTCTCCTGAATTGGGATAGTGGTCCTAATTACTCATGCAACGCACCTTGCTTAAGGGGATCCCCAAAGACGTAGCTGCCATGTATATGCATCCGGCTGCAATAACACCTGGTTTCGTGTGGCAGCACAAGTTTGTCCTCATACTGCAGGAGCGTAAATCAATTGACATTCACACGGCGTGCCGGAGAAGCACGCTTACAAACATACCTGTCGTTCAGGTATCCCCAGGCTCGCTGGGCAACCTCATTAACGTCATGGCACGAGTATTCCTTTAGGTCGCGAAACAGTGCGTAGACGTATTGCAGTACGTAGCGATGTGGGCACACCAAGATGGTGTCTAGGCGGAACCCAAATTCAATCAGCATTTCCAATTCAATGCGCAAGATCTCCTTAGCGAATATCTAGGGCAGAATGAGCTCATCTGTAGTCGAGTCTAACCTGATCTAGGTGATTTATGGGTCCCACTATGCTGGTTTCGTGGTGGATCAAGAAGTCGAACACTCGAGCAACGTCCTTGACTTTGCGCATGTTCTCTTCCAGCTTGGCGGCCAAAAAGCATGCTGTCGCAGCAGTTGCCTGTTACGTAATGTTGCTTAGCGTGTAGTACACGTGCCCGTATGTCGAACTCTTGAAGGCTCCGTTCGAGGTAGAACTTATGAAGGATAGTTTGTCCAGTTGCGATGGTAACGGCGTTAAGTTGCAGGAGAATCCCTGCCTTCTGCACAGCATTTAGAACATGGGCGTAGACAGTTACCTGGATGAGTTCGCAGCCATAATTGCGTAGCAGCTTTTCGACCTTGGAATCCAGGGCGACCATAGGCGGTGACACGGATGCCACACCTTCCATAATTAAAGCGGAATATTTACATGACCATCTGACTTGCTCTATTATATTGCAGAGTAATTATATGTATCGCAAAAAGCAGGGTTGCTCCGGGAATCGAACCCGGGACCTCTCGCACCCTAAGCGAGAATCATACCACTAGACCAAGCAACCAACACCTTGGGTGCGATTTCACGATACATAACATTACTCTTGATATAATGAACAAAGACACCCCGTAAGATTCACCGTGTTGCATGGCATCTATATTGCGATGTACGATACACGTGCACAGTGATGAGATATGTCATACATGTTAGTTATGTTGTTCGCAACAAGGCCTTCATTTACTGGGTTCATAGACATACAATACTCCTAGGCAACATTTATAACAAATTGTGTATGAATCCTCTCATTGTGGACTGCTATGTATTCATAATTACTTTGGCTAGCATCTTTACATGTTTTGGAATGCCAATATACACATAAGTAGAGCAGTGTTTGACGTATTGCATATTAAGTATAATGGATCACTTTATTCTTCGTATTCAATAGAATTTTCTCTTAGCGAATATTTCAATATTGTATTCATGGTATGGTATTTTATATGCGTCCATTATCTATAGAGATGAACTCTGTCGTTCTCCCAGCCTCGTTATGACCGTCCAAGATACCTCCTAAATTGAGAATCGAGGGCTTTCGAGAATGGCCGCTTGGTCTAGTGGTATGATTCTCGCTTCGGGTGCGAGAGGTCCCGGGTTCGATTCCCGGAGCGGCCCGTTTCTAAACATGAGATGCTGTGTTATTTGACTTATGATCGGCCCGACATATTTTGATATTGTATATGTCAACAATTATAATTCCCTAACGTTCAATCCCCTCTCAGAATGAGTAAGCTCGAGGTACCAACCAACCTCAATGTTGAATTTGGAGCCTACGTCCACTTCGCCTACTACATAGGGAAGTACTTGATGCAGCACTGCGAGGACGAAACGTGCGTAGATAACAAGCTGGTTGACTGGTAGGTACACATTGAAGAAACCCACACGATTCAGGTACCTCGATCGCTTCAGCAACCTCCTCGGCCATGTGTGTTATATTGTTGTCTATTTATACGTCGTAGATGCAAGCTAGTTCAAGCAAACTCAAGCTGTTGTACGGTAATCTGGTCAATAATATGATTCGGGATGAGTGTGTTTTGGTAGGTCGTTAGGTGAGGATATAGACACGCATAGGTTGTGGCGGAAACACCCGAGGGAAGGATGTTGAAAAAGCACCCTTCTTTCTTCGTCTGGGCATGGCGTTCTCAGGCTAAATCGCACGAGATAAACATATTGTCTCCGTAATCCATGCAGAAATAATTGGGAAGACAGTCATTACGCTTTTAGACTCCCATGTTTGCATGATCATAAATTGGTATATAAACTGAAATTTGAGTCCTTTTACATTGGCCGCTTGGTCTAGTGGTATGATTCTCGCTTTGGGTGCGAGAGGTCCCGGGTTCGATTCCCGGAGCGGCCCCTCTTTATCCTTCGGGAACACGATACGGTGAATGTATAGACACTTAGAGATTACTGCACATGGCAATAGTTGGTACGGATCATGTTATTTCCATTACCAGGCTGCCCCCTTCGGGGGTACCCTTGACTGGTGTCTGGACGTTCAGGCTGTTGGCTATTGTTGCCTTGGGTGGATGGATCAACGTGTCGCTGGACCTCCTCCACTAATCTCGAGCGGAGTTCTTCCCGTTGCCTGTTGTATTCCTCGTCATCTGTTGGGAGTTCATACCGACAAACGGGGCAGGAGTTGTGCTGCTTGAGCCAGGGCACGATGCAGTCGACGTGGAAGGCGTGTCCACAGACCTTGCGGTCACTGGACAGCCAATGAATGCGATCACCAGCCGCGAAGTCTTCAGTGCATATGGCGCACGTTTCGAGCTTTTTGGCCTGCTCTTCGTCCAAGGTCTCAGTCTCCAAGTTCTCAAGGACGATTCTCGCTACAGGCGGCGACCCCTGCCTGTTGGGGTCGCTTTCCATTACATAGTACAGGAATTGGTTCATGGCCTGGGGGTCAAGGGGGTTTTGCATGAAAGATTGAAAGACGCTCTGAATGTTCGGGTCGGAGCCCTCGAAAAAGCCTTCAAAGGGCATGCCTCCGCCAAGAGTAGTGGTTTGAAAACGAACACTAGCGCGTGGTCCCGTAGCTCCCGTTGGGTTCATAATGCCGCGAAACATCTGTTGAACGAAGTTAGTCATGGGCATTCCCAATGCGGAAATGAATGGATCAGAGCTAGAGTCGAACGACGTTGCAGTTATCACTGGGAAACCTCCGGCATTCGTTTGGAAGCTTGTGAACCCTGGGAGCACCTCAGGCTGCATAGGCGCCGACATCTGTAAACATACATGACTAGCCAACACGGGCATAAAGTTCACGCATTCATTTCACCAACATACAGACAACTGAAATATCTTTAGCCACATAATGTTTAAATGGTCGGCCGTGCTAATACAAAAGCGCCGTGAATAATTCATTACTGATGTAAAGATACAGTTAAATATTCAAGATGATACGAACACGTCATTAAAACACCTCATATGTTACAACGCGTGTCAAAAGTCGCTGAAGAGACAGATTGAATGTATCATCGAATAAATTCATATGGACCATAGAATGGAATAACTACAGCTGTCTACACAACTTTCAGACGCTCAGAACTGCTGAAATACGGCGTACTAAGTACACAATACCCTATATTAAGCTACGGAATGTTGCATGAGAACGATCACACATTTGCCAAGCACGACTCCTACCTTCTCCACGAAACCTTCATTGTCGCACACCATGCATACCAAATCGCCGCTAGCCCTTTGCAGAACCTCCTCCCTCACTCGGTGGTGGTTGCAAATGTGGCAAAAGTAGTAGCAATCTTCGCTACCATCCATGATTTTTTCCTGCGAGATACAACATAGCAAAAATGGATGATAGTGTGGCTCACAAAGCCAACACCTATTTTGAAGTCGGCTGCATTGAAAACTATTAAAACGAAGGGTTTTCAGTTGATGGGCGGGGAATGAGCCAGACACCAACCACCATGATGCAGCGAGGGTACTCCAAGAGCGACCACGTACTTCAGTGAAACACATTACCGCATATGATTCACCAGATATTATACACCAATAAACCATATTACAAACGCAGTTATAGCAGTCTCTCTCTTTGCAACGGTCCGTAAGCGGCTGTCTCGGCGTTTAAAGGCAAACCATTGTAGTGTGTTGATATATCACTAAGACTTCTTATATTAACCAGTAAAGCGCGTAGTTGTAGTAAACTTAGAAGACCCTACCATTCTACACTTGTTGGCTGGCATAGATAATGTTAAAAATTTGAAATAATGGCGTTCTCGAAGTTCCGATGCGGACGATAACAGTACAATGCGCCAATATCACACCCAAAGCGGTTGCTGCATTTATATCAACCTAGTGAAACTGTGTAACTTTGGTATCTCCTGCAGATAGCAGTTTTTGCAGCTTATCGTGACCAACTATGGGTTCCAGCTGGTTTGCATGGAATCGCGTATATAGCGTCACGATGGAGTTACGCTTGGACAGATCGACCATCTTAAACATTTCTCTGTAGATCTCAGGGTATTCGGGTGGGATCAAGAAGAAAACTCGGCTTGTGCCCTTGATTATGTAGCGCTTGAAGAACAGCATACGCGATGTCGTCACTATTACTGGTGCATTGCCTACGAGTTTAATGACAGACATACGCACACGTTATCACCTACCGGCCTGGAATTGCTGACGTGCAAAAAGCATCTGCTTGTTTGTACACGATTCATGGCAGGGAAGGTACTCGAAGTTGGCAGCCCTGAGTTCATTGTGCATCCTGCAAACCAGTCATTACATTATTATAGTGCCTAAAGATACCTTAGGAAGTGGGTATAGTCGCCTAAGACTATCAACACTCCACCGATTCCGTGAATGCTGCTTAGCATGTTCTTCACGAAGTATTTCATAAGTTCACCATCGGCATCCTTCACGCTTGACGCTGCCACATTGATAAAGAGCTGCTGCAGTTTCAACTGTGAGCCTAGAAGTACGAAGTCCGTCGTGGGCATGCATGCAAGTTTGATGAATCCACGGCGATTCTCAAAACGCCTAAAGAAGGCGTTGAAAACACAATGATTAGTACAGGAGACAGCTACGGTTTGCCGGTACATCTTTATCTGTCCGTCAATGGTAGCCACCCTTAGCCGGTTAATGTCGGCATCACGCCATTTCTTCAGAGGCAGGTTCGTCTTTTCAACTACGTCGAGAAGAAAACGCCAATTCTGAAACTTGACAACGTCTAGCCTATCAATGAGGAGTACTTCAATGCTAGAAAGGAAGTCATAATCATCCTCCTGGAGCATGATGTTGAGGCCCAGTGGTGACGCAACAATGATATCGCTCGTGTAAAACGGCGTATAGAGGTGTAGCATGCCACCTTGGTAACGTAGCCCCATTTTAAATGCATCATCTTGGTTTCCTGAAAATGTCTCAACGAAGTCGAATGATTTGTTTGTCTTGCGAAAGCTTGCACGCTGCTCCTCAGCGTCCTCCTCGGGCAGGTCGTACTCCTCGCAAAACTTTGAGTATTTGGGATCCTATTAAATGGTTTTATACAGCTATTACGCCGACATACCCCTTTCTTGACAGACAACAGCGTTGTTAGATGGTGGATGAAATCGCGTGCATTGGACTTCAAACCACAGATATATAACACACGAGGCCTAGTGAAACCATGCGACTTCTCCACTGTGGACGTGACAGCTTTGCTAACATGATTAGAAGCATGTAGCGCAAACAAGAACCTTACTGATGCCAGGTCGCCAACCTTGCAGCCTGCATAAAACACATCTACGTAGCTGCTCAAGCAGTTGAAGAGGTAGCGTAGTCTACATCGATCTTTAGGCACGAAGCTTGCTGTTTCCCTACTGCGATTTAGCTTTGACAGTTTTTTAAAGACGCTGGTGTGGATGCCAAATGGGTTGCCAGCAGAAAAGACATTTGGTAATGTCGATGATTTCAGCAGTTCGTTCAGCACCGGTGTTAAGAACCTGAACTTGTGGCTTTTAAAGAACGGCAAAGGTAGTGCAGAATCGGCCGCAATAGGTGCAGTAGCCGCCAGGTAATCCTCGTAGGACATATCAAACGACTCAGAGGCGTCTGTTCGAATGCCGGCACAAGCCTCCTCTGAAAACTCTTCCGCATCGGATTGGTCGTCCGCAGAATAGGAAGCTGCCAATATGCCTTCAAGATCAGTCTTTGAATCACCTTGCGTCTCCAATTTGCGTATTTTCCTCGCCACGTCACCTCTACCTAGCACCTGGAGAAGCTGATCGAAGGCCGAGGGTGGCTCTGCGGCTGATGTGTTGTCTTCCATTATTCCTATTGGAAATACATCATCACTGAATACATGTTGCGATAAAAACTTATTGACCATTGCCAACACAATCTGCAAGTTCCTCCACTAGGGGAAGCAGCACAGTAAATGGCGTCGCACGACCTATAGACAAGAGCGGGAAGAATCCACTAGCCTAGGTATTGTACGGTACATAAATAGTTCTTATGATTAGACGAGGATTACAACCGTGGCGAGCAAGTTATAGGCGTATCATGGCCTGAAGGTACTGTGGCAGTTGCGGCTTGTCTTCCACGAGATCTTGCTTCGAAGCATGTTGCCTTTGCTTCGACATACGTAGTGCCATCCTTCATCCTAGTGGTGCTTTCGAAAACATAGTACTGTGCAACCGTGGCGCCGTTGCTTTTCGTTGTGGTATCCCTTTTCCACGGGATACAATTATCGCAATCATACAAGGCAGCCTCTTTTGCAAGCCGAATAGGCGTGCCACAATTGCGTTCAAGATGCCTCAAGGAGCATAAATTGCGGCTGTGTGATCAGAAAGCTGATAACAATGGGTATGATACCACTGACGACACGCTGCTTACAACGCCGCTGTTTTACGTCAACGGGGAACTCCATATTGGACATGCATATACCTTGGTGGCATCGGACATCATAAAGCTATACAACGGCATATCTGGTAGAAATTCGCGGCTGCTGTCAGGCACCGACGAGCACGGCACCAAGATTGAAAATGCCGCGGCGACGGTAGGGAAGACACCGCAGCGGTATGTGGAGCATATGCGCACGAATTACATGGAGGTGAAACGCGCATATAATCTTCACGTGGACATTGATGTCCACACGGCCGATGAGAACCACAGAGAGAAGGTGAAGCAGATATTCACACGTTTGCTAAATCAGGGTGACATATACGAGGGACTTCATAAGGGGTACTTTTGCCCCAAGGAAGACGCCTACTATACAGAGTTTCAGCTCGTGGATGGCAAGTCACCAATGGGCTTTGAAGTGCATCATGTAGCGGAGAAGGCCTTTTTCTTCAGACTGTCCAAGTATCAGGATAGGCTACGTCAGTTAATCGGAAAGCATGGATACATCGTACCACAGGAACGGCAGAACGAGGCAATGGAGATGCTTCGTAACGGATTACCGGATGTTGCCGTTACACGCTCAAATACTGGATGGGGGGTTCCGCTGGACATCAAGGGTTTTGAGGGTCATACCGTGTATGTTTGGCTAGACGCACTGCTGGGGTACCTTCCCAATTACCTGCAGGTCGATGTAGAGCGCAACATGGTCATGATATTCGGTAAGGACATCCTCCGATTCATCACCCTTTTGTGGCCTGCGCTTTTGATGGCTCTCGGGAAGCCACCTCCAAATCAGCTAATCTGCCACGGGTGGATTCTACAGGATAAGGAAAAGATGTCCAAGTCCAAGGGCGGCTGTATACCTGCATTGCCTCCGTTATCGACTCCAGACGTCTCCAGGTACGTCCTCATGAGCCTTGGCGCTTTTGGCAAGGACTTCCACTACGACATTGAAACAGTGACAAACCTTTCTGAGTTCGTCAGAGACAAGTACGCTAACCTCACGCATAGAGTCACATCTCTGTTTCAACAGAGGGGGCTAAGCAAGGTGATTCACCACGCGGGCGACGACCTTGACCAGTTTGTCACGCGTGTGGTGGACAGGTGGGAGTGTTTAGGAGATATAATGAGACAGTTTAGGATCGACAAATACATCCAGGAGGTCAACTCAATTGCGCTTGATATAAACAACTACATCACACACAATCGCATATGGCAAACCCAAGACACCGCGGAATTCAAGCAACACGCCCTCGTCCTTTGTCAAGCTCTGTTAGCCCTAACCATCTACTTATATCCAGTCATGCCGGGCCTCGCCCGCCAAAACATGCAACGACTGCAGCCCAATCTGAATGGAGTGCCTATAGAACATGGTGCATCTGTGGATATACTGCGATCATTAAAACAGATTGTCTTCAACCCCCAACACTTGGGTCCGCTAATGTAGTCTTTTTCGCTTCGTATATTCGCGTGTGCTCCACATATTTTTTCCACTGGTTGGACGGCGGAACCATGGCCATGTCCTGGTACTGCACAGGGCATGTTCCACATACAAGTACAACGTACGGAGGTTTACGGTAGTGCACATGGTCCCGAATTTCACGGATCTTAGCGGCTTCCAACGACGACGTCTCGGGGAACAACTTGGCTGCTTCGCGGGCTGGGGCAGAATGAGAGAATCTAGAAAGAGCGTACCAATTGGGCGCTGGTATGAGAGATATTCACGCTCCTCATAGCTAGTCGGGAGGTGCCGACCTAACACTAGTCTCCGAAAGTACCAAGTGCGATCGGTCTTGCAAATGTCGTGATGATACAGCATGTCATTTACGTCTTTCAATGTGCACTGTACAATCGTCAAATGATGCTGTTTATGAACGGGATGGCACATCATTAGGGGATCTAATCCATATAGATGACAAAAACAACTTGTACAGGCCAAACATCACCGTTATAGGGCGAGTGCCCTCTGTCGGATAAACTGAGTCAAGTACGTGCCTTTGCTGCCTCGGCCAATTGTAATTTCGCTTGGTGGCTGAAGACAGATGCAGAATCCGATTCCTTTTCCCGCGGGGTGAGAAATTGCAAAATCTCATCTGTATGAATAGTCGCATTGATACATGTGAACGTACGTTGAAGTTTCAGTTGTTTCAAGGGGACGCTCAGATCGTCATCTGGAATTGAGCGTTTGCCGATTATCCGCAATTTAGTGCATATGTCCTGGATAATCGTTGATGCGTTTTTAATGGCGTTACATGTTAAAGGCCAGGACTAACCTCAATGTACATGGCAAACTTCCCGAATGTGAACTCCCCTGGGTGCATCATCAGACGTTCAACAGAGTACTGGAAGTATTCAGTGACTTGTTCGTCCGGGTCACCCTATATAGTGTTTATTTATGGTTCGCATGTGATTACCTCCTCGATGCGAGCAGCACGTTTGATGCTTTGCCAAAGCTTAGTAACCACTGAGGTACTGTTTTGATGTTTTGGGTACAAACCCGGCGCCGATGCTGTGGCATCCACATGGTCAGGAGGCTTGTTCACAGGTTGCCAGAAGCTTATATGCCGTCTGCCTGGTGGCTTGTACTTCAGTTGATGGCAATACGCAGAACTCCTAGGCGGTGGAGCGGCGAGCTTCTGCAGTAGAACGCGCGATAAGTGGGTCACCAGCATGGTTGAGACATGCTAGACGATTTCACTAGCATGCGACACATATATTACTGCTTGCGACAAGTGTTCACCTGCAATGTGTGACCTAACTTCATGCGTATAAGGAAGTGGTCACCCTGACATTGGATAATTCCACTCAACAAAATACTATATGATGCGGGATATAATACGTGATACAATTGACGCTAAAAATTATGGATACTGCGAAGTAATCTATTGTATATTATCTCAGGTAGACAACATTGTGTGTCAGCAGTGAGGACGAAGATTTAACGTCGTGGATTTTAGCTTTACATTAATGTGTATATAACATCCTTGTAACTGCGCTGTACAGTCGCCGCAGCCGTGCCTGCGGGGTCTCTAGCAGCTATTTCGGATGATTGCGTAATGAACCATCCCATAGATGAGGCATTCTGGAATAAATAGCGCACAGCGCGCGGGGAATCCTACATACAGCCCCAAAGCACCGCCTCTAAATGATTTCTGAATTGCAAAGTAAATCAGCATAGCCTTTCGAACACACCCGAACTGACTCCGTTATATGTTTCCACTTCAATCGGCCTTGTTGATGCCATGACTGTTGTTGGTAACGAACCCTGTTGTATCCTTTCAAACATGAGAGACGCTCATACCTTAGCGTATCCAGGGGATATGTAACGGTTCTTGCGATGAATGCAGCAAAGGAGCCGAAGACAATGTTCAGCGGGAACATTTCAATTGGATTGAGCTCTAAATGGGAATGTATCATTTGGGTGCGCAGAGTACCTCTGGGCTCCAGTGGTCGAATAGTGGAGGTGGCTATGGGATTCATGTCGATTTGATGGCTTAGCCTCTCCCTAAGTTTGCCCTGCAGATGTTCGTTTAGTGGCAGTGCTACTAGCAAGTGCAGTGCTGTTGACGCAGCACATAGGGTGTAGCCGCTGTATAGTCGTTCAACACCTACAATTCATGTAACAATAGAGACATGCAAACGGACGCACCATATTTCCCATATGTGCTGCGAAAGTACTTCCACAGAGAGACGTCAGTGTTGAACGTTGAGGATAACCTCCCGAAGGCCACATCAAATGGGTAGCTGAAGAGGTGGGCGGCGTTGCAAAGCAGAGCAGTATGCATGTACCGATTTGGGAAAGCAGCATTAGAGCTCGACAGTACACCTTGACTTGATATGCTTTTCCCACAAATTACAACTCCAGGGAACATGGCACCAGATAAGATGTGAACACGTGAGAGACTCCATAGCTTCCGAAAGCCAACAGCATCGTAGAGCCCTACAGCATATCATTTCACAAATCACAGATTCTACATACTTATGTACTATTTAACGTAGTGTATTGGGCGTACATGTGATAAAGGAATGCAGAGACGATTGTACAACCATATGCTATGCATGTGACACAAAACGCACCTCCCAAAACCTTCAACGGAGTCAGGTTATTTGGTGATATTACGTTGTACAAGTGCATGCTACCAGCCTGGCATGCAGCACAACTGCGATAGATTGGGGAGAATACAAAGCGTTGTGTCGCCAGAGGAATGACATGCGAAAAATACTGGGTAAGGTGGATACGAGTCTCCCCAACACGCTTCTTCCGTTTCTTTTCGTTCAACTTCAGCAGATTTTGCTTCAGTCTCTCGAATCTGTCGTTATGGATGTTGATCATTTCATTGATTTTGCCACTCCGTTACGTGAACGCTCCTGAACATGACACAAATGTCAGCTGTGAGCTCCAAGGCTTCAGTCAAGCGATGTTGGCGTGTTACATGTGGGCATTCGATATGTCTATCGTCTGGAAGTTGGTGAAATACTACACAGAGCCACTACCTTAGCCTATATGTTTCTCCATATCTCTGACAACCCAGTACAGAATTTAGAACCGCCGACACACCATATGCATAAGATTACCGATGAAATATGCTCGGTAATGCCAAATGTGTAGCCCGCGTTTTGTGCTTGCCCAATTATATGTATCAGGGATGCCAGACTTACACATCTGCCATGAAATATTATGGTCTACTATTGTGTGACAATGACAGGTAATCCGCCATCGTATTAAATCGCATATAAAATGGCAATGTGATTTCCTGTTGCAACTGGAAGACACCATGAGCAATGGTCTGGATGCCTATCCATCGCGATGTCTAAATGCGATGCTAACATTGCTATACTTTGTGGTTATGCTCACAGGTAGATGAAAGATGCAACCCCTCCATGCCCTGCAGGTGTATCATTAGGCATACTTCTGGTTCGTCCTTTTGTACAGATCAAGTTGTCATACGATAGACTTGAGACTTTGGGAACATGGCACATGAAGGTCGAGGGTGGCAAATTAGTCACAGGGACATCGTTCGACCTCCACTTGTCCTTGTACAATCCGGCAATATTACCTGTCACCTTCAATCCCCGTGTCGTCACGTTTTATTACTACCCTATCGGATCGCATATTGAATGTCTAAAGCACAATTACATAGGTATGTTTAGAAGTTCCCACTTCCAGAGCAGTCAGGCGACTATTTTGCGAATACCGATGTCTCTAGCAAGATTTCTGTGTTACACAAGCCTGTTCTAGAAGACAGCACCGGCGGGCTCATATCCCTGAAGGATTTGACGGTGAGTATTTTACGTCTGAATCCAAAGACATACGGCAAAAGTCATATAATGGTTAGGTGAATGTACCACCCAAAGGTGGGCGTTTTGGCACGTTCAAGGTGACGGTCCCAGTCAAAGGATTCTTTAGTGTCGAGAGTTCTAATTATGTCAGCCTCGGTGAACTGAAACCATTATACCTAGACTGCACGAAGTACAAGCGTTTGTTGTTGGCCGTTCGGATAACGGACATGTTTAGTCGCTTCTGGTTAATCACCAGGCAGACACCGTTGGAATATGAAATCCTTGTGCCACTAACCTGCCAACTTTCCGGTAACGTGGATTATACGTTCTACAGGATATACCCCAAATTTACGGGGAGTATCTTGGGTTCGTCGTCGATAATTGTTGACAAGGATGTGAACCAAGAGTTGAAAGCATAGCCGTTCTGTGACCATTGCAACGATGGAGCTGGCATGGCGTATCGCATGGATTTAAAGTTAATAATGGTTTAATATCGCGATTCACAATATTTATGTCTTGTCTCCCGTGGTGTTGAATATCCGTGTTCTAATCTATTGTAGTTGTGAGTAGAAGATACATCGCCAGTTCCTCTGGTGCCGTTGCAAATAATCATTTTATAGATGCATTCACGCACAACAGTATGTATCACATCATGGATTACGCTGCCCATAGAAACATATATATATATATATATATATATATATATATATATAAATTAGACTAGATGCATTACTACACTATTCATATGTATGTGTATAATACTCATAATGCCGTTTGCGTGACGAGACGGGCAAAAGTCAGACACACAAGGAATCATAGATGCACAGAAAGCACGACATAACAGGTAAGTTGCATTAGACAGCTGTTTGCGATGAGATCGCTTCAAGAATCACGGCATGCCCGTGATATTCCGGCTTAAATGATAAAAGCGGTCTATTTTCGGAACTTAAAGTAAGCATATTGAACTCTGCTATTCCTAAAAAATTAGGATTGTAACTCTCATCTGTTGTTGATCTTCCGCCACACGCATGGGTATTACTCGACACCGGAGCCCAACCAAAACGAAGACAATGCTGACGCTGTTGCTCCCATGCTAACGGGATATCGCAAAATGTATAACATAGTCACTAACGCGGCGTTGGATTGTTTTTATATGCCATATTATGGGTGTTAGCCTCTCACTTTTGCTAGGTGAGCTCCCGGGATCTAATCATGCTTAACGAGCTGGATTGTGTGTGGACGGCGCTCTTCGGTGAGTGTGTTAGCGCCGGACTGAAGCACAGTGAGCATATTTTGAACGCTTCTATTTCCTCGGAATTCGCGACACAGGATGGCGATCCGCTTGCACCGCGAACCGATGAGACGAAGTTATACAGTTTGAAGCGAGTTCTGCAGATTGTTTTGGATAATGCGGATGGCGAGCTAACAGACATTGCAATAGAGACTGTGTTTAAGGCTAGGGAGGAGCTTGTGGTAAGGATTGCACTGTGATCATGGTCCCCTTTGTCATCTTATAAGTGACCTTTCCTCTCAAGGTTGAGTATGTACACATGCAGTAGTAGATTGAATCTATTCGAACTGATCCAGTTTGTATATTCCGTTAAAATGCGTCCGGTACCGCGTCGGTAACTCATTTGTGTCTTGCTTGTGCTCGTGTTGTATGTATTACAGTGCATGATATAGTCGCCAAATGTTTACACCATGTTGCAGAATGCGTTCAAAGCCGTTGCACAGGAGCAGGGGTTTGAAAGCATGCATAGTGACGCACTAAAGCTAATAATAATTGACGTCCTCAACCGCAAAGTGAAGGAACGCAATCCAGAATTCGTCGCATCAACAACGGATATAAGCAACGTCAAGGCCGTGAGGGGTTACTTTGAGCGATCATCACAGCTGAAGCAGCTGATACGTGACATAAAGAAAGCGGATTGTGAAATCAGAGAAACAAGACAGAACATAGAGCGGGTAGGAAGCGGCATCGATGCTTCAAATACGTACAGATGCACACAACGTTGGAGAAGGTAGAATCATATGTGAACGCTTTGCAAAAGCAATAGCAATTGCACAAGGGTTATGCGCCAAGCAGTACTCGACGTACAGTGGGAATCCACTCTAGTCACTCAAATTTTAAGTACCATAGGGTTCCAAGGGTACCACTGAATCCACCTCTAATCGCATGAAACTAGAACATGTAACGTAGCATTTGGTAGTGGCATGCCGTAGTTCCACGTGTCTACATACCCAACCGCGCCGGTTGGTAGGTGGTCCTATGGGGGGCTCTAGACTGCTATTGTCGGACACTCGAAGTCCTACAGGATCTTTAGACCAGTATATGTTTCGCAATTTATTTGCAATATAAACCTTTGTTTTGACGCAGTATTTAACGATGCATCGGGAATACGGTGGCCGGCAGCCCTACTCACGGCGCGAAGAGTATGAGATGCGTGCTGTCCCTCCTCATTACGAGCGTGATCGTGGCTATGATAGATACGATATAAAACGGGATCGTTCATCTCCTTACGAACGCGGGCGTGGAGTGGGCTATCACCGTGATATGCCTGAGGATTATCACAGGTATCGAGACGACCATGCGCGGTACAAGGATGAGCATTCTCGGTACAGATATGATCCTCCACGGTATAGGGAAGATCCTCCAAGGTATCGTGATGAGATTTCAAGGTACCGAGACGAGCCTTCTCGTTACCGAGACGAGCCTGGAAGGTACAGGGATGACCACATGCGGTATCGCGATGATGCTCGCTACCATGACGACATTCACGACCCTAGGCGCGGCCCACTGCGTCGGTTTGATGATCGACCTCACTATTCCGAACCTCAAAGGTCTAAGATCTTCATTGGTAATCTTGAGGGTCGCGTAGGTGAGGATGATTTGAAGGCGGCTTTCTCGAAGTTTGGCCCGATCAATAAGATCGATTTTAGGAGGAGCTTCGCTTTCGTTGATTACGTCAAACACCGAGATGCTGAAGCCGCTATGCGCGAAATGAATGGTCGGACCTTAATGGGTGCTACACTCAAGGTCGTCCCCCACTCCGAACGTTCGAAGCGAGTAGAGAGTAACCGCCAGCCCGATTTTTCATCCCAAGCCACAGTGCTGAATTTAGACGACAGTGCTAGTTGGCAGGATCTGAAGGACTTTGGCCGTCAGGCCGGAGAGGTGGTGTATGCTTCTGTGATCATAAGGGAGCAGAAGCGCTATGGTCTGATTGAATTCGCTAATCCACAGGCTATGAGAGCGGCTGTGGAGGTTTTGAATGGTAAGAAGATCGCACAAAATGAATTACAGGTGGTCCCAATGGCAGTCAACGATTATATTAGAGTCAAAACGATAGAAGAGAATAAGGATAGCTCTCCAAAACCGGAACATCAAAGCACAGAGGGTGGTGATCATGTTGATGGCGACGAAAGAAAGGAACTGATATACCACGATGAGCAGTTGGATTCTGTCGATTACGATTGAACAATACCGTCTATGCGTTGAGTTGACTTGGGGAGTTATACATGTTCCATAGATATCGCCCGCAATATATTATGACATAGACGCCCACCAACACATGCTCCGAAAATGCTGCTGACGTCATGATGCGCGCTTGCCTATTTGGGACTTTTAAATATATCGGGATCCTCTGTGTAGCCTGAGACGTATACTTTCAAAAGACTCTCGCAAAGACTTAATAATCCATGATGTAATTGGTTGTTATTTGGTATGAGGCGCACTTTTATTAATTAGTACTTGCAGAGGCGGAGCCCTAATGCGTTACGGGGTAGCGCGCTGGATCTGATATGATCTTCTGCAGGCGCCGCTTGGACGGTTGCACAGCCTCTAGGTTTTTGTCCCGGTGCTCCATTTCTGTGGATGTGAACAGTGGAGAGCTTTCTAAACGGGGTAGTATTGTTTGATTGGAAATATGTGAAGTCACTATGTAAGCTGCATCATCCCCGGTTGTTTAACGCTGCTCGTTCTCAGCAAGGTTAGCTATTCGGGCGGTTATTTTATACCACAATTATGCCAATCTAGTGCTATATGAGATAAATGCAGTTTGATATCACGTCTAGTTATACTTGGGCCTCATAGGTTATCTTTTGTAGTGATCCCGATATTGGATGCGTCTGCATACGTATGTACTGCTCACTGTATAGCACATCAAACTGCTGCCCGGTTAGGTTAGCGTGAGTTTAAGAACGGCTGCACGTGTGTTTGGCGTGTACTTCTGTTGCTCATTGGGTGTTGTAGTGTCAGTTTACCGTTGCCCCTCCGTCTTCTCGCAATGCTATCATTCGGGAACTAGCCTTTATGGTTCCTGGGTGTCTTGTTAGTACTTCATAGACCTTTTAGCACGAGAACTATTAAATAGCAGCTGTTTTCTGACGCGGTTGTCCGTAGGCAATGGGGCCGTCGAGGCTTTCGCTTATGTCGTGACTTGAATGCGTCCTCTGAGTTGTTATGTCGCACGTTCCAACAATTGAACGCGGCGATGCGCGTGTATTTATGAAATCCGGGTTATTACAACTCCGCATGTAGGGGCACTATGATCACATATGACGTATGTGACTGTGAGTCGTCCGTTGGGCTACTTATGGCTGCACCGCGACAACAGTATGCCTTATTATCATAGATATGTAGAGCTATATCATGGTGAACGAGATATTACCCCGTGTATTTGAACTATGTTTGAACCCCTCCCATAGTTCTATAGATACCTATGCATACGGCACGTTATGCCGTAGCGCAGCATAGCAGGATGCATCTCCAGTACGTCATCTGAAGGTGAAAATATTTTCTGGGTGTACCAGTCATACAGATGGCGGGCCTATTCATTTAAACTTCATGTTTTTAAGGTGTTGTTTGGACTTTAAGTGATTGTCCAATTGGTTCTGCGATTTGAATATCTTGTTGCAAACATGGCATCCGAAGAATTGTTCCTCTGTTGGCGGCGCTTCTTCCTCATAGTGAGATGCGAATACCCGTTGCGTGTCTTGGCGTTGTATAACTTTCTTTTGTTGTTCGATTGCATCTATGTTTTCTTTAATGTTGTTGATAATTTCTATTTTGACCACATGTTTCATTTCATCAAGTTTTTCTTGCACTTTCATTTTCTCCAACATTTTTTGGACCTTCATTTCTTCCTGCTCCTGTTTGAACCGAATGATTCGCGGGTCCAGGTTTTTTACATGATTAGCGAGGTTGCGTACATTGTCGTTGAATTCCTTCCTAAGTTTGCTGTGTTCCTTTTTGGTCTTCCTCTCGAAGTATCGGCGGTGCATCCTTCCCTCTATTTGCCACAGTTCATCGCATACAAATATTCTTATGGTGGCGAAGTTTTGCCAAAAGGTGTAGAAAGCACTGACATCCTTCCAATGACTTTGCGATGTACCGAAATCTGGGAATTCCTGACGTGGAATGAGTTTCGTATTTTATCAGTCACATCACAGCTGATAGATGAGATCCAGCGGTTATTGGGGTTACGGAACAGCCTCCATGGTACTACTAGTTGACATATAATATAGATCCCTCGTCATGGTGGCCGTTGATTAACCAATTAAGCAGAGCCCAAGTATGCAGTGATATTTATGCACGACATACCTCTAATTCATTGTCACGATCGTATTGAAGTTCCTCTTCTTCTAGTTCTGCTATTTTGGTAAAACACCTCCGATATATTTCGAAGAAATTGTTAGGTTTGGACTCGTCAAATCCCGTGTAACATGAGCCGAAGTAGAACCAGATGTCGAAATCTGTTGGTTCTTTCGTCCTTTGCGATTTGATTATCAGGTGACGATTCTTGTCGTACCACTTCCTCGTCTGCGCAGTTTACTATGTGTATTATATGATAGGACCACAGTATAACGTGATACACGAAAGCCGAAAGTTATTTTAGCGAATAGATCATGCATGCATAGCTTTAGCGATTTGTGCTAAGCTGTAAAATGTATCTTATAGGAAGTGCAAGAGAAGGCATACTGAATAACACTAAGGCAGAAGGGATATCAACTGCATAACGCTTTACGATACATCGAATAGAGCGGTAATCAGATACGTGTAGATTTGAGTACGCACTTCACAGACGTCCTACCTCGTCATTTGAAAGGCACTCGTATGCTTGTTGTATTTTCTGGAAGAGTGTTGTACAATCTTCTCGTTCCTCCGGAGGCCGTTTATCTGGATGAAACTCCAGTGCTCGTTCCCGGTACTTCTTTCGTATATCCTCAGGTGTGGCATCGAAATCTAGGCCGAGGATTTTGTAGTAGCAACACTCCCTGGAGAGTTGTTCCACAGCGGAATCCGCCATGTTACGTCACCCGTACAATATCATTAAGAATTTATAAATTAAAAATATGGTATATCCATTTTACTGTGCGCTATTTAGTTGTTTCCTCTGGTACATTCACCAGTAAGCTTCCTTGATAGTGACCCAAAAGCCCGGCTAATACCGACAGCTTCGTCAAGTTGCTGCACATGCATTAGTCTTCGTATATATTATTAATATATGAAGGGTGGAGAGTGCATATACGCTCTATGCTGGAGGCTATTGGGGACCCTACCCGTAGCTTAGCAGCACCGCTTTGGAGACTCTCTCTTGTCCAGTTGATTTTGTTTTGCAGTCCCATTACCCATGGCGGAATGCCTCCCAAATCCAGTTCCTTGCAGAATGCATCTGCGAAATTTAAGCAGTTCCTGCGTAATCATCAATATGAGCAACGCCATGCAGACCACAGCACAAGTGATTGATTTACCAGGCGGAACTTTGAGCCGCACGGCTAATAGCCATCACATATACGGGCTGCCACAACCTACTTTTTCAATATGTCGTATGAGGATCCTAGCCAGAGCGGCTTGAGCCGGTCCACAATTTCTAGGACTTCCCTTGGCGAGTACTTGGTCTTACCGAGATCAATACTCTTGCGATACTTGTGCGATGCGTGGAATCTCGGGTACGACCGAACGATCCCTGTGCCTCCCTGCGGTGTGTATCCGAAATTGTACTCGTGACCGTAGATTTCCACACCGGCGTGGTAGGCACCTGCACCGAAAGTTCCAGCCACCACATTTACCACCTTGTTGACGGCTTCTAAATCGTATATGTTGAGATATACGTGACCGTACTCTGCCGGTGTCTGGCTGCTTCTGGCACTGTTGTTACTCTGCGTCTTGACCAGCCTGTTCCCGCTTCTCTTCATCATGTTGGATATATCGTCACTGAATCCTCTTCTTATTATCCTGGTGTTATCAACACGCCGAGCATCTACTGTGCTTGACATATCTCCTGATACCATGACGTACGATGCTGCCGCCGTCAAAGGAACTCCTGTAATAGTGATGCCACCAGATGTGATTTGCCCAGTTGTAGAGACGGCCATATTGCTCCTATCTAGCGGTTCCACGAAACGGAACGGGCGCGACGATCTCTCTTCGTGGTACTTCCTGGTGGACCCATTTCCCGAGGCTTTTACCACCTTGATAGTTGTTGCCGACAGATCGACATTGCTGGTGATCTCGTTTTTGACCTGGATTGGGGTCCGTGGGCTGAGTTTAATATCAGGGGTGTTCGCTCCACCACTTCTTTGGTTTAAGTCAATGCTTCTGGCGCTGTACATAGGTTGCTCTATGGCTTCACTTGCGATGGATGCGTTTGAGGGCATGGAGGAAGGGTTGACTACCACTTGATTGCCACCGGTAGGGTCGATGGAGTTCAATGATAAACTTTTTAGTGCTAGAAGCTTCGACGATTCTGCGTTTCTCTCCATCCACTCGGAGTCCAGAATAAGTTTATGTTTCGGCTCTTGGCCGTCCACCGTGTTAACGGAGTGGACCGTTTTTTTCATTGTGTAAGGAGACTTATACACATCAATTATATTATGACCCACGTGCTTCCCGTTACAGGATTTCCTCGGTCCCTGCCCGAACTTTAGGCACCCTTCTGCATCCGGTATCTAGCGACAATGGATGTAAGTTATATTGTTAAAATATATATCATTGTTCGTTTGTCTAATACTACTAATGGATGGATTCCTAGATGTGTGCCTTCGTTGTGTACGTGTATCAGCGACTTGCCTACTCAGCACACGCTTGTCGATTTATGTGTCATTGGATGGATCTTGTTCGGGAAAGGAGGGGCCTGTTATTGTCTTTGAATGGGAAACATCTAAGCATAAATGTCCACATCAAAAAGTTATTAGCCTACTATAGGGATCCGCGTCATAATCGCTGGTCCAGCTTTAGACCAATTTTTCTTCCATCTAGTACATAATCGTTGAAAGTGGCGATGGCGGTATTTGCGTCGGTTTCATTTTGAAAGTACACCTTGGCGATACCCTTAGATTTACCATCTTCTCTAGTCAGAACGTCCACCCTGTGGTAATTTAGCATATGGCAACTATTTGTGCATGCCACTACAAGGTACGAGAAATATACATTAACATCATATAACAATATACAATATTGCTAACTATATCATATCTTTTTTACTAAACAGCATCTCGGTGATGGTACATATGCAAAAGAGTTTTTCCTCAAGGATGGTTGCTTCGCCCACAATTGAGGAACTGTCATCATCCCCTTAGTCATGATATCAACCCATATACAAGCAAGGCATCTATAATGTTTATCCTCACTGGAAGGTTCCAGAATATGGATTATATCAACCCTCCGATGTTACAATATCGGCCAAATGTAGGGTGCGGGGCTGCAACTGCGGGGATAGCATTATAGCGAATTCCTTTGCATAAAAAACACACTACATTGATAAAACATAAAATTACAGCCAGCCAGACTAATCATACCTTATCACCGGCGCACATCGCTTGAATAGATCTTTCAAATCCTGCCATGATGTTTTCCATTGTAGATTGGTAACCAAGACACAGACTTCGTTGCATTCGCCATTAGAGTTGCCTCCGTAACTACGCATAATCAGGTTGTTTACAATATCATATATAATCACTTTGTGTCCTGACTAGGCTCTTGCAACGTAAGCCGTTGCAGGTTTTACTACTTACGAAGAGGGGTTGGTAGAAAAGTTCGAAGAATTGCATTTTATAATTATATATATATATTTATGAAACACAAAAGGTTGATTTCAATTCGATTTCAACCCCCGCCATAGCCTGGCCTCTTCAATGGAGGCAATGGACACCGATATGTATTGTTGGGATCACGAAACTTACCTCGATGAATGCCAGTCCCTGTTTGGGTTGCGCCGATTATTTCTAAAAGTTTGACCATTTTCTCGATCTTCCCTAACGAATATTGGTCGATCTATACGTTTTTGAAATGTGTATCGATAAAGCGTACCGAAAATCATTGTATCATCCAACTCCTTCATTGCCCTCAAGGCTGTCTCTTCGTCAGCGAATTCTACGATTCCACAACCCTATATGATATTCCATAAACCTATAAAGGCTCGTTTTACCTTTAACTTGCCATCATAGTCCTCAATAATGTCAGCTCGGATCACCTCTCCAACTTGTTTCATGTGATCCTTGAGATCCTGCCACTTCACCTTCCATGAGAGGTTTCCTACATACACTCTGCACTTGTTGTTGCTCTGTAACAATATATATGTGATGTTACACAGGCAGTGCGGTACTATGGAAGCGACAAATCATCAATAACGGTTCAAGCGTGTCTGCTGACTAGACAGGCGAGACTTTAGCATTGTCTCCTAGATTCACATCTATAGACCGTTCAAACTACCAAATAGATAACATTGACTGCTCTGATTTTACTCATAATGGCTAAATTTCAGAAATCGTTGAATGCAATTATAATTGATAAAACAACGATTAATGGATACACCGGGCTTTCAACTGGAAACTGCAGATTAAACGTTCACAAATAGTAAAGCATTAGTTGTAGACAACAAAATACATAAAGCGCGTTGACATACCATCGACATTCTGTAGATGAAAAGTGGTGTTAATGGAGCTATCCTAGCCAATATGTGTAAGATAAGTCAGTTTTTGACTTTGCTCTAGAACTGCGGCAAACTTTTCAGGTGGTGATTATCATAAAAAATAATTCAATGTCGTGCTCATATAAGCGGGAATCCACACGGAAGGCCAACCTAACATCATAAATTCGATGGGGTTTGTGTATTGTGGGATGTCGTACGATGTAAGTTTAACGCCAACCTTACTGATTGTTACAATGCAATTACATGCTAGCTAATGGAAAGCATCTTTATATGTAACTCGTATTTTTTGTTATGAACAACATTCCATGGTAATCTGCCAATTAGTTGTCTATTACGATGTGATCCCGTCATTGTATACGACAGGATTCCTCCACGAATTCCTTTGGCGTGTCACTGGGTGTGTGTACCATGGAGGGTGGATATATATGGAATAATGGTCACAGTTGGGCTGGAGATGATGGAGGTGTTATGATTGGTTACATGAGACAAATAATTGCGATCGCTGTTTTGTGTCGTGCGGTTTATTCCCACCACACTATGTCTTATAGGCAAACACCAATCACCTTGCGTATGTTTTTTCCTCGTGTCTTTTCTCATTATGAACAACCATGACATCAGGGGATGCTCGTGGAACTATTGTGTGATGATATGTTGAACGAGCGCTAGATGTCCGTATCAGCTACCTCAGCATTGGGAAGATATTCTGGTATTTGCTCTCTACCACATGCAATTTGACACCATAAATTTCCCAGTCCGTTTGGCATTAGGGGTGGCATTTTTCCGAAGGGTACGTGATATAGCAAAGGATCCCCACTGCAGTGTCATGTGTACATTTGTTGTCATCGTCAATGAATCTTGATTTTATGCATTAAACTCCATCACATATCTACTCGGTCGTGCTTTGTTTGTCGACGTACCATACGAACGCTTATCGCATCACGAGAAACTGTAGGCACTGTTTTAATAACATCTCCTGAGACTCAGGGGAAGTGGCTATAACATCACCAACCATGCATAGCACACCTAATTTACGGCATATACGGGTCAGAGATGAAGGTGGAATATTGTGGTATATGGAAGTGGGATGCACATTTGTTTGTGACACGAGGCAAATTGGTCAGGCTACGGTGGGCTAAACGTATAATACGCTAGGTTATTGTTGAATACCAGTGTTGCGTTGATATGAGTAAGCAGTAATCGTTTTTCAATACCTGCTATTTACGATTTCTGATATATCCACCTATTGCGATATGGTGCTGCCCAGTCGAACGCCATCATGACCATTCGCACGGCAAACATAAGCAACCGGCTGTATACCATCAAATACACGTCCAAATTCCACATACAACATATTCTCTAGCAATTTCGTGATGGGTTTTATTGTGGACTATGGTTTCCTATGTTACGGATTGTGTTTGGTTTATTAATTCTCGACGTCATTGTCGAATGAGATTTCTGGCGGCAGTATTTTGTGTTTATTTAGAACCTTGGTGAATTCGTCTAATGTGAAGCCGTCACCTTCATGTTATGTATGTTTCAATGCCAAGTCTCACCTCCAAACTCGTGGAACCCAATTATGCTGTGATTGGTCTTGCCGTCGATTATGATCATAAGCTACAGAGTTATATTCTATGTATGTTGCGTAATCTTACTGTTGGTAGACACCATATATTGAAGCGTTGGCAGAGAAATGGCGTTTTTTCAACGTTGACCTTGATGAACTTGGTATTGAAATATGTCTGGCATATTTCGTACATCTTTTCGTCAAGGTATTGCGATCTGACTGTGGTCGGCCTAGAGAAGTGTGCCACCTACAGTTTGGTGTGAGGGTATATCATATCGTTGTGCTACGTCACTGGCAATTAGGATGGATATTTACACCCATCGTGGGATTTGTATCCATGTAGCAGATATCAGTAAGATATATGATTGATACGTATTTCTTGATTATTCCACTCACCACGTATTTCGTATTTCTGGCGACGTCAAAGAAGTGTGAATCGGAATCCACTTCGATGAGTTTCCCGTATCCCTGGTTGAAGAATTCCATGCGCTTTGCGTGGATCTCCTTCAGTTTCTTCAATCTAGCCTCCCTGAATCGGTCTAATGTGTCCTCATCACGTAGTTGCGATATCTTGCTCTCCACCTGTCGTATGTTGGAGAGTTCCTCGTCGACTTCTCGCTCCTTCTCCCGCAGCACTGATAATACGTTATCGTGCACTCGTTTCACCAGTTTGTCGTCTTTATTCCGGTTAACCATCTTGGTGAGCTGCGGTTGTGTGTCGTTCACTACAGGATCCTCGTCTCCTCAAGGGGAGTTGTATTGCGCCAATATCGCAGCCGTGAATCTTGCATAGCCAGATCAGAGTGATACGTGTTCAAACACCCGCCCACTATATATAAACTTTGATAATTATTTGTAGACACCCTACTTCAGCTCTAGAGGTATTATGTGTTAGCCCATGGTGTGTCGTTCCAAATGCGGCGTGGCTTTGGCGCTCTGTACCCGTCTTCTATACGTTTTCATCGTCGATAAGTCGTTTTCACGTTTTTTAATGCCAGTAACTATGCCTATCATAATCATAAGGTCATATGTATTGCTTACTACCGTTGTCTAACTCCAGTTTGATTCCTATGCCGTCTGTTGAACAATACGCCATTGTGTAATTTTTGCGTTGTAGACATGTCGTTTAATTGAGTATACAGTCTTGTTGTCACTACTGTATTACACCGAATATCGCTTTGTAGCGCTTCTTGCAGTAGTTGGTGTATATTGTATTTATTACCATGGATAGGGAGGCCGTATT
>CCSG02000006.1:633041-648541 GCA_001077455.2 Babesia divergens
AGCACCCTGTTGATATTGGTCATGAGATTAACATCGCTACAAATCCGTTAGAGAGCACAGAATATACACAAGAAATTCATTGGACGGTATCTAATCATGATGGTTGTATAACCCATCCCACAGAGGGGGATGATATATCTCAGTGGCCTTCTTCGAGTAATGTTTTGAGTTCTGATATGGAGGCTAACTGCTTCAATGCATATATATTAGACGAAGGGAATATGAAAGCCTTGGAACGCTATTTTCCTGTGGGTTCAAGCTACCTGGAGTTCTCGTACATTTCGTACCTGGTACGCGAAAACGTTGAACTTAGTGAGGACTCATTTCAAAGGTTCGCCAATTCAGTTCTGCAATCAAATGGATATGATGATCACAGTTCCATAGCAAAAGTTATCTCCACGATAAACGGGTCACCGTGCTTTTCTCCGCCCGGGCCGTCCTGGTTTTTGGAAGATTTGCATTATGGCTTCTTGGATCATGCGATTCCGCTTAGCTATGCCGGCCACAATGGAATTAGTGAGTTAATTTTAACTGANTTCAACAAATTGTCCCCTTGCGATTGGGGTAATTTGTGGTTGGTTAAGTTGGATGATTGTTCTGCGTCATTTTTTTGCATAGTCAGTACTGAATCCTTGGGCATTACAGAAGTGGCACCCCTCGTCGTTTCCAGTCAAATAAATTCAATTAATGGTTTCTTTGAAGTTAAAACTATGAAAATAGATGGGGAAATTGTCTACATTATATCGCAATACACGAGATACTTGGGTGATGAGGAGTTCCTCCTCAGTGCAGAGACTATTGATTCACAGTTCCAGCGTATCGAATCCCTTGTGGACTTTTAATTAAACCCATACGTTGTCTATATATATATATATATGAAAACAAGACGTTCTACTTGTTCTAGGCAGTAATCTTTTGTATATCCTCGATAAACCAATTGGTTTTTGACTGAAGTAATGACATTTCTGTCATTCCAACAGCTTTATATAATGATGAGACTAAAAATTGCAATATAAATTATATATACATATACAATCCTCATAAAGAGCTCCGATCATCTGCAGATCCAACACGTTCTCTAGCAATTTCGTGATGGGTTTTATTGTGGACTATGGTTTCCTATGTTACGGATTGTGTTTGGTTTATTAATTCTCGACGTCATTGTCGAATGAGATTTCTGGCGGCAGTATTTTGTGTTTATTTAGAACCTTGGTGAATTCGTCTAATGTGAAGCCGTCACCTTCATGTTATGTATGTTTCAATGCCAAGTCTCACCTCCAAACTCGTGGAACCCAATTATGCTGTGATTGGTCTTGCCGTCGATTATGATCATAAGCTACAGAGTTATATTCTATGTATGTTGCGTAATCTTACTGTTGGTAGACACCATATATTGAAGCGTTGGCAGAGAAATGGCGTTTTTTCAACGTTGACCTTGATGAACTTGGTATTGAAATATGTCTGGCATATTTCGTACATCTTTTCGTCAAGGTATTGCGATCTGACTGTGGTCGGCCTAGAGAAGTGTGCCACCTACAGTTTGGTGTGAGGGTATATCATATCGTTGTGCTACGTCACTGGCAATTAGGATGGATATTTACACCCATCGTGGGATTTGTATCCATGTAGCAGATATCAGTAAGATATATGATTGATACGTATTTCTTGATTATTCCACTCACCACGTATTTCGTATTTCTGGCGACGTCAAAGAAGTGTGAATCGGAATCCACTTCGATGAGTTTCCCGTATCCCTGGTTGAAGAATTCCATGCGCTTTGCGTGGATCTCCTTCAGTTTCTTCAATCTAGCCTCCCTGAATCGGTCTAATGTGTCCTCATCACGTAGTTGCGATATCTTGCTCTCCACCTGTCGTATGTTGGAGAGTTCCTCGTCGACTTCTCGCTCCTTCTCCCGCAGCACTGATAATACGTTATCGTGCACTCGTTTCACCAGTTTGTCGTCTTTATTCCGGTTAACCATCTTGGTGAGCTGCGGTTGTGTGTCGTTCACTACAGGATCCTCGTCTCCTCAAGGGGAGTTGTATTGCGCCAATATCGCAGCCGTGAATCTTGCATAGCCAGATCAGAGTGATACGTGTTCAAACACCCGCCCACTATATATAAACTTTGATAATTATTTGTAGACACCCTACTTCAGCTCTAGAGGTATTATGTGTTAGCCCATGGTGTGTCGTTCCAAATGCGGCGTGGCTTTGGCGCTCTGTACCCGTCTTCTATACGTTTTCATCGTCGATAAGTCGTTTTCACGTTTTTTAATGCCAGTAACTATGCCTATCATAATCATAAGGTCATATGTATTGCTTACTACCGTTGTCTAACTCCAGTTTGATTCCTATGCCGTCTGTTGAACAATACGCCATTGTGTAATTTTTGCGTTGTAGACATGTCGTTTAATTGAGTATACAGTCTTGTTGTCACTACTGTATTACACCGAATATCGCTTTGTAGCGCTTCTTGCAGTAGTTGGTGTATATTGTATTTATTACCATGGATAGGGAGGCCGTATTTTCTGAGTCCGGTGGTAGTTCCACTACTGAGGACATGGCTAGTTTGCTTCTTAAAGGGTGGAGCATGCTGTCTGAGACGTGTTCTTCGGTATGTGTTTGTTGTTTGTGTTGCCATGTTTTCAGTGTCGAGAGGTTCCGTTGATGCGTAGTCGTGAGGGCATGTTGAAATGTTGTCGATGCCAATGTGAGAAGGGTGCTACTAATGTTGTCTGTGTTGCGGGTAGGTTGGTTTTAGCGTTGTTCATGATATTTCCAGATGAACCCCCGTCGACTTCCATAGGGGAGCGCAACAAGTATAATATCGTTGAGGAGTGTGGCCTTGAATCTGAGATGGTCCGAGGCATTCATTGCGGTGAGGGTGGTAAGAGTTTTTCGACTGTAGGGGAGTGTCGACGTAGGGTTAGTTTCTGCGTGAGGTGTTTGCCAATAATCGATCAGGTTTCTGGAGTTTTTGATGACCGTCGTGTGAAGCAGTTGTGTCTGTTGAAGTTTGAGTTGAGCGTGGCCTTAGATAGGTATTTGTGCTATTATTATGTGTTGACTATTTTCAGGTACACTCGATTTTTGCACACATTGAATGAGAGTGTTTCGTCCGATGTTGCCAGGTATGCATGCTTGCCAGTTTTAACATGAGATCAGTGAGGTGGGTGTGCTCACTGTGATTGAGCGTACATTGCACCTGTTGGAGTCAGTGGAGAGTAAGATATGAGGCGTGCGTATAGAGTTAGTGAAGGGATGCCATTGATATGTAATGCATGTCTGTCTACCACGCCAGTAATGTTAGCAGCATTTGGGGTGCTAGATTTCAGTTGATCATATCAATCACGCAATATGTCTTGGTATTTTCCTCCTGCCTTGAGTATTTTGTATGCTCGTCTTAATTCCTTGATGATGCGGTTCCTCTGGTGAAATGATATGTTGGCCACATCGATCCCAATTTCAAATGGGTTGTCCACGTGCATGAACTTTTCCTCCAAATCAAACGTCTTTGCATGTGTGACGAATGTTGTGTTGTCCTGCATGAACTGGAAATCTACACTTCGTATGGCGATAGGTAGGTGTATGTTTTTTGTGTATGTCCACCCAAAATAATAGAAGAACTCTTGTATTAATTTCAATGTACTCATTGTGTTCTCCGCTCCTTTAGTAAGCCATTTCAATTCTTGTCTGATATCCTCCATGTTTGTTGTAAACCTTACGTCGATTCCACTGACATATTTTGGCGTTTCGTTTTTTGCTATTGCCAAATCTTGTAGTGATATTAAAACAGGCGGGCTGCAGCGTTGAAGGAAGTGTATAACCATGAGGGAGAGCGCAAAGGATCCGAATGTACCCTTTGACCTGTCGTTTAAATCTCTGGAACGGGCCCACAATTTTAGCGCAAGCACCATCCCCCTAACCCTAGGATCACATGCGACGTAGGTTCCTATTAAGGCTGAATTAGAAATCGCAAGTACATTGTTGACGGATATATCTATGGAGCAACCTAATGCGTCAATTATACGTTCGCCAGGTTTCTTGTTCGATTTACCCTTCTTCCAATGAAGTATGGGTATTTTGGCAGTGAACCTATTCTCGAAAACTCTTTCCGGAGCCAAAGGCTGGAGAACGACTGCAATGCGTCTGAGGTTGCGTATGATTGCACTGCGAGATGTCACATTCGGTATTTGTACGCATAGGTCGAGATCACTTGCGTCAGTCCAAAGCCCGTTGATTGCACTACCAAAAAATCCTACTGAACACTTGGGGTTGAGGCGCTCACGCAAACATGATTCGATATAAGCTGATAAACACGCGTTTCGCTGCTGCAGTTGCTCCTGATTGAGAACGGGTGTTGTTATGCTATCAATATCAGATTTCGTAGCTATACAGGCAGTTTCACCGTGCTGTTGATCATTAAGAGGGGTTTCCCCGCGTCTTCTCTCCAGTTCTATCGTCTCTGACGAGTCATGGGCGTAATTATCGATACCTGAATGTAATCTATTTGTGGATGAACTACGATTTATCTCTTCTATACGTTTTTTGAAGTGTGCCAATGTATATTCCCAATTTCTCTTGCGATTAAAATCCATCGACTGGATCGGATATGACGGATCATCAATATCATAGTCTGCTATATCGATGCCACCGAGGTCAGGAATGACCTCGTCTATGCTGGATTGATTTCCATCGGGGTCATCACTTTCATTGTAGGTTGAGAATCTGGAGCACTGCTTATTTCCATAAGATCTGTGTTCTTGTAATGAAGCAATGCCAATGTACACTAATGCATTGTGGTATTTACGGCCTGCTTTTATATGTGACATCGCTGTCCTTATGCAGTTTCTACATTGCCACAACGACATTTCCACGACATCTGGACATCGCATTACAGCATATGATGCGGAACTAACCATAATGCGTGAAGTTACATTTGGGAAGTTGATCATTATTGTCGCGATAACAGTGTCGACATCAGACAGGCTGATATCGTCCTAAGCTACACACAAAATGTGTATGGAAGCGAACATGATATAAGAGGTTACATCATTGATGTGTATAGCTTTTATAAGTTAAATCTCGTGTTAGGAAGTCTACAATCAAGTTTTTTGCCGACGTCGCTCCTGAACTTCTTCCCCATATGTGGATTCCATGTATTTCAACCGTGACATGTTGGCTTCCATGGCTTATCAATAAGTATTTCATGTTGTACAATCAAGCAACGTGCTGTTTATCACTATAAGCTGGCAACATAGGACATCCCCCGCATACTTTTTCTCGGCGAAATTCACAATGAAGAATACCCAGCTGACGCGCAGCATCTTCCACGTGCAGCGACGTTTTTTCGCCAAGGAAATAAAGCACTCTGTGGACTGCAGACAGGGCTTGCTGGGAGGTGTAAACCGTCTGGTTGATGCAGTCTGCGTCACACTTGGTCCTAAGGGTCGTAACGTGGTGATCGCACAGCCATACGGCGCGCCTAAGATCACCAAAGACGGTGTAACAGTGGCAAAGTCGATTGAGTTTTCCGACAAACTGGAGAATCTTGGTGCTCAGCTGGTCCGCCAGGTTTCGTCAAACACCAACGACAAGGCGGGAGATGGTACTACGACAGCAGCTGTCCTCGCTCGTGCCATATTCCAACGTGGTTGCCGTTCAGTAGATGCAGGCCTTAATCCAATGGACTTGTTGCGCGGTATAAACATGGCCGTTGAGTGTATCGTTAACTACCTAGATTCCATCAAGAAGGAGGTTACCACCAGTTCAGAGATTTTGAATGTCGCTACTATATCTGCTAATGGTGACAGCGGCATTGGTAAACTCATTACAGACGCCATGGAGAAGGTATTTGAACTTCAATTTTGTGTTGTTGTGTTTGCTGATGAATTTCTTCCTCAATATAGTTAATATACAGCTTTTCTTGTGCCTTGTATTTTTAAATCTCATCTGTATTACAACCTAATACCATATATCAGGTCGGGAAAGATGGCACTATTACTGTTGTGGAGGGTAAAACTCTCCATCACGAGCTTGAGGTAGTTGAAGGTCTGAGGTGGGACAAGGGCTACATTTCTCCCAATTTTGTGACCAATGTGAAGGACATGAAGGTTGAGTTTGAGAATCCCTTTATTTTCCTTTGCACCGAGAAGATTTCCAGCGTAAAACAAATTCTCCCCGTGCTTGAGCACGTCTTACAGCAGCAGGCGCCTCTTCTAATTGTATCTGATGACGTTGACGGAGAAGCTCTGGCAGTATTAATAGTGAACAAGCTCCGTCTCGGCCTAAAGGTGTGTGCTGTGAAACCCCCAGGTTTCGGTGAGCACCGCAAGGCCACCATGGAAGACCTCGCTACTATGACTGGGGCCACTCTAGCCGGTGAGAACAACTTCAGTACGGAGGGAGACATGGTATCCATGCTTGGTCGTGCTAAGAGTGCGACTGTGACTCGAGAGCATACCATATTAATGGAAGGTTTCGGTGACAAGAAGTCCGTGGAGGACCGTTGTGATGGTATCCGTGCAATGCTTAAGAGTTGCGATTCTAGCTATGAGTCTGATAAGCTTAAGGAGCGTCTAGCTCGTTTGACTGGTGGAGTTGCCATTATCCGTGTTGGAGGTGCCAGTGAGGTTGAGGTTGGAGAGATTCGTGACCGGGTGGACGATGCGCTTTGTGCAACAAAGGCTGCTGTCGAGGGAGGTATCGTACCAGGTGGTGGAAGTGCCTTGTTGCATGCATCCAAGAAGTTGACGGATATTGTTACGAAGAATTACGACCAGAAAGTCGGTGTTGACATTATTCGGGAGGCTGTGCAAGCTCCAATTAAGCAGATTGCAAAGAATGCAGGTTTCGAGGGTTCCGTCGTTGCTGACCACTTGCTCCAACGTGAAAATGTTAACATGGGCTTCAACGCTCAACTTGGTGAGTACTGTGACCTTGTTGCAGCAGGCATCATCGATCCCACTAAGGTTGTTAAGACTGCGCTAACTGACGCCGCATCTGTGGCCTCACTAATGACCACATCAGAGGTTGCGATATTTGATTCGCCAAAGGAAAAGCCGTCCAATGATGACGCAATGCAGCAACCCATGTACTAATCTACCAGTGGCCCTTTCGGCTCTTGGTCAGCAAGCTGCAGGCATTTACCGTTATAGCATGGAGTTAAGACACGTTTTGAGACATGTACTTGTATGAAATTATAGATTTATCGATCAATACCATCTGGAATCTTAGCCGTATTCTTGGCAGCCGACGGCTGAACAAGAGATGTTATGTCATGACTCAACTCTCAAAATCATTAAGGTCAGGTCACAAGCTAAGTAAGGAAAGCCAGCATAGAACATCAGACACACGGCCCTGTGCATCAGAATCGCTTAGGCTTCCCTCTTCCCTGAAGCATTTCATGTGGGCATGACTACTCGGAGCCTGGTGATTAGATTGAGGGTATTGAGAGAAGCAGTGTTACTCGATATAATATGCATCGCGTAGCACTTTCTAATGTTAAAAGCTACCTGAAGAGTGTATATAACCAGTAGATGACGAATTGTATCTGTAAAGGTAGTAGAATCTTAGTGCTTTCCTGCGAAAATAAGACGTCTGAAAGGCGCTACAAGCCGGGGAAGAAAAGATTGTACAAAATACTCCAACATAACATCAGCTATAACACTAGAGGCACCCCAGTATATTGTTATCGCTATGTCTAATGGCATGTCTGTTAGGCTGGTGTGTCCACGGGGCATAATGGAACAAATACGTACACACCCATTAGTATTTTCCCGAAGCCGCGCGAACGTTTACCTGAGTATTGAATTCATGATGGCAAATGGTTCTGTGGCCTTTTAACAATGCGCATGTATTTCGTTGAGTAATGCAGTGTCATCGAGGCGCGGCAGATCTGAAAATCTGATCTGCCGGTAAAAGCATTGCCATGCCCATAATTATCGCATATATTCAGTAACAACATTGCGTGACATAATGCAGGAGGAGTTAGCAACCTTTTCGCGTTTTTTACCTAAGAGGACCGCGACAGTGTACTTCATCCTTTTCCTATCTACTATGATCATGTCTATTACGCTGTTGAACATGTCAGATAAAGGTATGTTAACACTAACATCTTGTGACATGCAGATTTATGTATATATTGTATTCAATTTATTAATGCCTCTGGATGACTTCATTTATTTTCAACTCTTGTGATATTATATTTAAAATGTCTGATTCTTCTTATCTGACTATTGCTATATGATGCAATTTGTGAGTTATTGATTGTATTATTGATATGGTTGTCTTTATTTGAGTAGCCAGTCCTGGGTACTGTGGTATTCTAGACCTTTTCAAAACATTCCATGACATGGTCTTAACTTAGCGGAGTTGTATTTCATCTTAATCCTCTTTTACGTATGGTGGTCATACTTGGGATGCCTTTCCTCACAGTGATAATTACTTTTCAGTTTTCAGGGATTACACGAGTTGTCATGGGAACAAGGAATACGACATCAGTATTTTCATGGTTCTTATATCGCTACAGTTCATACTGCTACTGTTTAAAGTGGATGGTAAGAAAGAGGTGGCTGATAATGGTAGCGACATAAACCTTCCCCTATTTCAACGCCTTGACAGAGATGGTCACCTGTTTGCTAATAAAAAGCTAAAAGGGCACCTAGGTTTCATGGAAAAGCGGCTCCTGCCACCAGATGCATTTACTAGGGTGGTGTGCCATGCTTTGACCCCTAATGGCTCGAATGCAAGTTCGCCCCGCCCCCCTGCAGGACGCCCTATAGTATCGCAATCCATTGTACCAAGTGTTTCCGATATGAGCCGGACTGATAGCTTGGGTGCTGCTGAAGTAGATGGTCGTAGGAATAGTGATCATGTCGACCGGCTACCCAGTCCATGTCAGCATTCATTTACGAATTATTCCATTTGCTGGAATTCGCTATGGATGTTGTTTTATCACCTGATTATCTTCATGGGGATCCATGCCACGCTGTTAGCTTCGCGCATTCATGGTGCAATTGAGTTGAACAAGCATGCCCTGGAGACGTGTAGTCATCTGTGGGACCACTTTCCGTTAGGCTTGTGGTCCCCCAGGATGCGTTACCCACTATTCAGTGAGAACACGTTTTTCCTGACATATCTATCATGCACATCGTTTGAGCTGATAGTTCGCAAATCTGCAGACGCCTCTTACGTGAGAAACTTCTTCCGTTTTCAATTCCTCAAGGAATGTCGGCTATTTGGCACAATGAAGATCATATTACAGTGTTTAATATTCATGTATGGAGGGTTTGTAGTCTCCATGAGCATGGTGTACGGCTATGGGTCGCCTATGCATATCGTCAGTGGTTTTTCCTTGGGAATGATGACACTATGGATTAATGCGGCTTTGACGCAACTGCTGCAGCTAAGCCACATGTCAACATCTACGTTAGATTTGAATTGGTTGTGGTCGATATTGAGCGCGTTGAACTTTTGGATATGCGGGTTGTTATTTTATATTTCCGTGTACGGTATTCCGTTCACTGCTCCGTATATTTACCTGCAGATCGCCGCTTGGATTCCGTTGCTTATACTAACAAAGCAGAAGGGCAAGATGATCTTTGCCTGGAACACATCTCGTATGCGATACGTGCTGTCGAGTGAGCGTACATTATAGGGGTACCTGATTCCAATGGTTGACATGAGGAATGGCGCATTTTCAAGGTCACAAAAATATAATATATAAAAGGTGAATGAGACCAGAAAGTGAAGTGGAAGGAGTCTACTGTGCATGCGTATTCACATTATAGAATATAACAAGAACACAGTTTGAATGCACATGTATAAAATCCACATCTTTTTTCGGCTGCCTCATTGGCATAGCGTATCGCTAATACACAAGCAACATTTTGTACGGATAAGCTACATATCGTTGGTGGCACCGCTTTATTAACTACATTCAGTGAACCGGTTTGTATGCTGCCGAATCAAGGGTAGCCGCAGTTCACCTATGTTAGCACGAGAACACTCAACATATGTGAGTAAAGCTAAACATATTTTGGTTAATGCCCTCACTAGATGACATGGGCATTAGTAATCCCTGCATGTTATACGATAGTATGGCGATAAAACTTCGGCTTACACACCTTGGCCTTCCTTCAGCATAGTTACAATGTCCACGACTATTCTTTTGTATGCTGCATATTAGCGTTTTTAGATTAATCGGTCGTGGTCACGCTCAGCGCGTGCTGCGCAAGAACCGGGCGCCTTACCATAATCGGTATGATCGTATCGTTGGTGATCAGCGAGAGCGTTTGGACTCGATTCTTCGGAAGATCAAGTATGAGAAGGATGCCGTGGCCAAGGCGTTAGATGACACGCAACTACAATTAGCGAATGTCTTCTCTATAGAGGAGGCTCAGCGTCTGCTGGAGTCTCACGAAGCAGTTACGAACAATGACACAGAACCTTCCACGTATGTGGGATTTCACGTATCATTCATGAGATTACAGACATTCGAGGGCCGAAATCAATGAAGCATATAGGCTTCATAGGTTGCTCCGTCCCGATGCCCCTAATTTCTTTGAGGTATGTTGCTGTGACTGCAATTTGACATCTGCCAAGGAACAATCCTTCATCAGCATGAAGCACAGATTGGACAGTGTTATCAATGATCATTCCACCGACTGCTTCAAGCAGATTATTCCAACGGATCTTTCATTGGACCCTTCGGCTCCGGGCGAGCCCGGACTCTCAGACGATGCGTATGCGTTGGCTATATATGCATGTAGGTGAAATTTGCATCCCTTTTTACGAATGCATCAGTGATGGATTCAATAAACAACGACGTACGGCATGTGTGCTCTGTTGTTGGATTACAGAGAAGTGAAGGAAATCCATTTAACCAACTGGTATTTGGCACTTGTACGTTCCTTATGTATTTCAGCTGGATTTTGTGGGCTTAAAGCGTGACAGTAGTAATGTTACGCATTGGGCTAATTCGGTTTGGCCAAAGTTGAAGCCTTTTCTGGCCAATGATTTCAGCGCCATTAGTTCGAAGGTGCGTGCCATGAATGGTTTTGTTATGCGTTTCAGGAAATTGAATCGTGGCTTATAAGTCATTTGGACCGTGTTAGACACAACAGAGGGGTTCTAAAACGCCCCAATCTTTCTGAATGGTAAGTAATCCGGTAGTATATATCATGTGTATATAGGTATGACATTAAGCGCGACCTACCATACGATGGTAAGTTGTGGCTTTTATGCTATTGCATATGCAACAGGTGTACCATATCCGGATGCGCTGCTTGACGAGCGCAGGGTAGGTTACCCTCTGGATAAAGCTGCGTCCTATCTGATGGGCTTGCTACAGCTCTTTGACGTAGGTTTCACTGCACCGATACGCATTGACGCTTTGTAGAAATCTCTGGTTGGCGATATTAAAAAGGAGTGTCTAGAGGGATTTGTCAAAGCGTTACGAAAAATCGGCTTGAAGGACTGGTTCGGCGTCAGTGAAGGTAACATCTTGTCCACGTTTTTCGGGAGGTCGTGTATGGAAGACTCTGCAACATCTGATGTAGTGGGCAGGCTAGATAGCTTAAATATGAACGGTCAAGTCTCTGCCTTGTCTGCAAATTTGTTGAATATGTTCTCAAAAGGGATGGAACACGAACTGGAATCAGATAGCCTTTCACCCTCCAAGGTATTTAGCCATCTAGACAACCGTGGCCGCAAAGACGGGCTCAATGCACTAGATTCTGACAGGTCTGCCTTATTAAGTGATGCTGATATCGATACAATTATAACCGAATACGTGCAGAGGCTGGGGAAAGTCAGTGAGAGCAAGGTGGCCAGGGAATACAACACGGTGTTTGACCGCATGATAGAGGAAGAACTGGAGTTCCACTCCAGCGTGGGTGCTGGAAAGGTTAACGAGGGTGGTATCGACTATAAGGTTCCAGCAGGCGCGCAGTTTGACGCTAAACGAAACTACTATGTTCGTACCCGCGAGGGCGTTGACCCTACATTGAAGCTTGAAAATCTGCGGTCCTGCGTTCTCGAGCGTAGACGTATGCGCACCATGACAAAGGAGGGTCGTGTATACTTTTTACGTGTTGTAGCTGCCGTTGGAGACGGCAAAGGGTACTTTGGTACTGGTGTCGGTTTCGGGAACGACATCGCCACAGCTCGAGGAAGCGCTGTGCAGCAAGCGCTCCGTCACATGTATTTTATCGACTACGACTCCAAGGAGCCCTTGACTACTCCTGTGCTGGGTCAGGAGTACGGCTCCCGCGTTTACATCACTCCACGGAAGATGGGTTCGGGAATCAAGACCAATCGCAAATACCTCCCGCTGGTCTATCTAACTGGTCTGGACAACTGCAAGGTGTCATTCCACGGACGGTCATCATGGTTGACGCGCGCGAAGGCACTTCGCAAGGCGCTGGAGCAGATATACAGCCGTCGTACAATGTGTAATGCTACCGGCATGAAATACGTGTACGTGGATAAGCCAGGGGATCATACGGTGCACTGGCCGGACCGCTGGTTCATTCCACTGTCAAAGGAATACAAGGATAAGATCGCGTCTCTAAAGAATCTAAAGCGTGCGCACTTCCGTCGTCACTGCAATCGTGTCGTACTGCCTGAGGAGGTTATACCTGAGATTCCCAACTATGCGCGTCACAAGTTCAGGTCGCCCTTGGAATTGCGTGAGCAGGAGCGTAAGCGTTTAGCCTACATAAGTACAAAGATTTCTGTAACGGCCGAGCCACCGAAGGTGAATAGTATCGAACCGATATCATAATGATTCCACTTCTCGATTTCGTCATGTGTACACCGGTGGACGCATTCAATGAATACGTGTAATGGTGTTCATGCGATAGGTATAAAATATTCATGCAATGGTGTGCCGATGCAACTCCATGAATGGCTGGATGCTACCTATGGGATATAATGCTACCCTAGCAGACGTGGAATCACATATAATCATGTTGTACAATGTAAATCATGGATATGAACGGTATCATATTACCAGCAGTTAATTTTAATTCTGCCGCGAATCGTTACCATATAGCTGCACAGTAAATCTTCACGCGATTCGCGGCAAGCTATCCATACAGTTATACAGTAATGAAAGAAATAGTGTACAATAATAGAGTTCCGAAGATTGCGGATTGCACGTGTGAAACCTTGAAATCACTGGGCTTATTGGGTTTGCATACCTCATCATCCTCTGTCGGACTGAGAATCGGGCACGTGGTAAGTATTATGCTGGCGGATGCCCCCATTGGCGCATCCTTTAGCATATCGCTAATGATATCGCCTGAGTGTAGATTGAATGTTTTGCAGCAAGGCTTTAAATGCAATAGAGATTCAACAACAAAGACTGTAGACACGTCTCCAGCACAGTTGGATCAAATATTGTCATATCTCACACATAACAGAGTTGTCTATGCGTCTTATAACATACAAGAGAATCACTGGAGGTATGAAACTACTCTAAAGGGCTGATAATGCAGGCCATAACACAGACACCTACCATATGAGATACTATCACCGCCATTATGTAATGACCAAACTCCAGGTTGAAATTTGGTCATATCGTAAGAAGACTGATAGATCTTTATCCCATTTCCTCTACGTATGGTTTCAAATACAATGGCTAGATCAACACATTCGTCTCGGGCAATAGAGTACACAGAGGCTCCGCCCATGTCCTTGACATCAGGCATTCCTGATAAATATGTGATTCACATAGCTTCATTACCTTCTACCACGGAGAGTAGTAGGATTGAATCCCCTTTTATGTTACTATCCTCGAGCAGCTTAACGCTGGAGAGAGGGGCCTCCAGAGTCCCGCTGCTTAAAACGACTATTTCATAAGGTATATAATCCCCCTCCACTCCGACTATCGCAATGGTTGCCAATATCCAGACTGCCACGTCTACAATAGTAACTACACTGAACCTAGCCATATGTCCATGATATCATACATACATAAGACATAAATAGAGTGTACCTACAACCTCTATGAGATACATTTGGAATAACGGATTTAATGTTTAATGTCATACCTTGGATTCAACAAGGCGACCCATAATAGGAACGACCATTGGGGGAACTTCACGACATCACACAATACGCAGATTACCATAAAATCTAGTTATAATATGGAGGATATTGAATATCTAAAATTATGGGCATTTTACGACAACATTTCACATTGTCTTTGCATTACATGTGTGAATACTGTCTAGTCCATCCTTGGTGGTTCCTTGCATGCTAGAATCTGCAATATGATGTTGAATATTAGAGTGCTATCGTGTATATGACACTCTAGACATACCTTTGTGCTCATCTATGAAGGTTATGATCCTAAATGCTGTTTCGGTGTCTATCAGCCGGAGGTCCATCATTCCATTAATGATAAAGGGTTTCTGCATTACAATAACTAGCCCTATGACGCAATAACAATGAAACGGAGTACATTATGTTCCATCTACAACTAAGGAAGTAAGATGGAATATATCCAATATATCTCAGTTAAAAATCGAAGTTCAATACATCCACTTGAAACAACATCAGTGAACTATAAAATGCCACACTCAACAATATACTTATTACTGGTGCTATTCGTATGGCACATGTTAAGCTGAAAGCTTATACATTTTCTGCTGTGGTAGATTTCATAGCAATCTCCTATGGTGAGCATGCATATTCATTTAAAATATGAGATACAATATTAATATTTCACATGGTGAGTGACGCTTCAAAGTCTCTTCTTTTCGTTTGCAGATATGGACGGCTTAAGTAGACAACTCGGTGTCCGTATGTCAATGGTCCAGGCAAGCCCCGTTGCAATTACGAGGACCATGAGGCCAATGACAACCAGCTGCTGCATGATAACAGGCGTCATGTTTTATGATGGACAGATATGCTGCTAACAATCAGTCTGATCTCGTTACTACAATGGCTTCCTTTAAGCTGCAAATTGTGATTAGAACAGCATCCCCTGGGTGCCCATCAACACCGTCATAATATTTAGATTCCACCGTAAACAAAACAATTGACCTATTGGAAATCTTTAACACATTAATACAATGCTGGGATTTATAAGATTCAGGAATATTGTCGTGCGCCATTGACACCACTTAGGAGGCATATGAAGTGGCAGCATGATTATCGCGTATAAAATGCGAACAATCTGTATTTGAAAAGGAAGGATTTGCTATGTGTAGGATGATCTAGCTGTGCTTATAGTTGTAGCCATCTAAGAAGTCAATTGCAGATTTCCAGGTTAAGGCCGAATTTTTATAGGTTCATCCGGTGACTCCAATGTGTAACATTATTTGCTCGCAGATAGGTCACTACTACTGTGGTTAATTAGTTGCTATATGGTATTGTCGGTCCATCTATTGGCCCGGAAGAAGGTTTGTAGCATGAATATGTTGTATTGTCCATTATAATTACACACGCTCTTATGACGTTAAGCTCTGCCATGAAGAATGGAGCGA